>CP135544.1:228721-400639 GCA_032402905.1 Khaya senegalensis
ACCCCTGAGAGATTTTTTTTGTTTCGGTCCTTAAAAGGGTAACTGTGTCGATGGTTATTCTGATCATGAAATAATGGATCTGAAGAGTACTTATATGACAACGAATAGCTGTAACCCTTGGCACCATTTGAGGTTGAATGATCGTCATTAAAAAAAGCCTGTTTCGTCCTGAAAATTTCAAGCCCATATTGAGGCCCGTGTGAAGCTTGTGATGTTAGAAATCAATCTAAAAATAGAGGGAAATGCTAACCCTAACAGTAGTTGTGTCCATGACCTTTTAGTGGAGTGGTTGGTCATTTTCCAGTAGCAGAAATCGGTGAGTGGTATCAAACATTGTTTTAATTACTCTTATGCCCTTTAAACAATTCTATTAAAGCATTTGCATACAAAATTTTCTTATGAGAATATGATTTCTCGAATTCCTAGTTCTACGAGAACACTGCGTGTATTCAGAATCCTACTCGGAAATCGGCTTAACAACATATATGTAAACTTATTAAATAACTAATACTACACAAAATTTCTATTCTCGCAAAGTAATCGAGAGATTTAGAGAGGGCGACAATGGCAAACGACCAGCAGCAACATGAGGTTCTGACGATTCTAGACTCGGCAAAAACTCAACTATACCACTTCAAAGCAGTCATTGTCTCCGGCATGGGGTTCTTCACAGACGCCTACGATCTTTTTTGCATCTCTCTTGTCACCAAACTCCTCGGCCGCATATATTATCAAGTGGAAGGATCGCCGAGGCCTGGTATTCTGCCACCAAACGTGGCTGCAGCAGTGAATGGTGTTGCACTCTGCGGAACCCTAGCTGGTCAGCTATTTTTTGGCTGGCTCGGCGACAGACTCGGCAGGAAACGCGTCTATGGCATAACCCTTTTGCTCATGGTGGTTTGCTCGATCGGTTCTGGCCTCTCCTTCGGTAACTCACCAAAAGCTGTCATTTCTACGTTGTGTTTCTTCAGATTTTGGCTTGGTTTTGGCATTGGAGGAGATTATCCATTGTCTGCAACTATAATGTCTGAATATTCTAACAAGAAGACGCGCGGAGCTTTTATCGCAGCTGTTTTTGCCATGCAAGGGTTTGGAATTCTTGCCGGTGGCACTGTGGCTATAATTGTTTCAGCAATCTTTCGTGCTATATTCAAAGCGCCAGCTTATTCTGTCGATTCAACTGCTTCAACCCCACCAGAAGCTGATTATGTGTGGAGGATTATACTCATGTTTGGGGCGTTACCGGCTGCTTTAACGTTTTATTGGAGGATGAAGATGCCGGAAACTCCTCGCTACACTGCATTAGTCTCCAAAAATGCCGATAAAGCTTGCCAAGATATGTCAAAAGTTATGAACCTTGAAGCAAATTACATTGTGGGTGAAGTAGCTGAAAAGAGCAGAAATTCTTTCGGGCTTTTTTCTAAGGAGTTTATCAGCAGACATGGATTGCATTTACTTGGAACAGCAAGTACGTGGTTCTTATTAGATATTGCTTACTACAGCCAAAACTTGTTTCAAAAGGATATCTTCAGTGCTGTCGGTTGGCTACCGCCATCTCAAACAATGAGCGCACTTGACGAGCTTTACAAAATTGCTAGGTCACAAATCCTAATTGCACTATGTGGGACAGTTCCTGGTTACTGGTTCACAGTCTTTCTCATCGATCATATCGGTCGTTTTGCGATTCAGCTAATTGGGTTCTTCTTCATGACAGTTTTCATGTTCGCACTTGCAATCCCTTATCATCACTGGACTTTAAAAGAGAACAACATTGGATTTGTAGTCATGTATGCGCTTACATTCTTCTTTGCAAATTTCGGGCCTAACAGCACTACATTTGTGGTGCCGGCAGAGATTTTTCCGGCGAGGTTTCGGGCCACTTGCCATGGAATATCAGCAGCAGCTGGGAAAGCTGGCGCCATTGTTGGAGCCTTTGGTTTCTTGTATGCAGCACAGAACCAAGACAAGTCTAAAGCTGATGCAGGTTACCCTGCCGGAATTGGAATGAAAAATTCTCTGCTTGTACTTGGTGCAATCAATGTAGTAGGGTTTTTCTTGACGTTTCTGTTGCCGGAATCCAAGGGGAGATCACTGGAGGAAATTTCAAGGGAGAACGAAGAATGTGAACAGAACTCAAACAGGGCTTCAAGTAATCTAGTTTAGGGTTTTATATATTATTATTGAAGTCAAAATTCTTTGTCTTAATTTCTTATTTTGTATACACAGACAATATATATATATATATATATATGACTTGTAACACAAATTTCAAAATTATCATAAAATCATTTGATGATATAATAATACAACAATTGTGAAGAACAACAGTGTAATTTTTTTTTACTTTCACAGCATAAAATTAAAAAAATTAGAGCTTCTTAATGTTTGTTTATTAATAATTATATGCAATTAAAAGTCGAATCATTACTATATTTGTTTAAAATTATTGTGTCTTGAATTAGTTTTAAAAATTCAGTAGTTAAAAATATTTAATAAGTTTCTATACTTAATAAGTAATATTTATTGCACATTCTCACACTTATATTTAATAGTTAATAATTATATTTTACGACAATAATTATAAATTAAAAATTATAACATTTTAATCACAGATATTTCATTTAAGGTATTTTTATAAAGTTAATCTATTAAAATACATGTACTTATATTTTATTCTCTTAACTTTAAAATATATGCATTTTCACCCTCAAATCGTGAATTTTTAACAATTTTAACCTTTTAACTTTACCACTTCAACATTTTAACCCAACTTGTAATCTTGTACTGCTTTTTGAGTATGAAAAGTATATATTGAAAACGATGTAAAGAGTGCAAAATTTACTTTATTTAAGGAGGAAAAAAAAATCAGACTGTCTACTTTTGTAAAAGGTGACATCATGTGGTTGATATTTGTTAATCAATCAATTAATCTATAATTAACTTGTAATGTGGGGAGTCTACAAATGTTGACAACCATCATTTCACAATGGTAAAATGCTACTAATTAATTACATAAAACATAGTTCAACTTTGGATAGATACAAAATTATGTATTTGGGGGTCAACAATTTTGACAAAATTTATATTTATTTATAGTATTTTAATTAATTATTTATTTGATTACACATGGAATTAATATTTTAAGATTTTGGTTAACCTAGGGATACAATTGTAAATTAATAATGTGTATATATTTGGAAAATGAAATTATTTAATTTTGACACTTGTGTAGCAACACCTGAATGACATATTGTTGCATAGTAATAATTATCTTACCATTGCTATCAATTTTTATATTATATTATAATTTTATTTCACACATAAATTTTATATTTATTTTAAAAAAATAACATAAAAAATTTAAAATATGATAAATAGAAATTAAAATAATTAATATAAAAATTTTAAAAATTATATATTTAAATATATATTTTATATTTAATATATCGTAATTAAATTCTTTAAAGAGGATGCCATGTAAAAACAGTAAAAAAGAAAATTTTTAGTGGGATACTCTTAATAAATTAGTATTATTAGAATAGTGAAATTATTTAATTAATAAAATAAGAGAAATATATTTATTAATTATAAATAAAAAATTAATAGAAAATTTTATAAATTTTTTTTATAATATTAATTAAATATTAATATTATATTAATAATATTACCTAAATTTTTTTTAACAGTAAATTATGAAAAGAAGAAGGGTAATTAATTTTGGTTGATGGAGGGGGGGTGTGTGTGGCCCTACAAGCATTTGGTCATAGAAAGTATAATTGCTACTTTTTCAATGGAAGTTTTTGTGAGTTTTAGCTTAAAATGAAAATTCCAAGAAGCATGCAATGCAATGAAACTTGTAAGAATCAAATCATTAGCCCTTTTTCTTTCTGTCTACTCCACCCCCTTTCCAATCCACCGTCCTTTCATTATTTGCCGGCCCCACCGTATCCAAAATCAATACCCCCCGAAAATTTTCAACTCCCCTGATCCCAGCCGTTCAAACAATTGGTGGACATACACCATGGTAAGATATGGTTAAAAGTATACTTTAGTCCCAATAATTTTAAAAATATTCATGTAAATTATTATTTATTAATTTAATTTATAAATTAAATTAAATTAAATTAAAAATAATATAATATATTTAATTTTTAAAATAACTACAATTGAGAGAGTATATTCAAATATAATAAAAAATAAATTATCTAAAAAAATATATTTCAATACTTTCAGATATTTTATTAACTTCAATACCATTGAAGGACTTATTTAGTATATTTATAAAATACATTTTTATTTGTAAAAATATGAAAAAAAAAAGTGACCTAACTGTAATTATCCCAATTGCACGTTCATCTATTTTAATTAATCCCATTTTTTTTTTTTAAATTCTATATTAAAATAGAAAATTACGTTGTTCGAAAAATAATTTTGGGGTCACTTTCAATTAAATCTTTGCCCTCTATAGTGGGGAGAACTTGATGATTTTAAGATCAACGGTGATTAGAGTTAGACCAAGAAATGATTCAAAGCCACAAGACAATTTGTAAACCGAGGTGGCACGGGCCGTTACTGCCAAATTAAAGCTAAAATGGAGCGGGCGGAATCTTCATCCGACGACCATACCATATAGATTGCCGTCGAGACCGGATCCAACGACTATGATATTTTCTCTCGAAGCAAAGGGTCTTCATCGCCTGATTTTCATTCGACAGCCCAGATTGAATCTTGCCTTCTCCCTATTACAATATAAATACCCAAAAACCCGGTCCAAATTTGAGTCGTCGTCGTCGTCGTCGTCTTTGCTCTCTGATTTGGTCTCGGCTTTTGTACAGTTTTAGTTCTCTTAATGTAGACGGCGAAGCTCATCAGAATAGTAGTCGTGAAAATCTCGCGTTAGTGGAGGAACCAGTAGAGACGGTGGAAAACCGGTGAAAAAGGAAGAAGGAAGATAATCCAACGGTCGAGATTGGAAATTTGAAATGGAGGGTCAGAAATCTCAGGCAAAGCTCACTAGAACCCAGTCATCACTTCTTCGGTCGTCACCCACCATCCGATCGTCCATTCACAGCCTGACTTCCGTCAACGAATGTGAGATGGGTAAACCCCACAGCGTGAACAACAGCGAACGGGTAGATGAAGAAGAAGGAAAAGAGAATAGTAGGAGAGACGAAGAGTTGTTACTAAAACAAGGGAAAAAACGAAAACCCGGTTCGACTAATTCGATAAGACGAATCGGGTCGCACCGGTTCGTCTCTGTTGCTGCGATGGCTTCGTTGTCATTTTTCACGCTAATTTCTCTTTTTCTTCTGATTTACTTCTTGAGTCTTAAAAGAGAAGAAATTCCCACATCTGAAAATTTGCTGTTAGCTCTGATTTTCATAGCAATCACTCTATTTTTGGCTAACAAGAACAAGAAGTTACTCAAGCAAATAACGCAAGAAACCTCTAAAAGATTGAATTTTTCGTCACGAAATCAGTCAAAACCCATCCAATGGTTTATCGGCGAGATAAATCCAAAAGTGAAAGATGATAAAAAAAAGAAGAAGATTATACGCGAAGGAGTGGAGTTTTACAGCAACGGCGACTTCTACGAGGGGGAGTTTCACAAAGGAAAGTGTAACGGTAGTGGGGTTTATAATTTTTACGTCAATGGAAGGTACGAAGGCGAGTGGGTTGATGGTAAATATGATGGGTACGGAATCGAAAGCTGGGCGAGAGGAAGTAGGTATAAAGGGCAGTATAGGCAAGGATTGAGACATGGTTATGGTGTCTATCGGTTTTACACAGGGGATTCTTACGCAGGACAGTGGTGCAATGGTCAGAGTCATGGCGTTGGTGTTCAGACCTGTGCTGATGGAAGCTCGTATGCTGGGGAGTTCAAGTGTGGAGTTAAACATGGACTTGGCCATTATCATTTCAGGTGAATTAGCATTCAAATTTAACGATTCTGCTAATTTTTATGTTTGTGACTGTGTTAAGCTCTGTCCAGTTACTATTTGGTTGAATTTTTCCATGAATACTTGAAATTGAATCGAGTTTCGTTTTAAAACTTTGGTGAATGTAATTTTTTATCCTAGTTCTTGATGTCATGTGGTTCTTTCTAGTTTAATTGTGAGTTCCGAGATTGAATTCTTCTTAGTTTTCTTTGATTCCATTTTTTGAATTTCTGCCAAGATCTCATGATGCTGAAATGACTGAGGAAGATTTGACTTTAATATGATACGTTTGGAATTGATTTAAAATTCCTAATTCATGAAATTTACCATAATCTGTTTTTGATTGGGAAGTAAAGGTATATTTGATAACTGGGTTTACAAATTTTCTTTTGTAAGATCCTATGGTTGACTGTAAATTTGATTATGTTGTAGAAATGGAGATAGGTATGCCGGAGAATATTTTGGGGACAAAATTCATGGGTTTGGTGTTTATCACTTCGTCAATGGCCACTGCTACGAGGGATCATGGCACGAAGGTCGTAAGCAAGGTTATGGAATGTATACGTTCCGCAATGGAGATACAAGGTGTGGTGCATGGGATGGTGGTACCCTCAAGACCCCTCTGGCCCCGCTAACAGATGCAGTCCTCAGAGCAGTTCAGGTATTTTATTGGACATACTAACATACTCACCTCACTTGTGTCTTAAACTGACTGTTTCTCAGTTCAGTGGCGCATTACATTTTTTGTCTCTTAAATTGCAGGGTGCTAGAAAAGTCGCCAAAAATGCTATTCACCTACCCCGGGTGGATGAACAAGTGAACAATGCAGTTCTGGCCGCTAATAGAGCTGCCACTGCTTCTAGAGTTGCTGCCGTCAAAGCTGTCCATAATCGGATGGACGGCAAATTTTGTGATATAGATGTCTAGGAAGTTTGTTTAGCTTTGCCCGAAATTGTAAATTTTCTACTTGGAAAAAAATTTAACCCGTTTAGCAAAATGCTTATCAGAGGTTGAGAAAGAGTATGCTCGAGGTTATCGTTGATAACACTGTAAGTTGTACATAGTCCATGTATATCAATGGAAGATGAAATGTTCCATTCCAAAATTCTGTTTTTCCATCCATTTGACGAATTTACGTGGATTTGGTTCATAGAACTCCATTATTGTGTCTTGCAAAACTGCAACAATGAGTCACAGGGTTGATCCCCATTGCTGTTTTATAACATAATCAACAAAACTCATCAGCCTTGTCTCCAGAATTTTAAGACCTTATCTCTAGATATTAGAAAATGCTACCTGTAATTTTTAAAAAAAAAAACATATTGTGAAAGACAGATTGTATATGACATAAAAGACCCCAAAATTGGAAAGAATGCTCTGTTATTCTCTATCTGTAACCATTACCACATTACAAAACTTGTGTTTGATCAAATGAACTTTAATCATGCAAGCAAGAAATTGATAAAACAGATCTCTGTATTCTATCCATGCCCGTAACCGAATCACAGAATGATGTCCATGTCGACATCAGTAACGTGAAAAAGATTTCAAAATCTAGTTTCCACGACACTGCTTATTTTATTCTATTCTTTAACTCTATGAAACTTATGCAAACAAGCTCTACGCAAATTGTGATTGATGACTTGCAAATCCAAGCTGAAAAACACAGATTAATTAGACGAGTAAAAAGTATTTTCATTAATTTAACAGGAAGCCATGTGACATCCCCAATCATGTAGGTAATGTTTGGTTTCTTGACATTATTCAAACACAAATGCACATGATGTTGGGGACCTGTTTGGTCGGTTCTTGTCCTTGTGATGATACTGTAACTTTTCATGCATGTATGCTGGATCCACAATCTCTGTTTCCATCTAATTTTAAAAAGAAAGAACTCTTTCTTTTCTTATGTTTGAATTTTAAAATCTCTCCCTGTAGATTCTTTTTCTTGCTTCTTCTGTTATTACCATTTCCTAGCTAGATTCAAATCTACTACCCTCTCACCTTAAACCTCCAACTACTCCACATGCATTTCATCAAGTGGAGATAAAGCTTTTAAAATAAAGCAAATCCAGCAAAGAAATGTACTGTTTACTTAATTTTTCTTCTGGGGTTACGTGATGTGATCAATTCTGCTTTCTTCTTTTTGACTAATCTCAGCATGCAGTTCTGAGTTTGTTTGTCTTTTAATTGGTCAAGAGATAAGAGTTTTGCATTAAACTTAGTCTTGTTATATAATGTCTTGTAGCATGTCCCTATCATTACTAGAATAAAATTCTATATTGCTGCGATTATTGGCTTGAGTTAAGATTTAATTACACCTGTTATAATATTCATTTGGGTTCCTGCCTGTCTGCCTTGGGAGGCTGACAACTTTACGGATTCTTAAAGAAAATATTTCTAGGGTTTTGTTTCATTCATATGGACTTTCTGATGGTGGTCAAATTTCTGGGGAAAATCCCCATTGATTTAATGTTTGTACAAAGCACAGAGGCTGAAGAATTGGCACCCCCGTATGAAGATAACAAAAGAACAATATGCAATTGGCAGAGTATTCTTAATTGGCACTCCTTTTTTTGAGATAATAATATTCAGATCCTTGAGTTTTTGATTTTTTACAAATAAGGACATAAATTTTTATTTATAAATAACAAATAAGTTTCTTGTCATGTTAAAATAACTAAAATACACTTTAGTGTTAAGTTATATGCTTCAATATTGTCATAGTCAAAACTCAATATTATAGAGGTGTAGTGGTCCTTTCAATAAAAATCAGAACCTACATGATATAAATGTAATTTATTATAAAAATCTAAAAAATTAGGGACCTAAACGTTATTACCCCTTGTTTCTTTCATTGCTAAAGCTACTTTACTTGCATGAATTTTTTCTAAACCCATTTAGGAATTTGATAAATGGATACTTGGGGTAGTTCTAACAGTACACACAATTTATGAAAGTTTCGAACGCTTGGGGAAAAAAATTTCTTCATAAATGCAAGTCATATGCTGCCCCATCATGATGATGACGTTTGCTTCAACGTTGGGTTTGGGTCTGCAAATATTTTCTTGCCCATATGGCACACCATTATTGCAGCAAGATAGCAATTGTTCTGTTGGCATTGTTGCAGTAAAATACTACCAATTGTAGCAGAAGAAATAAGCAAGTGCAGATTGTCTTTTGCTTGCAAGTTAATCAACCATGAGCAAACTGGGGTGTGAGTTCTATAATTAGTCATTTTGAGTCCCAGTTTTCAGAACCACTTTTGAATTATAATGTTTAAAACTTTCCTCTGTTAGAGATGCAAATAGCTAGCTTGCTGAATAGGTAAAGTAGTAAATAAAATTTTTCTGGGAAAATTTGCCTTTTTCCCATAAGAAAATGATTGCTAAATTGCACAAATGTATTGGGGCATAGTTGGCTTGCACCGATTTTTAACTAGTTGAGAATGCCCTTTATTAAAGCTAAATCCCATTTATTGATTTTGAGTTATATCAAATCTTTAACTATAGTAGATGAGTGCACTAATAATGTAGTACTTGATATTTTATTTTTATTTTTTTTTAAAAAAAAATTTAGATAAAACAATTCAAAAAAATTATTCAATAAAATTTTATTAGATATATATTTTTTTTTGTTATCATCTCTATTTTAATTGGCTTATTTCAGACAAATGTATTTATGAACTAAGTTTATAGCACATAAACATAAAAGTATTGTGATATGTCCACTTCATCTAAAAAAATTTTTTGTAAAAAAGTTTTATATAAAACAGTTATATAAATATACAAACAGCTTAATATATTTGTCCTATTTAAAATTTTTTTTATTTTTATTATAACAAATAGAATTCAATATATAATTTTATTGATATTGAAAGTGTTTTCTTTAATATTACACAAACATGTAGTATGTTGTCCAAAAACATTTTCAAAACTAGTTGATACAACATGTATCATTTTCTTGATTGACTAGTTGATTGACTAGTTATGCCTTGAGACACAAGGCTTGGAATTGATCAAAAGCAAACACTCAATAAAAAATATAACTTTTGGTTTGAATTCCTTTGTGTTGTTGGGGTTTAAATATAGTTGTATCACATCTTTTTAGCATCCTAACAAAGTCCAAGTTGTAAGGGTCATTTTCTTTTATGGGTTGTAATAATGAAGGGTATGAACTTGGCATGAGTTACCTAATCAAGTCTCCTTTATTGACTTTAACCATCTATGGGTACCAAATAATGTGAAGTTTAGTTGATAGTTTCAAATAAATAAATAAATAAAAAGTTTATAGTTTATGTCATGAAAATCTTTCATTGGACTTCACAAATAATGACAAATCTTTTAAATATTTTAATTTATATTAATTAAATAATAATTATTTTATATTTGTGCATAATTAAAAATTATATGACAAAATAATATTTTAGTCTCAAAAAAAAATTATGAATGTAAATTGTGGACATCAATTGATTCCAATGCTAATATTTTTTAAAAAATTGTACAAAATATTTAAATTAAAATTTTGCTAGTATCATATTAAGAGATATTTAATTTAATTTTTTAATATATATTTACAATGAAACATCTACTTTCATTTGACACTTAAAATTTTTAGTTTTTGTTCGTTTTAGTAAAATTTAAAATGATAGAACAGATCTAATTTTTCATTATTTTGTTTGAATTTTAAAATTTAAATTCAAAAAATCTTATATTCATTAATAATATATTACTTATAAGTCACATTTTACGCTCCATTAAAATATGCGAAATTTTATAAAATTAATTATTATGATTTATTAAAGAAGTGTTGAATAATTATCATTTTTTTAAAAATATTTAATTGATAAAAATTAGAATCGGGTCTTAAATTCTATATTGAAGTCAACATACGTGAACCCCAAAATAAGGAAATAAATGAAAATATTAAATAATAATAAGAAAAAGAGACTTTTTCAACTTATTAATTCCCTCAACCGTTGGATTGAATGAATCAAAAATTGCGATGGAGAAGCGTTGACCGTGTGATTAAATTAATAGAATACGGCGTTTCCAATGATTCATCAACATTTACGAGGGTAGGTCTTGCGTCTTCGTCATGGAAATCTTCTTCCGTTGAATATTTCTCTTTGAATTCAATTGCTTTACAGTTTAACTTCTTGATTTTTAAAAATATTAAAATTTGAGAACATAAAATTAATTTTAAACTATTATTATAAAATTAAATTAATAGACGTAGAATATAAATAAAAATTAATAAGTGATCATTATTAATTTTAAATACTGATAATTTTAAAATTAAACAAAAATTTAACAATTCAAAACAAAAAAATATTTTTCTTTAAGCTTTTAAAATATGAGGTAATAAAGAAAATTTTTCACTTTCAAATTTAGTAATAGTTATTTGATGTAAAATATATTTAATATTTTTTAATTTTTATATTAATTATTTTAAATTTTATATTTTAAATTTTATATGAATCATTTTATTTTTTATATTTTATATTTTAAATTTTATTATGTACTAGTTCAAATTTAACAACTACAAATATTGAATAGATATTATTCGTTTTGGTTACATAATCTGTTATAAATTTACTTTAGAGTTTTATAATTTAAAAAATATTTATTTAATTAAAAAAATTTAAATTATATATTATGTAATTTAAATATATGTAATTTAAATTTATTTATAAATAATGTGAGATGTGATATTTAAAAATAAAAATAAAAATATTATTAATTTTATTTTGGATGGGGTTAATAGCACTGAAATTGATGCTTTCTTTGGGATCATAAAAGCTGTTGGCTGATAGTTGAAGATTTAAAATTAAGTAAGTAGAAATTGATGAAGTGTAAGTTCACCTAACACTTTGGAAAATGTTATTAAAAAAATTCTTGAATTGGGATGAAATCATGAACATGGTGAATCATTTCTTGGAACCATAAATACTTTGAATCATGCAGAGGCCACCACATGAACAAGAAGAAGAAGAAGAAGAAGAAGTAGTTGAACAAATTTCCAAGAAATTTTGAACAAAATCTTTTGTTAGTTAATTAAATGGACCACAAACTTCAATTGTTGAATCGCACAACTTTACTTTAATGTAGTCATAATGCGCCAAACAATTTGGATTGGGCTGATGTCACGACCACATTGCTATAAGGCCAAGTCCAAGTCTAAGCCCATCACATCCAACCGATATTAATGATGTATTTACAAACTCAAATTATGAATTACTTTTGTATTTATTTTTTAAAATAATAATAAAAACTAGAACGAAAATAATAGAATTTATACAATAAAAATTAAAATTTAATTTTTAAAGAAGTTTGAGAATTAAATTTCTATTTTTAGGACTGTTTATTTTACGCTCAGTGAAATAATAAATTATTTATTTTATCTTTAATTTTTTTAAAAAAATGTAAAAAATATATTTTTTAAAAAATAATTAGTATTATTTTTATTAATATTTTTATAATTATTAGTAATAAAATTATTATTATAATTAATTATTAATAAAATAATTTTTAAAATAATAATAATAATTACAATTATTATAATAAATAATAATGATGATGACAAATATGATACTAAAAATATTTTAGTAACTTAAAATATATTTTTTTTAATTTTAATTTTGATTTTAATACAAATAAACACATCAATAAAAATTTATTTCATTTTGATTTCAATTTTTGCAATTTTGAAATAAACCTGTCATAAATTTCAGCTCTACAGAGGGGAAGGCAGATTGCATGCCATGCATTTTCATCTCAAGTGAGATGCTAACGTCTCTTCCTGGGAATGTTAATCGTTACAAAATGTTATTCCCTCGCAATTTCAATTCTCAAAACGACTGTTCACTCATTCTTTTCTTAGCTTAAATGACAACACAACAATGGGAACAAAGAGTTTGCAAATCAATGGCGGAAGGGAATCGCTTTTCCCAAACGCTGAAAGCCATACTTTGCTCCATTTCTCTTCCAACACATTTTCGTATATATGTTTCTGTTTTCCCTGTTTGATCACAAACCCACAAAAGATTTCGGTTTCTGAGGCTAAAAATCCTAGAAAAATTATGTCTTTGGGCCCATCTCGAACAAGAATCAATGGCGGCGGTGACTATCCCAACAGAAACTACCAGCTTTACTGGTGCTACCAGTGCTATCGAACGGTCAGAATTTCATCAACAAATCCATCAGAAATCATCTGCCCTAGATGTTTTGGCCAGTTTGTTTCCGAGATTGAAATCTCTAGACCAAGACTAGTAGTTGATTTCACTGCTTTTGATCCTTCCCCGGAAGCACGTTTGCTGGAAGCGCTGTCTCTCATCCTCGACCCCCCAATCAGGCTTTTTGACCATCGTCTTTTTAATGATAATAATCAAGAACCCTCTCAATCTCGTGGAAGATCTTGGTTTCGTCGCAGGAGCAGAAGAAATCGTAGTTTTGATGCACATGGTAATACAAATGAAGAAACAGAAGTTTTACCTCGTCCTCGGACTTGGATTATCCGAAGACCTATCGAGCCTTTGACTTCGGTTGAACCTGCTTTGCGTCGCCCTGAAAATCCTGTCCTTCTCGGAGTTAATCCAATAGACTACTTTTTCGGTCCAGCGCTGCACCAACTCATAGAAGGAATCACACAAAACGAACGACCGGGCCTGCCTCCGGTGCCGGAGCCGGCCATCAGTGCCATACCAACGGTGAAGATCACACAAAGACATTTAATCAACGACTCAGAATGTCCGGTTTGCAAGGAGGAGTTTAAGGTTGGCGGGCAAGCAAGGGAATTGCCTTGTAAGCATATTTTCCATAGTGAATGCATTGTTCCATGGCTAAGGCTGCATAATTCTTGCCCCGTTTGTCGATACCAAGTACCGGTTGTTAGCGGCGAAAGCAGCGGCCAAGACATCAACAGCTAGGACGATCACGGTGGCAATGATCGGGGAAGGCGTTTGAGGTGGGTGGCTGTTTTGTAGCCGTTTCCAATCAAGGTATAGGAGGATTAATCCACAAGGAGGCAGTTGACAATAAGCCTTCAACTTGGGGGAAATTGAATTGTCTGTGCAATACATCGGGAGCAATTAAGATTCTCCTACGATTTGATAAATCTAAATCTAAGCTATTAGTAAAAATTACTAATATACATTCAACTATATTACCTTTTTTAATATAAAATTTAAAGTGATTAATATAAAATTTAAAATAATTAATAAAAATATTTAAAATATTTAATGTTAAAATTAAAATAATTAATGTAAAACTTAAAATACGTAGACAAAAAATTAAAACGATTAAAATAAAATTCTAAATATTTAAATGTAAAGTACATACAATAAGAATTTAAATATACATGATTATGTTTAAACCATAAATGTGGACCGCAATCAATAAGCAAACATGATCAAGTCACGCGAATTAGAAGGAGAATAAGTCAAGTTTTTATTGAACTACAATATGCAATAGTTCCTAGTTATTTGCTTTTATTTATGAAGATGTGCTGTTAGTTGACTATTATTTTGGATATAAGTATTGTACAGAAACTTATAAATAGGCAAATGAAAAAAAGGTGGAGATTATTGAAATCAATTCTTTCTTATTTTCTTCTTTTCCTTTTCAGTTGCATCTCAAATTAAACCTATCACATACAATTTCACTATTAGTTTGAACTATACTAGAGTTGGAAAGGAATCATGCTTTTTACCTATGCTATGTATAGAGGCAGATCTATACCTAGATTTTCAGAGAATGGGTAGAGAATTCAAGACCTGAATTTCTACTGGCTAAAAAATTCTCGACCTCTTATCTCTCGTACGCAAAGACTAGTATGACAATACGGCAAAGGAAATGTTAAGAAAATTCAACAAGTAGAGAGAGCATAAATCACAGAAACAAATCATCTCAGATTGCGGCAAGTAACATGGAACTAAGTGTTCAAAGAAAATGTTTTTAACCACTGTTTGACTTAATTGCAAGTACCAGGATGAAACCCCTCCTGTATACATCATGTTCTTGGAGATGATGATGCCCTACCGGCATGAAACACCCTTCTGTATATTCAGTGTTCTGCAACATCATCTGCAACAAAGATGTATTTATAAACTTAGGGTACGACCAAATATATTTTAAAATAGACAGACTCATAACTGCAACCAAATGTAAATAGTAGTAATGCCGGTAAAATGCAACAAATGAATTATGTTGGGACGCAAATTGTCGGGAGGTGGGCAATGGTCCGATAGGGTTGTTATTTTACATAACTGAATCTAACTAAAAAAAATTGGTTTTCTAACAAATGGAACCAGAAAATGAAACAGTAACATCAGAACAGAACTGAAATGGACCAAAAAATTTGGTTTGATTTTTTGGTTTTATTTTTTAATCTAATTTTTCAATTTTTAATAGAAATTTGAATTAATATAATAAAAATTCAATAAATTGACACTGAAAGAGTGTCGCATGTCACTCAAATTTATGTTTTATGAAAATTGGAATTTTGGTTTGGTTTTAGATTTCAATTTTCAAAACGGACAACTGAAACCCTCCTAGTTGTTGCTTGAGAGGAACAATTGGGAAAAGGATGAAGTTTAGTTACAAGAAAAATACTCAACAGCTAGGTTCTTAAACTCCAAGCAATAGGATTTTCTTAATCTGCCGGATATTTTAGTTCCGAGCTCTTCCCCTTCTTTATTGGTTTTGCTGGCCTTGGTCTGTATAAATAATTAAACTCCGAGCAACAGGATTTTCTTAATCTGTCGGATATTTCAGTTCCAAGCTCTTCCCCTTCTTTATTGGTTTTGCTGGCCTTGGTCTGTATAAATAATTTCTTGAAGTTATCAATTAAGTTTAGACAGAAAAAAGCATCATATTATACATACCTCGGTTATTATTTGAGCAGATATTCTATCCAGAATCTCATCCACGAATTTCTCTGTATCTGTGAAAGAGTTTGATGGATGTACAGTGTTAGCAGACTTCTCCTTGACATTCTGCACATTCTTGGAAGGCTTTACAGCTTTCTCTGCATCAACAAAAGGAAAAAGGTACAAACTGCAGTTTCAGGAGCTGAATTGACAGAACTGTAGAACCAGATGCAACAAAAGCAGCCAGGTCAGGAGGTTGATCCTTCCCTACTGTAGGGTTAGCCCACAGGAAATATAATTTCATCGAACAATCTAATGGATAACTGTTTGATAAAACATAGAAGCTACTCAAATCACCTCTAAGTCAACGTACGCAGGGTCTCTCCCGATGGATTTCCGAAACTTGTCCAGATCATTGGTTTTAAGATCTTGGAAGCAAAACAATACGTAACAAATGAGAGGTTATTTTCATTAACAAAATTATAGAATTCAGTAACAAAGAACAATGCTTTAACAAGTGTCAGCAAGTACAAACTCTTTTCACTTAGTGATTTACAAGTCATTGGACAGTGGGTGGAAGAAGCATCGTTCCAGAGTTTTGAACCCTTTATCCAACAAAAAGGCTACATTCCTTCACATAAGTTATTTGTAAGACAACATTTATATCATGAATACACTAAGAACATAATAGAAAAAACATGCATGCAAATTTAACTTTGATAAACCCCACACACAAACACATGTTGCCATCAGTTCTGTAAGAACCAGAAAGATAAGCCTAAGGAAATACACACAGAAAATTAGATCAGCTCAATTCTACTAAACATCATGTTTTTGCCATGGGTTCTTTTCAATTACAACACTTGATAACATTGAATCCTGCATTCCATTTTTGCTGGCATACAGCAACTTATATATCTTACAGGCTCTCGCATGCTATAAATAACGTGTGAAAATATACTACTCAACAACCGGAGATCTTGCTTTCATAAATATATTGCAAATCAAAATTGTTAGAACTTAAGATTGAAAGTGTTCTGATTCACTCACCAGTGCCTTCATAAGTATACATGTATCCATACAAATGACATGAAATGGAAATTGAAAGCAATGAAAAGGAAATATTTAAATTGAAGGCAATGATAAATTTCTGTTCCGCATAGATTAAAATCAATGATAATGACCAAGGAGGAAGATTCAAAGCCTGATAACATGAAAAAGTAATATGTACCATGCTGATTCAGCCACCAGCACAAATGGAATAACACTTCCCAATGGTGCCTCAAACAGTAGAAAACACATGCAACATCATCAGGCAGTGATTATAGCCGCGGTGATCCATAATTTTATAATTCACAGCATAATGAGTTCTCTTCCACCAAGTTAAATTATGGAGGAGAAAAACAATAAATCTCTCCCTTAATGCTATAATCTAATATTTATATGACAAATCTAAGGATATTATATCTCAAGAAAGTGGAACTATAATGTGACATTTTTGGGAACTGCTATAATACACAGGGTGTATCATACATCCTCTGATAGAAAACTTGAAATGGCAAATCAAAACTTGATATGAATAATGCAAAACTTAAAACAGTTTAAAAATGTAACTTGAAACATAAATAAAAAACTTAAAATACTTAATAGAAAACTTGAAACGCATAAAAAAAATACTTAAAACACGAACAAAAAACTTAAAACAGCCAATGGACAACTTAAAAACATTTAAATGTATGGTTACATATATGTATGTTAGACAATCCTAACATTTTTACTTGAAATTAAGACAACTATCAACTGAAAAATAATCAAACTCCTAGAATCCTCATCAATCAAACTTGAGCGCCTCTTCTTCCTCATAGCTCAATAAAGGAATCATGTTCCAACAAAATATCTTCCACATGCAAAACATCAAAAAGTTAAGAGAGAAGGAAAATCATTTTCCTTGAAAACATTTTCCCAAAAAGAAAACTTTAGTTGCTCAACTCTAAGATGAACTAGGGACATTTACCATTCAAATTGGTTAATTTCTAAACTTTGTCAGTTTCTAAATGTTAACAAGAAACAAAATAATAACCTTTTACAAATTGATATCTGTCATTCATTACAGTTTACTGTGGGATTCCCACAATAACTTAATGCTCTACCTTCAAATTATCACAAATGGTTTATAAGTGTTCATTTGACAATTTAATTTCAGTTTTCATTTCAAAATCCAATACCAAACTTATTGGTTTCTAAGCTTCTCAACTCAAACTGAACTAATAATCAAACAAACCAAACTGCACAAGTTCAATTTAGTAAACTGATTGCTTGCATACCTTGAAGATGTGTACCCACATGAAGTATTTCCTGCAATGACTCTTCATGAGCCATTCTCAAACCTCCCTTTCCCAGACCAAGTATTTGAGATAAAACTGCTCAGAATTTGGGGGACACAAAGAACTCTCATTAAGTATCAGCAAACCATTAATCATTCATGAGCAGAAACCAATCAAATGACAGTACAAATATTTGCTCATTTGTGACACATCTATGTATGCGTTTGAGCTTAACTATGAAACTATACCTTTCATATCTACTTTTGTACCTGCCATCTGCCAGAGCAGAAACAATATAAAACCTATGTTTCTTGTCCTGCACATACAAATGACTGAAATCATTGGCCAAAAATGAAAGAGGAAAAAAAAATGAATATCTACAGCTAGAACAGCGTGAAATTACATCCAAGAACAAATTTTTACTGAGTCCACCTCCCAAATTACCAACATGCTGTGCCTGAAAGAGAAAAAAATTTCTGCTTCAGGATTTATGACCATGTAAAAGAAAATATATTAACCAACTTCTGCATTCCTTTCTTACCTGAGCTTCAACTGTCATAACAACAGCATGTTCATACTGAGAAAAAACAATTTGAAGATCCTAAAGATTCCAATAAGCATATTAGTACTGGAATATAAAAACCAAAAATAAACTCAGCTGTAACTTATCAAGAAGATTTCATAGAACACTATATGTATTGCATAAAATAGAATTGTATATTTAACCAAATATTACCATTTTCTAAGAAACACAAGTTATAATATTACTCTCAATCAAAAGTATAAGTAAATCACATTAATATCTCATGAATGCTGCAGAAAGCCACACGAGTTCTTACATCTGCATTTTATTCAATCTATAAAGGACTGAAAGAAAAAAGTCATTGCTAAATATATGGAAAGTAACCTGATTTACCACCACCTGAACAATCAAATTTTATACGAATAGTATCGGGTGACAACAAGAACAAGAATTTAGCCATCCTTCATTCAAGCAGATACTTTTAGAGAAATGCAACCAATGGACAATCAAAACCCAATATCGGGAGACTTTCTTCTCCACCATGCCAATTACTGAACATAAACAAGTTCAAATGGAGAAATTGTTCAAGACACCAGCACCAGGGTGAACGATCACAAATTCAAATAAAATAAGCGTAGCACATTGTAACCGCTTTATATCATTCTTATCAACGAACTTACAGTACGACAAGCACACTAAGAAAACTTATACATTTACTAACAGTTAAATTTGAAGCAGGCGCTAACTGGAAACAAGACAATGACAAACTGATTAGACATAGAACTATAGAAGCTAAAACAATAATTACCAGAAAAAAATAAATAAATTTATGAATAATGCAACAATATTCACTATTCTTCAAATATACTACACAAACTTTTGATAATATCAGCCAAAAATCATGGACTTATTAAACTGATTCTAATCAAATATATAATCCTATCACATATTACAACATAAATCGAAGGTAAAATAAAGAAAACCCAGAACAAATATGAATCAAAAGCATACACTACACTACATATAAATTAAGGTCCTAAAATGGATACTGAAACAAAGAGAGGAAGACAAAATAGAAACCTTGCAACTGATCCTTCGAATAACCCATTAATTGTTTTAGGGTGAGCAAGTCTTCGAACGAGACAGCGAAGACAAATACAGGACAGCGCAAAGAATTGACGATAAACTCGGTGAGTTATCGGCTGGTCTTGACGCGGAAGTCGGGGGTTGCAGAAGAAATGGGTTTCCGGGTTGGTGTGTTGTTAGGCCCATTACTAGATTATCTTTTAGACCGATTTGTTTTCAGATTTGGGCCTCCGCTTGGCCCATATCGTGGGCCTTATCTTGGCCCATGTTTAATTCTCACTTTAAAGATTTTCTTTTTCTTTTCTTTTTTTTTTATTTTTAAATTTTACCGTTAAAAGTTTGAAGAAAAATATATGATTTTTTTTAATTATTTTAAATACTCAATTTATAATAAAAATGTATAAATCCTTCAACCAAAAAAATAAAAAAATTACTAATCACATTTAATCCTTATGTAATTAATATAATTATTTTTATTATAAAATGAACTCTTTGATTGATATCGATAATATTTTGAATTAAATAATTATAATTAAATTTAAAAATAAAATTATTTTTTTTATATAGAAATTAAGATTGTTTTTTAAATTATTTGTATGATATTTTTTATATAAATTTATTCATGTTAATTAAACTATTCTTTAATTTTAGTGTGACGAGATTCAAATTTTAAATTTTTTTATACCATTTCAATAAACTTTTACTGGTTAAAAGCAATCAATACCCATATTATGTAATTGAATTATTATATTTATACATAAAACTAAAAATAAAAAAAGTTGTGTGATTAAGAAACATTTTATTAGAAAAATCTGAATACAAGTTAGCATTTTAGCATGATTATTTGTCTTAATAAGGCCAAACCCAGATCATTCAAGGCATGCCCAATGCTGGATCTGCTTTCTGTAATGCCTTCCTTTCCGGTAGCAGCAGCAACTGTCTCTCTATTATGAAATATGATACTATTTGATAATACTATTTAGGTCTTTTAAGATTTTATATTTTTACAAATAAGTACATACTTTTTATATTTATATTATGAAATATGATATTGCCAACTTATCCTTAAAATATTAAAATTTGATTGCTATGGTATAAAAATATGTAATTTATTACTAAAAGATATTTCAACTATTTTAATAGGGACAAAAGAACACCCATCCTTGATTAGGTGGTAAACTCACTTTTATGTAGGGTTTTTCATTTGGTTTGACTTCTACTAAATTTTGGAACACATTTTCTCTTATTAAATGAGAGTAGAATTTGTTCAATTTCAATAATATTTTTGAGTAACACTTTATTAATACTCATGGTAGAAATAATCTAAAATTCTACATGGACTTAGATTATTAGGTAATTATAAATTATTTCTCGAGTATATTACTACTTATATTAATTCTATGTAGAGCAAATGACTATCTAATGTTAAATATTCATAAAAAAAAAAAAAAATTTAGGGATTTATTTACTGTAAATGAATAAAATATACTTTTGTATAATATATAATATTGGGGATCTAAATGTTATCATCCCCAAGATACAAGAAAAGTTGGATTGGGAAAATTGCATTGAACCTGACAAAATGACAATCAATCATCTGTTGATATGACTAAAAATTAGGGGAACACTATATTAAGATTAATACTAAAATCTTTTGGGATTGGTTGATTGATTGTTTGGAGCCACATGATATGTTTTGGAAAAAACCAAATAAAATACCAAAATTGTCATGTTAATTAGGAATCTCATGTGACAACATTCAACAACCACTTCATGGTTAAGTGGGACCATGATCAAAAGGTGGGTCCATCAGTAGCAATTTCTATGGCACACAATCTCAAATTGTTCTCAGTGGGGCATTTGGACAAACACTTTCCGAAAGGGAGTAGTATGGTTTGGCCCACGGGGGAAATAGCATAAAGAGGACCAAATACAATGTAGAAGAAACAATGGAGGATGAAATCCCATGGCCTTAGTCATTGCACAAGAGGACAGGTCATGTGCAAAATCTTGGCTTGAGCCAGTGGTTCAGCCCCTTCGCCAACCTTCAAAACGAGTACCGATTTTATCAATCTTACTGTTGAAAGAATTTGACGTGACATATCATAGGTCACTTGCACCTTATCATATCATATCTTAGGTCACTTGCACCTTATCACATCATTAATAAGGTAGGGTCTCAGTAGAATTTTTTTTATTTAATTTAATAAAAAAATTTAATTTATAAATTATATTTCAAAAATTTACAAAATTATAATAAAAAACTTAAGAATGTAACTAAAGAATCAAAGAAATGTATGTTACATTGGAATATACTACAACATGACTATTGTTAATATGAGTTATAGTTCATGTTTTACATTTTAAATTTTTTGTTATAATTTTTTTAGTATTTATGTCGGATTTTATTAAAATATAATAAAAAATTTAAAATATATAATAAAAAAATAAATTTAAAATATAAGAAATTATTGTTAATAACATTGTTTATGAAATTATTTATTTTGGAATTCAGAAAGTGAATACTGGATCAATATATATATATATATATATATGCATATTTTGTGTTCTAATTGAAAATTGTAGTGCAAGGGATGTAATCATATGTGAAATTTGTCAATTTTCTCAGAATATGTTTTATTGTTGGCTAAATGAGCAAAAATTTTCCATTATCTAAAACAAATTCTGGCAAAGGAAGAAATCTGCATGCTTAAAGGTATGCAACATATTTGGATGAACCCATGAAATGTTATCACTTTGTTGCAGTAAATTGAAAAGTTGGCCCATAATTTGAGGGAGTTCTGGAGGACACATTCCAGAAAAGAAAAAGAGATCATATAATAGAATCTCTCACACCGGCAAGTAGATCTTCCTTAGATTTCGATGTAGGCAATAGATTTCTGGAGTTACATTTGTCTTTTAAGGCAACTGGTACCACAAAATAAAAAAATAAAAAAAAAGCACTTCTACTGTTGCGCAAATGGTTTCAAGCTTCCACAACTCTCCGCAATTTGTTCCCTTTCAAATAAGCACTTCTGACACTTCAACCAGAAAGAGCAAAGCTTTCCACATTCCCATAAGCCACGAGACTACTCTAGAAAATTGTAAACAGTTGCTGCATACAGAAACCTGGGCATTCAAATGTAAAAAGCAAGTAGGGTACAACAATTGAAATATTTCTACTTTTTATTGAATATAATAAATACAACACAAACTCAATTTGCATAATTGATACATAATAATATTTAGAAACCCACATGAAAGAGTCCCAAAAAAAGTCTCGTTTCCATGTGAATTTCTTTCTTCTAAAAGAATACAATCCTTCAATATACATGTTTATATGTGAATTTAGGTCATTTGTCAGTGACAAGAAAACAAAATTACTGAAGATCTTATGAATAATGGACAATATCAGTGGACAAAAAAATCGAATGTGTAATTATTTTTTTTTTCAGCAGAAGCTCCATAAATGAATATCTCCTTCTTCAAAGAAATAATCGTCCATCAATGATGGAAGATGGTCAAATGATGAAACTCCATTGATGAACATTTGATGATGATCAACATATTTAGGTGATTGAATCCCATCAAAATTGTACCAACCTTGTTCCATCACAGAAATGGGCGGTTGATCACTGTAGGACTCGAATGATTGAATCAGTGACACATCATCATCGAGTTGATCAGACGGTGAGGAAGACATTGCTGGAGATGAGACAGAGGATGACGATGTTGTCGGAGTAGTAGAAGATGAAGAAGAAGGAAGAGGAGGTGATAATATTTGCGGGTTTGTGGTAGCACTGTCAACAGATGTACCATCGGCGGCAGTGGCAGTAGCGGCAGCAGCTGCAGCAACTCTTTGGATTGATTTAGGAGACATAACAGTATGATCATCAGGAATGTTGTAATGAGAATAAGAAGAAATCGGAAAGTTTAGATTCGCTGAAGAACCTTTGAGGCATAAAAGTGCAGCATCATAAGCTCTTGCAGCTGCTTCAGCTGTAGAATAAGAACCTAACCATATTCTTGTTTTCTGATTTGGTGCCCTAATCTCTGACACCCATGACCCCCAACTTCTCATTCTCACTCCTTTGAACTTCTTCTTGCACAATGAAGAAGTTGAAGTAGATTGTATTTGTTTTGACAATGTTTCTGGTTGGATCTCCTTCTGCTCAGTCTTCACCATTTTAGATGGCTAATAAAATCGAACCAAACTGAATCGAATCGATCGATCTATCAATCCTGTGACAATGAAAGTATGTTTTGAATAAAATAAGGTAATGGAGGGATAATGATGTATAAGGGTAAACTCTTGTTTTGGGGGGAGGTTTATTTGTTGCGATGAGGAAAGCAATGAAGTGAAGGTGAGGGAGGAATAAGGGATGTATTTATAGAAGTAGGCATGAGGATCTTCTTCAGTCAAGGAAAGAGTATGAATAAGAAAATGGGTGACAGATATTTTTCAGGTTTTATAAATAAAAATAGGAAACTGTGTTGCTTCTTGCTTTCTTGGAAAATGACATAATTCTCTAACAAGGCATGGTAGAATTCAAATTGAAAATTAAATGAAGAAATGGTAAACTACAACACTCAACCCAATTGCTGCGTGTTTATATATCATAAACAAAATAGAAAGCCTGTCTGTATATTTACAAATTACAGCTGTGTGGAGGATCTTTGAAAGCCATTTATGCAAGCAGTCAAAACACCATGATTGTTGACAACGATTTAAATTTTAATTGTTACTCTCTAGTAGCAGCAGAAATAACTAGAGAAATATCGAAAGGGGTAATAACATTGGGGCCCCTTATTTATTTATTTTTATTAAATAAGTCCCCAATAAGTAATTATATAACCCACAATGATCCATAGTTGAAATGACAAATTACTTCAATAATTTTGAGTTTAGACTTTCATAAAGTAAAAATAAATATCTAAAATATATTTTAATTGTTTAAAAATTAACAAAAGTTAAGAACCTACTGGTTAAATGATGCTCATAGTCGTACTCTTATTTTTAAGAGATGATAAAGTATAAAATTTCTCTATTTGCAATAAAAGAAGAATTTTTTCCTATAAAATTACTAAAGAAAAATCTTTTATAAGAGATTTGGATGGCACTGAATAATATGATTTAGAGTAGTTCCAGACTCTCAATATATATTTTAACCAAAAAAAAGTCAATGATAAAATATATATATATATATATATATATATAGAGTGCAAGCATCTATCGAATTTGAATGGATAAAATATATTTGTGTTTATATAAAAATATATAAAATTAGGGGTGTAGATGTTATTATCCCAGGATTGAATGGTTCTCAAGTACATACACAAGAAGGCTTGGAAAGACCAATTAAAGTTGTCCTTAAATTTATGACACAACATAATTGTGTAACTTTTTTACATAATCCAGCTTAAAAGTGTGAAATTTTCAGAAGTGTTAAAAATACTTTTGAGAAAAAGCCATATGAAAACTGGCAATTTTTTTTGAACAACCATATGCACCAATCACAAACCAGCAAAGCAAAGAGAGGCTTATCTCATTTTATTTTTAATTAGTGGTTTCTAGTTCTAGAGTTTTTCTGTGACTTAAACACCAAGTCAGTCTTGCCCTTCCCCAGTTGACACCCCCACAAAGATATGTTATTATATATAACCAGTAAATTAACAAATAAATTCAGAAAATAATTAAAAAAAAAAGAATAAACCCAATTGCAGATTATAAATTTCACCATCTGGGTTTTTATTTAATTGATGGACTATGCCTATTTTTGTGTGAATATCATATCTTAATGATTCTACATAATTAATTATTCAATAAAACATAGGATTCTTCCTTCCTCGAGGTAACTTCCAGGATCTGCATGTCTTGCTTAATCAAATAATATATTTGTCCATTCTTCCTCAACATCGACTCATACGCGGTTTCAATCGAAGCTTGAAGTTACACTAAAAATACAACAACTTCTTGAACAGTAAGACTTATGGAATAAACAGAAGGAATTAAAATTTATTATTTCTCGTTGCGCTGCCGATGTAAGTGTGTGTATGCGTGGGAGAAAACCAGCTGTTGCTTGTCTGTCTCGCAGCGCAGCTCAGCCTTAAAACCGCGTCATGGGCATGCATGGAAATACAATCTCCTTCTCTTAGCTAATAATAAATTAAGATCAACACATCTCAACTGTTTCTGCTTAGCTGCGTGCGCTTACGCCTGCTTTACTTGACTTTCTTCTTTGTTTTTCTGTTATTGCATTAGGGTTCTTAAATTTTTTCTCTTTTTAAGGACATAAGTTTTCTGTTTGTATCAAATGAGTCCATGACTATTAGCAAATGGGTCAAGTAACCAAGTTACTCCACTAAATACAAAAGTGCCTTCAGTCATTCCTATAGCGAACCCATTTGGCGTAGTAAAATATATTTTATTGATAAAAACTTAAACAATAGGGATCTAGATGTTATTTTCCCCATGTGTAATATACACTTGTTTGCTTGTCTTTGATAAATTCGATGGGATTCCGTGTGGTATGGCAAAATACAAAATCAAAAATTTTTTCTTTTGGGTAACTTTGGAAAGTTGCTAGCTAAGATGGTGTGGCCATGTTGCATTGGAAGGAGGACGAAAGACACTTTCTGAGTTGGGACATTGATAGGTAGTCTTGTTTGGTGAACTGGTTTCACACTTTGAACTAAAAACCTAGCTAGAGGTACATATGTGTGTATTCTTTATCATTCTATCTTTCTATATTTGCCGCATGGAGGAGTTGGGATTTTGTCAACCTTTCCTGCACAATTGTTCATGCAATCAGTGGCCATTGGAAAATGTGAATAGAGAAAAAATTTATCCAATAGTTGTCGGCAAAAAAATTTTAAACGAGATAATTTTATTATATCAATATATATAATATATTAAAATTATTTAATTAATAAAAAAAAATTTATTTATTAATAATAAATAAAAAATTAAAAAATATATTTCACTTTTAATTAATATGATGAAAAATTTATATAATTTATTTTAATTTTTTTATTCATTATTAATAAATAAATTTATTTATTTTTTATTAATTGGATGATCCTATTATATTACCTATATTATTGTGATAAAATTATCGTATTTAAGTTTTTTTTTGATGAAAAAAAATTTTATAAAATTCACTTTTAACTTTTTTTATCTAATACTAATGAATGAATCTATAATTTTTATTAATTGAATGATCCTACCACATTATTTATGTTAACATAGTAGAATTGTTCTATCCAAAATTTTCTATGATCAAAGAGTTAAGTCTCCTAAAATTGAGCCTATCTTTATAAAGAAGCAAAGATATATATGCATATAATAAATTATTTGTGATTAGGAAGAAAATGTTGATGAGATTTAGGAGTGCAAAGTGATTTTTTGTGACACACTAAAGTCATGTTACACATGCATGTTGAATAACATTTAGGATACTCTCTTGCTCTTTGATACATATCAAAGGTTTTCCTTTTTCTTTTAAAAAACATTTTATAAATGTTTTATTAAGCAACATTGTGCATTTTATAAAATATAATTACATATATATGATATAATTTTAAAATCTTTTACAAATAAAACTAAAATTTATAAATTAATTAAATAATATTACGTGACAATATTATTCATCATAATGTGAATAATATATTATTATTTATAAATTAATTAAACAATAATATCTAATAGTTTCGTTTAGCATAAAATGAATAACATCGTTAACTAAATATTTTATTAATTAAATATTTAATATTTATTTTTTAAGTTTTCTATTTTCGCATATAGATTTACATCAAATTCATAAATAAATGCAAAGGGCAGGCAATAAATAGAATATTTATTTATTTATTTAATACAGTACATCGGTTTACTCTTCCTAATCTCTCACACATAAATCTTTTTTTTTATGCATGGTCGGTAAGAAGAAACAAATTCAACCTTCAATCTTTCCATATCACAGCTCACAAGCATTGGATATATTACTAATACGTTTAAACTTTTAAACTTTTAATCGTTGAAAGTCAAATGCCTTGTTGAGTTTTGCAATTCTACCTTGGGTAATTTTTGTGAAAGTTCATGGTCTCTCTTTGTTTTTGGCATACATTAAACAAATACCAACATTTAATCATTTCCCATAATATATATTAAACGTTTTTAATTGTTAAATCAAGAATAAAACAAATCATAATATGAGATTCAAATTTCGTTCACACTATTTCATTTAGAGATGATCTTAAAGAGAGGCAATTGGTTATATTTTTAAAATTTAATTTATTTTTAAATTTAATATTAAATTCGATAAAAATTATATTATAAAAATTTAATTTTAAAAAATTCAAAAATTGGTACTGCTCCTACTTTCATTGTATCACAAAATATAAAATAAAAAATAAATATTAAAACAAAAAGATTGTTGTTTCCAATGATAATCCATGTGTGTTAAAAGAATAGTGTCGTCAAAATCCGTAGTCCCCTCTTCTCTCCTTGCTTGCTTCCTTCCTTCCCATCAAAATGGGAACACAAAAATCACAATCATAATTAAAGCATACATCTATTTTTCTTTTTCTTTTTTTATTAAAGTTAAAATAATTAATTTTTGTCAAATAATTAATTCACAGTACCATCAATAAACAAATACGAGATTATTAAATTATCAGGTTGCTGTCATTACGATCTCCTTGTGTATTTAATTTACATAAATTTATTTTATATTTCTCCTCACATGTTCAAGCCACTCTTCCTTTATTTATTTAATTCTAAAATTTGTCAGAAATGCAGGAATGAAACAAGGGCTTTGTTTGACGGGAAGTTGTAAGGAAATTTCATTTTGTTAGTATGTATTATTAGTTTTAGGGTTTTGCATGTCCCAACTAGGGCATGACTTGATTGATCTAAATTAAAAATAGGGTTATACTACGGTACATTTAGTTGTATAGTATATTTTTTAAAATTTTATTATAATTCACGACTTTTTTTTTACAATTATTAATTTATAAAAATATAATTAAAATTTGAAAATTATAACCAAAAGAGATAGATATTACAATCAAAGAGTGAGATAAAGTAGAAAGGTGTTCTGCACGGCTGAATTTATGGTAAATTTGCCCTTGCCCATGTATATATTGATTAATTGTAAATGGGAAAGTTTTAGTTTACGGTTTTCTTGAGCAGTGTTCAAGACAAACAGAAGGAGATATTGATTCTGTAAAAATTAGGGATTCTGTGAGTAAATGGCCATAAATTCATAACAACTTTGAATTAATCTTGTGTAGCACACCACCAGGCTGTGGCACTGCCATAAATGCACATGCATGCATGAAATACTACGTCTTCTTCTACATTATCTGTATTTGTACTAGCATTATCTTACAAGAATTTTTATACTCCCTCACAACTGGCAATGCCGTACCCCTCCGTCCATAAACTTCCGTACGACCGCCGTGGTCGTCGCATAAACATAATTGCAATAATTATCATCTGCAGCAGTGCTCCGTTTTTAAAGGTTTTCAGTCTAGCCAGCGAGAAGTAGGGCCAGTTTGTTGAGGCAGAAAACAATCTAGTCTTTAAGACTCTTGTCATTTGTTAGAATTTTGCATTAGTTTGTGGGTCATGCCATCGTGCATTCATAAGTATATCATACATCTATCCAATTCTTCTGTTGTAATTCTATAACTTTTTGCTAAAATTCTACCCGATTCTTCTGTTGTAATTATCAACTTTTCAGTAATGAAGAATTGGGGATTGAAAAGATAACATTGGACGCATGTACGGTACTTACAGCTGTATGTTGCATGCACCACGGCTCTATCCTTTGCATTAATTATAGAAATGGGAAAACAAAGGAAGGAGGATGGGCGAACGTGCTAAGAAAGATTGCTAGATTTTGAGGTTTGCGGGAGGATTGAGAGGCAACAGCATCCATGTGGGTTCTAAGAATCGAATCGTTTTGTTTTTCTTTGGTTTGGTGGGGTGAGATGTGATAAGAGAAACTTCGAGAAATCAGTCTATAAACAACAACTAGTACTACCATATCCGGAGTAATGGCTCACGTTTTGTTAAAGTACAGTTGTTTTTTTTTTTTAATTAATTTTCTTTGTTGTTGCAATAAATTAGCAGGAGCAATGATGAACTCTTTGAAGGTCTAAGAACTGTTCGTGAGGTATGTTGAGTTTACAATAAAATAGTTTTTAGCAACTTGTGCATTCTAAAATGAGTTGGGAAGATTAAGGATTTTAAGGTGAATCTTTTCTGCGGGGCAAATCTTCAAACATGTGATGTCCTTTAGATGTGTTCAGTGATTGGGTGTTACATTAGGAATCAAAACTTGTATTCTTTTACCCTTTCTCTGAAAGTTGACTTTTTTAAGGCTGGATTTCATTGGCTAAACAATTCATTCCAGTGAGAAGTTGTGATCTGGCATGGCATAGGTTCGTATGTAATGTTGCTTTCAATGACTAAATTTTTGCTTAGAAAAAGAAAACAAAAGGAAAATTCCATTATACTTCCCATGGGTGTAAGCAAAATTTTGAAAATTATGGGATAAATCTACTAAATATACAGAAGCTCCAAAAATGGTCAAAAGTTCCCCCACAACTAGGCCAAGCTGACAATGGGAACAATAGAAGCAATCACAGGAAAGTTTTCCTCTCTGAACTTACAGCAATTGAGTTTTTGGTGCCATTTTTGTACAGTTCATTCGATAATTTGTCCAAACATAATCATAGATTGATATATGAGGAATGCATATAAAACTATAATCAAGATCAACCAGAATGCAATATTACTTTTGAGGTTTCTAGCAAAAGTGTTTGGTTCATATGACGATACAATTGATGAGTGTTTGTGCGCACACTAATTGTACTATTTTATCTATCACCATGTTAATCCATGAGTTGGCCACCATTAATGCACTGTGAAAACTTCAAAACATTCAAAGTCAGATGCAATATCAAACTGAAGTTTCATAGACAAATTGTACATATATTTATTTTTATTATATTTTTAATTTGGTTTTTCATTTTTTTCTTTCTTTAAATATTACATGAATATAAATCAAACCACTCTTCAACCCTTGAACCCGAGGCCTATTATACATGCAAACTACTGAAAGTCAACGTTATTACAAACCACTCAGCAGTAAGTGAACGATATCACTCACATGCACAACAACCAAATCGTTAGAAGTTAACATCAATCACAATATAGTGAAGTACATCCCAATCATACCAGTGTAACAACAACGCCATGTTGAGGCCGGCACACAATATTGTCCTCCCTGTCAATGACCATGTTGAGATTGCTTAATGAGACAGTTCCACAAAAGAACTCAAGGAACTGATCACAGGTTCATATATTTCAATTCCCCTCAAGAATAGAGTATCTCTCAGGAACTGCAAGATAGAAACAAGTACATAAAGATAAATTAGCAAAATTGTTAAACCTCATTATGTTCATGCAACAAGATAGGGGTATTTGACATTGGGGAGAAACCAAGAGTGGGGATTCCCAGCTGTCTCATAAACCGTGCATCAGTAGTTGAGGCCAAAATTTCAGGCTTTGTATGTCTTCTCCTGCTGCTGCAATAGCTCGCTTGAAAACAGACCACAAGGGATTGGAATCATCAGTTGGCAGTCATCAGAGGGCAGTCCTTTTAGTCTCTCAATGGTCCTTTCTCAGTTCTCTGCCTCGAGAAGAGAGGAATTACTGCTGCATTTCATTGTTGAGGAAACAAAGGGAGGAGAATAGATCATACAAAAACTTGAAATCAATGTGCTTTGGACTTGTTGTCAATAAAATGTTTAAAACCTCACAGCAAGCCCACGATGATAGTGATAAAACAGAGTCCCCCATCCCAACATCAATTAGAATGAAGAGATGAAATGTGCCAAGTAACAATGTGATTGAATTATACCAAACTTGCTTATTATATCCATCAAACGTTTTTAAAATGTTTCCAACATGTACTTGACCTTAATTGACAAAAATCTTTTGAGAGGGAACATGATCAACCAATAAAATCTTAAGTTCTCTGTTCCAACTTAATTTTTAGAAAGATGGAATATAAGAGCTTTGGACAGAGAACTCCGTATAATTTGATCACAATAACTTTATCAGATCATGGTTTGCCTAAATACAAGGAAAGAAATTTTGATAAAATGAAAATGTTCCTTGAGCAACATGATTGCTAGTATTTGATGGACCAAACCAAAGATTGATAGATGCTCATTCACCATAAAACAGCTGATTCAAAATTTATCGAAATGCATAAACTACTAAAGAAGAACTTACCAAAGCAAACGGATCAAAAAGACAACACAATAGTATATATTATGCTGTGCAGAGATAAAGGCATGAATGTTTATTATTACTTGATACCAAAATGACACTTATCTAATGTCTTCGAGTTTACATGCAAAAAAGATGTACAGAGCAAAAGAAGCATACAGGACTCTGGGATCAAAGAAACAAAATCCTAAGAAACATATAAATTGACTTGATCATTAAATTCACCATAGCACTCAGAGCATCAAGTGCGAACAACTTTGTCCAGAAAGTAAAAACATTAAAAAAGAGTTCTTGATGGGCACATGTTTGTTGGTCCACGTCAACAGGAGGACATAAAAATACAAACTCTTAAAATAACTACTACATGATTACACATGCACAATTTTCGGCAATGTGAGTAAACGATTTGCCAGGACTTTTTTCTTGTTACTATTTTCTCAGCATATTTAAGATTGCTTGGCATCTAAAACTTACAGCCAGAGCTGGAGAAAGAATTATAATCATTATTATTCCTGTCCAACATTCTTTGTTGCATGCTTATACATACTATTAAATGACCAATTAATGCATTTCTTTACTGGAAAAAATGAAATAAAAGTTTGGGAGCAAAAAGCAAAGCAAGAAAAACATCAATTACTCAAAGAGATGAATCACAACTGAAGAAAATGAAATTAGCAAGGATGAAAATTACCAAAGAAAATGAAATAAACAAGGATGAAAAATCTTGCCAAAGGCAAATGAGTAGTATTTTGTTCATCAGAGCAACTAATTTCCAGCACATAATAGCTCATTATCAGTGGCAATATTAAAAAAGATATACAACAGAACTTATATGCCTGAATTTTATAGCTAGGTATGGCAAAAGAATGACCGCAAAGAGAAGCTCTCTGACAGAGAAAAAAAACACCCATCTCAGCTACTGTTCAAACAGAACAAATGTATGAAATGTGTTAGGTATTAGTCCGGACAGATTATTGGTAAATCAAATTAGTTTATGAAACTAGTAGTCAGTGAGTCTGTAACAAATCGCACACCACAACAATTTACAAATACCACCTGCTGTTATCATGGCCAATGGGCATGCAATTCCATTATCTTCCTCAATTAAGTAATGTATTTTTGCATCAATTGTGATGCAGGTTCTCGTTCATTCACAGCAGAACATGTATAAAGTCGTATCACAATAGATTATTCGACATTGTTACAGAACATGTATAATGATTATTCGACAAGGATGCAGGGCAACCTCTATTGGCATAAGGAAGTTTCAATAGCTTATAATTTCCAAACTTTGTAATAATGTATGTTCACTAGATAATCACAACCAGTTACAGAGTGTGTTCTTAATTTGCTTCACGAGACTCTCATCATAACCAACCAAATTCAATCAGCTGCATTAGGTAAATCACCAAACTACTACTTTGAAGAGATGAGTGATATTATTAATATATCGAACATCTGAACTGTAAACACATTCGAACAACACAAAGGAAAAAAAAAACTTACAATAGCGCAGTACAATGCACACAAATTAATCTCATTCCAGTCAGTTTCAACACACAACAAGAAATCACCAACACATACAAAACCAAAACAAACAAAAGACCACAATTCACCCCAAAAGTCATGTTACGTAGGCGGCAATCTAACATCAAACCCGGCTTCAGCCTCCGATTGTTGCATGTTCATAACAAACCCCTGCATGCACTAACATTCTGACATTAACATCAACAGCAACAACAGAGAGCGAATTTATTAAATATCAATAGCATACTTCAAACCAAAACTCACAGTTGGTGACGGAATCCCAGCTTTCAAATAAACTGGATTGACTGAAATACACGCCTTAACCACATCAAACTGTGTGTCTCTACATTTTGTCATAATTTCCACACTCTTCATCAGATTCTCCATAGACGCTCTAATTATCGGATGCCAAGGCGACCTATCCGCTTAAAAAATCCCGAATTCATCATTCGTAGAAGCTTGTCCTTCGTCCATCACAAATCCCACATTCAACTCTCTAAACTCATCCGACGCGACAAACTTCATCATCCCATCAAACGCTCCGATTTCCTCGTTTGGCACATATGACACATGCAACGTACGTACTGCTGAAATTTCTTGACCAGTTCGAAGTTGCGTATGGCTTCGAGATATCCTGCGCTCCACGGGCGAATATTTTACGGGTTTCGGCAGTGTTAAAGGTGGCGAATGAAACCATTTTTCCAGTTGGGGGGACGGAATCCAGTTGGGATTGAAGAGAAGGGAAGAGAGAGAAGGGTCAGAGCCGGCCAAGTTAAAAGTAAAAGGGAATGGGATTGGAGACCGATGGATTCGGCTTGGTTCAAGAGGAAGGAAGCGGAGTAGTTGCGAGTTATAGGTTCTTCTTCTTGTTCGTTAGCATTGGAAGAAGAGAATGAGAAGAAGATGGCGGAGTTGACTGTGATAGAAGACGGTGAGTGAGCTAGACGCTGAAGTGACCCAGCGGAAAAATATAAATTGGGTAGTAACATCTAGGTCCATATATTTATAATATTTCGCAATTTAATACACATATATCCATTTATATCAAATATATCCTTAACTTCAATAACTCACCATCTATTTAATATATAACTTTTCTAGTAAGGAGTGATTTTATTTAATTTTTTTAATATTAATTTTTAATAAAATTTATTTATTTATTATTTAAAATTTAATATTTTTATTATATAATAATTATTATTTAAATATCATCATATTTTAATATTAAATTTTAAATTTTAAAATTTATTATTTTAAAATTTTAAATTTTAATTATTCTTTTTCAAACAAACTGGCTTGCAAGTTTTCCTTCTGCGGCCGTGATTGCTAGCTTGAAAACAGAGCACAAGGGATCGAAATCATCGGCGGCAGTTCTTAGAGGGCGATATCTTCAACTTCATCTTTTAACTCACCCATCCATTAACTTATTTTTTATTAGTGATATTTTTAATATTTTTATTTTTATTATTTTTAAAAATAAACATTGATTAAATAATTATTAAATTATTATATTTTAATTATTTTTGCAAATATTTTTTTATATATATCATATAATTATACTACCAACTAAAATAAAATGTGATCCGTGAGATAAATTATCTTAGTAGCCTAATTATTAAAATAAAAAAAAGTGAGAATAAGAATTATATAAAAAAAATTAAAAAGAATGTGTAGTAATATTTTGGTTCTAAAATTTTATATTTTTATCAATTAAGGACATGAATTGTTTATAAATATCAAATAAATTCTTAATTTATATTAAAATGATGAAACAACACTTACTAAATTCAATTTTTTACCGTATAGAGTAAATATATATAAGCCAATAGAAAGGGTATTTCAGTTAATTTACGAAGGGTTAGGGACCTATTTGATGAGAAAACAAAAATTAGGGGACTTGATTGTTATTATCCTTGACAATCGACCGTTAAATGCAAACTAGAAGAACCTTCTCTTCCTCGGACGAACCTCCCCTTCATTGGACGAACCTTTTCTTCCTCGTAACCAACGGCTATAAAAGATTAAAAGAACCTCGTCGGAAGCTGCAAGACAACTCTGTCACAGTGAAACTACAATGGCGGAAAAACTGATTTCACGCGCTCCGGTGGCGGTGTTGCTACTACTTATGTTGCTGTGCTTAACTGCCTACAACGTGCCGGTAACAGAAGCTATATGGTTAACGATACCTAGTTCAGGGACTAAGTGTGTGTCGGAGGAGATACAGTGCAACGTCGTCGTTTTATCTGATTATTACGTAATTGACGATGCTCACCCTGAACGCCCATCCAAAATCTCTGCACGGGTATCGCTTAATCTCTGTTTGAATTCATAATATGAACTCAATAATTGATTTTCTTTACAAATTATTACGTGGGTATGTATATTTTTTGTGGTTCTGTCTGTATGTATCATTTGCTACAAATTTCAGATTGATTTGCTTGTATTTTGTGTTGATTCTCAGTTTTAATTATCTGTTAAAAGATAAATTCGAGGATCATTAGCTGGTTTAATGGTACATTAAGAAATTTCCAAGTGTCATAATTTTTAATGAAATTTTTCATGGTCAGATCCAATTCCATGTTTGATCATTGTTCATTTCGGATGAAGGGTATGTCTGGAAAGTTGGAATTGAGGTGTCGTTGGTGCCCATATGAAATTACAAAATGCCTTTGGTGCCTAGCTTTATCTTCTATTTCTCGGCTGAATGAATTGCATGTATTCCATGTTTAGCCATTTTTCTAGTTTTCTTTTTAGCACTTGATTGTGCTCGAATTGTTGGTAACATGAATAATTATCACAACCTACAGTATGATGAACTAGTTAGAGTTTACAATGAGTGTTAAATAACAATTTATGTTACAGGGACACTGTAATTTCTGGTGTAACTTATAATCTTTGTCTGTGCATCGAGGTGACATCTCCATACGGGAACAATCTTCATCACAATGAAAATGTGACTCGAGGTCAGTTTTCATTTATAACTAGTGAGTTTGGCAATTATTTGGCATGTTTCTGGCTGGTCGACAATCAACAGCAAGGTGCAGAAGTGACTCTGGGCCTTGACTGGAGAATTGGATTTTCTGCAAAGGATTGGGAATCAGTTGCTAAGAAACACAAGATTGAGGCAAGATCCTTTAAAGAGTTATTTTTCTTGAAGCTAGAAATGGGAATAAGTTTTTTGCACATTTCAGCTTTCTTCTTTATCTGATCATGCATGCACTACGTGCCTACATGTAGGGTGTCGAGCTCGACTTGATGAAACTTGAGGCACAAGTGCAGGCCATCCATGAGAATCTACTCTTCCTTAAGTACAGGTCTCTCTCTCTCTCTCTCTCTGCTTTATCATAGATGCTGCAACTGTAGTTACCTTTGTTGTTAGGAGTTTAGAGTGTAACATTTCTTCCATCGTATGGACACACAGGGAAGTGGAGATGAGGGAGGTCTGCGAAGTAACCAATTCTAGAGTGGCATGGTTCAGTTTTATGTCAGTTGGTCTCTGCATTGTGATTTCCGTTTCGCAGCTGCGGCGCTTGACGCAGGAAAAGATGCTTATCTAGATTTTTACTTTCAGAATTTCATTTTGTCAATAAAAAGCTTGGCACAGTCCAGAGAATGGTAATGAAGGAACCCACTTGTTCATGTTTTACAATAGTTTTCTTTCCTCTTATTTCCATGTCTGATTAGTAAAGAAAAATGGTGGTGGATGAGAGCTGTGTCATGGACGGTTGAAATTTAGAAAACATCAATACTTCCACCATGAGATATAGAGAGAGATTAAGATTTGTATAACTATGGGGGCCAGTAAGACTGGTTCCAAAACATTGCTTGTCTGCAAACATCTTGAGTTGTGGTTACTTGTTCAATGAAATGATACTACTGTTAAAGAAATAATGTAGTCAATTCTTGATGAGTTGTATATTATGTACTTTTGAAAAGTAAATATTCTGTCCGTGGATAACTTATGCATTCCATGATCATGTACAATGTATATATTGTATTTCTGTTTCAATAAAATTGTACATAGTCATTTTTTTTATTAAAAAGAGAGTTTTAAATAAGGCAATCTTATCGCGTAAGTATTATTAACGTGATAAGACCATTCAATCAATAAAATAAGAAAAATATATTTATTGTGGTGGGTGAAAAAAGTTAATAAAAATTTTTATAAATTTCTCTTATTAGATTAATTAAATGGTAAGACATTTTATTAACTTTTTTAACTTATTACCAATAAATATATTTCTCTTACCTTATTGATGGAATAGTTCTACTACGTCAGCAATACTGACGTGATAAGACTGTTCCACTTAAAACTTTTTCTTTTCTTAAACTCCATTCTTCTCAAAATCTTATATGGTATCAAAATAGCTTTAATACTTTCACGAGTTCAATCCCTCTTATCCAAAATGGCTTATTCTCAGACCATTCTCATCTCCAAAAGTTCATCCAACACTTCCTCCAATCAAGATCGTCCCACCATCGTCAATCCATTTGATAATACTTCCATCCTTTGTCTCTATCAATAGTACTTCTAAAATCTTCATTAAACTCACTTCCTTGAATTATACTTCATGGACTTCAAATTTCATGCTATTCTCATAGGGTATGACCTTATAGGATTTATAGATGGATCCAAGCCTTGCCCATCACCCACCATTGCAACCACCGATGACACTCATCCTAATTCAAATTATTCAATTTGTGTTCATTAAAACCAATTAATTCTTAGTGCTATTGCCAAATCCATTTCCCCAAATCTTGTTCCTTTCATTGCCTCTGCTAGCATATCACGTGAAGTATGAAATATTCTAGCCAACACATATGCAAAACCTTCTTGAGACCAAATCACTCAATTAAAAAAAGATCTTTAATGCCTCACAAAAGGCACACGGTCCATTATAGACTACATGCAATATGTTAAAGTCATTACTGATGAACTTGCTATGTTGAATCACCCTATCAACAATGATGATTTCATACTAATAATCTTAAGAGGTCTTGATGAAGAGTACCAAGAAATTTGTTCAGCCATGCATATTCGAGAAAGTCCTATTACTTTTGAAGAATTGTATGAAAAACTTCTTAAGAATAAAGTATAAAAGAAATCCAACCTTCCAAATATGTCTGCTTCTGCAAACACTACTTAAACACCATTCCATAATCTATACCCAAAACAACCACTAAATCACTCGTATTATCCACAAACAAATAATAAAAATCAACCTCATGTTTTAACCACACAACCTCTTCCATACCTTGACAAATGTCAATTGTGTGCCTAACATGGCCATTCTACTAAACGTTGTCCCACATTCAAATATATTTCTTGGTTTCATCAACCACAACCCAACAACCATCACACTTTTTCATATTCTCCTCAAGCTTACTTTGCCACTCCTCAAACTCACCCAACCAACCCTTCTGCACCCTCTAAAACTAAATAGCTTTTAGATTTTAGTGCATCCTATCATGTTACAATCGATCTCCAAAACATATCTCTCCATTCTGAGCATTCTGTTACTGAAACTATCCATATTGATGATGGCATTGGCTTATCTATCACTTATACTAGTTCAACCAAACTACCATTTTCTTATTCGTCTTTTGTTTTAAAAAATGTTTTGTGTCCCTTCTATGAAAAAAAAAAATCTAATTTTTATTTCTTAGTTTTGCTTTTATAATAATGTCTCTGTCGAATTTTTACTATTTTCCTTTTACGTGAAAGATCTTCACACTGGGGCATACTGATACGAGGAATAACTAAAGGTGTTTATGAGTGGTCACATACATCACTGAAGATAAAGCTTGTTATTCGTTTTTCTTCAATAAAAGTCTCTATTGAAGTCTCTATTGATCAATAACATTATTGCCTTGGTCATCCGTCTTTTAATATTTTACGTTATTTAATTTCCAATCACAGTTTGCCTACATTTTCTTCCTTTGTGTCTGCTTCTACTTGTAATTCTTGTTGTTGCAATAACACCTATAAATTGCTATTTTCCATTTCAAATCTTACAAGTTCTCATTCTTTTGAATTATTATATTCTGATGTTTGAATATCTCTTATTTTTACGTATGACAGCTGTAAATATTATGTCATTTTTGTGGATCATTTCATTTAATTTCTTTGGCTTTATCATCTTAAAAATAAATTTCATGTTCATGATACTTTTATTCATTTTAAAGTGTTAGTAGAAAAATACTTTAAATATTTCATCACCACACTTTATACAAACAATGGTGGCAAATACATCTCGTTAAAATCTTTTTTTTACTAGTAATGGTATTTCTCACCTCACCACCCCACCACACACCCCGGAATATAATGGTTTTTTTGAATGTTGTTATTGCCATATTGTTAAGACCAGACTCACATTGCTTCACCATGCACACATGTCACTCATATATGCCAAAAGTAGCCCTCTTAATAAAATCGCCTTTGAAAAAATTATTTAACACTCTACCAAATTATTCTAAATTAAAAGTTTTTGGTTGCTTTTGTTATCCATGCCTTTAGCCATATAAATCATATAAACTTAATTCCTAATCTTAACCTTGTATGTTTCTTGGTTAATCCTTCTTACAAAGTGCATATCAGTGTTATGATCCAGGTTCCAAAAAAAATTCATTTCTCATCATATTGATTTCATTAAGTCACTCTTTCAATTTTCTTCTCACTCCACTACTCCTTCACCATAAATACAACATTCAAAGAATAGACTCATGTTAATCTCCCAAGACAAGTCTCCACATCTTGCTCTCCTTCCTAATATGTTTTAACTTTTATCAATCTTTCTCATGGGTCAATCTCCTCACATTAAATTATTCCCATAAATAACTTTCAACCAAATCTTTACCTTGTTTTTCCTTCCCCTGTTAACTCTTCTATTCCCTCTACCGAATCTTCTTTACTTTCCATATCACATCTTACATCAATTCCCTCTACTACCAAATCTTAACAGGCTTCTCTTTCTAATATTAGTGATGACGTAATTACTCCTCCTCAAAACTTGTACAAGGTGCTTTTAGATGAACTTTATTCTGATTCTCACACACAATTAATCTCTTTCCCTCTCTCATCTCCTTTGTAAAACTTGGTGCCCTATAACAATCATCCAATACAAACTAGAGCAACAAACCACATCCATAAACCTCTCATAAAATTTAACCTTATTGCTCTTCATTTCTTACTTATTATTGAACCTACTACTTCATTCTAAACCCTTAAATTTTTAGAATGACAGGTAGCCATATCAGAAGAATTTATTGCACTTCTTTGTAATGAAACTTAGAATTTTGTTCCTCCAATGCCCTCACAAAATTTAGCTGGTTGCAAGTGGGTTTTTCGCATTAAACCCTACTCCAATAGCTCTATCGAGTACTAGAAGGCTCGACTCATTGCTAAAAGTTTTCATTAATGACTAGACATTGACTATCATAAAATGTTCAGTCATGTCATCAGGCCAACCATTGTTCATCTTATCATAAGTCTTGCACTCTACAAAGGATAAACTCTAAACAATTGGATGTCGATAATGCCTTTCTTCATGAGCACTTAATTGAATAAGTTTACATGCATCAACCCTTAGGATTCAATGACAAGAATAATCCCACACATATTTGTCAACTTAAGAAACTTTTTATGGACGAAAATAAGATCTATGAGCTTGGTATCATGAACTTTACCAATTTTTGCTTGCCATTGGTTTTATTAGCTCTAAGTTGAATACTTTTTATTTCTTTATCACCATATGCATTTAACTATTTATCTTTTACTTTATGTGAATGATTTAATTCTTACAAGTAATGATGACTATGCTATTGGAAAATTCATCAATCAACTTGCAGCAAAGTTTTCCATCAAAGATTTTGGCACCTCTCTTATTTTTTCAACGTTAAAGTTATTCCCTCCTCTCATGGTGTTCTCTTGTCTCAACATAATTACATTCATGACTTATTAAAAAGTCCAACATGCTCAATGCCAAAGATGTTAACTCGTCCATGTCTCCCAATCGTGTGCCTAGTCTTCATGATGGTACCTCTCTCCTCGATCCGACAGAATATCGTTTCATTATTAGTGGCCTTCAATACTTATCACTTACGTGCTCGTATGTTACCTTTGTTGTCAATAAATTATCTTAATTTATGCATTGTCCTACCACTATACACTAATTTATAATTAAAAAATTACTACACTACCTTCGAGGCACCATCCACCATGGTTTGTTTCTTTGCTACAATTCTCTCTTATTACTCCATGACTTTTCAGAAGTAGATTAGGTTGGTAACCCAGATGACCGCACCTCAACTAGTGCTCACGTAGTATTTCTTAGTCACAATACTATTTCCTAGAGTTTAAAGAAATAAAGTATTGTTACTTAATTTTCTAATGAAGTCAAGTATCGAGCAATGGCTTCCATTACTGCTGAAGTTATATGGCTACAATCATTGTTGCATGAACTATGTATTACTTTGCCTATGAGACCAACAATTTATTGTGACAATATTAATATTGCATATTCATGTGCAAATATAATATTTCACTCTCACATGAAATATGTTACCATCTATTTTCATTTCGTTCGAGAAAATGTGCAAATGGGCAACATTTAAGTTTTTCATATTTCCTCTAATGACCATTTAGCAAATGCACTCACTAAGCCTTTATCTTCTCAACAACTAAGTACACTTCAGGTCAAAATTGGTGTCCTTTCTAATGACTCCATCTTTAAGGGGCATATTAAAGAAATAATATAGTCAACTCTTGATGAGTTGTATATAATCTATTTTTTGAATGTAAATATTCTATCCATAAATAATTTATGCATTCCCTTATCATTTACATTGTATATATTGTAATTCTCTTTCAAAAAATTTGTGCAAAGTCATCTTTTTCTTAAACTCCATTCTTCTCAAAATTTTATAACTACACCCACGGGGCAACAAAGAAAAATATGGCAATTTGCTTGTTTATGATCAAATGGCATGCATTTTCTACAAAAGTAGAAATAATTAATTAAATTTTAAAAATTAAAAAAAAATAATAATTAATTAAAAAATATACAAAAAAATTCTAAAATTTATTGGCCCATTTAAAAATCACAAGTCCATGCCGTTTGGGCTCGTGTGACGAGCCGAGGTTACATTGGGTTGGGTTCGAGCAACAATATTATCAAACCAATAAACTACCGCACAGAAAAGCTGCAAAAGAAAATGGCTATGGCAGCAGCAACACTGGCTGTGGGAGCACGCCCATCTTCATCCTTAGCAGTGCTCAGCAGACAGAAACCTAGACGGTTCTTATCTCCTTTAGCTTCTTCATTATCATCTTCTTCTTCTTCTGGGAGAAAACTTCTACTCTACTTCGAGTCTGGATGTTGTTTGTGTGATGGCCTCAAAGAAAAACTCCAGGCTGCTTTCTTAATCTCTGGCCCTGATTCCCTCCACGACGTCGTTTTAGAGGTACCCATCTTTTTGTTCAATTATGGATTCTAACACAAATGTCAAAAATTGGAAGATATATTTTAAATCACAGCCGGTGAATTTTTTGTTGTTGGTTTTTGTCAGGTTAGAGATATTACCACTAACCCTTGTTGGCAAAAGTCTTACCAGTATGAAATACCTGTGTTGGTCAGAGTTCTTTCTGATGGCTCCGAGGTCAGCTCCATTTTGTTTTTGGTCATTTGTTGTGAAATTTATGTTGTTGGTCGTTTTAAGCTTTACTTTTATTTGTTGACTCATGAAAATGTTTCAAGATGCACTAATTTAGAGTTTCTGTAAGTGGTTTGAGATTTTGTATTATTCATATTCAATTGAATTGAGGAAGGTGCACTCAACATAGCAGATCTTACACACCACCATTGCATTTGTAATGGTTAAAAATTTTCAGACTAAACCCATTTTGCATACTGAGAGCAAACAAATAACAATTAGTCGTTGTAAACTTTGATAAAGGAGCTTACTGATCACAATATTATGCCAAATATAGATTTAAGCATATGTCATTTCCAAAATCTCTTGAATAGAATAAATTCATAAAGACAAAAGTAGTATAATTAAGATGAGTACTAATTTGTGTTGAAGGCTAATTTGGACACACTGGTTTTTGCAATTAGAGCTTAAAACTTGTATTGCATAAACAATATCTATAGGAGAAATCAACTGCCACAATAGTAGCCCCATTAAAAAGAAACTCTACTTCCTTACCGAAAAGAAGATGGAGATTCTTACATTATCGTGGTTTTGGTTGACTAAGGTCATGTCTGGTATTGAGGTGCGGTGGTGTTCAAAAGTCACAATTGTTGTGAAATGAAATTACTTAATATTAAACATAAATGGAAAAATGAGTGGTCCCCTCATGAAAATGGTATTTTGTTGTGCCATCACAGTTAAGTAACTAGCACTGCAGTACTAAACGTGTAGCTTTGGACAAGGTCATATTCGAGCACCAGAGGAAGCTTTTTAAAATTTTGATCCTGCTCAATGTGACTTTTGGAGATGTATTCAATTAGGTGGAAGGTTGCAAATAAAAGACATGCTGATTACAGGGCACTGGTTTTGTGATTGATTATGCTTGGGTTCACAGGGATTTTGGTGGTCATCATGATTCTTGACTTGATACATCTTTGTAACGTTTGATACAAATACTGTGAATAGATGCATTTGTAATAAAGGTCAAACAAACAATGCATGAACGACTCTTTGACTAGATGATCTCACATTACTGAAATGAGAAATCATGTTTGGACTAAACTTGGGGACTCTGTCTCACAAGATTCTGCAAATATACATCTTTCATCAGCAAGTCATCATTACAAACATTGCTTATAACAATGTTGTATGAAAATTGACACTCCCTCAAGAAAACATTAAATTGCTGTTAATAGCTAATCTCAACTAGTTGAGGATTGAGGCTCAGTTGGGTCAAATGGCAGTTGTTATAGCTTATGAGGGTGTTGAGTCACTTGAATACAGTGGTCAGTGAACTAATCTAGTCAGTAATGGGTGATGGAAATCCTGCCTCTGCATATTTCATGTACTATAGCCTATAATTTATTGGTAAAATTTTCTATTAATTGTGTCCTGCTGTTCTTGCCGAGATGATTCCTGATGAATCTGTTTTCATACATTTTCTTACACACCCCCACCCCCCTCCCCTACTGATCGGTCAGATGTAGAAACCAGTTATCCGACACTAGAAAAGGTTTCTCTTTTTCACATTAAAAATCAGTAATGACCAATATTAAAATTTTTCTTGCATTTGGTTTGATTTCAAATCAAAATGCTTTATGCCATCATCTTTGTTGTGGCATTTTGTGCTTTATGCCTTTACTGTCCCCTGCAATTTGGTCCTCTGATTTTTAATTATTGGTTAGTATGTCAATGTAGTGCCTATTACTGCTGACTGTTTTGCTAAGTGCAAGAGTAGACGCAAAAGTTCAGTATTGATTGGAGTTGATTTATTGCACAAACATTTTTATTTTTAATACCTCAACAAAATCAATCTCTCTTTTAGGAAACTCTGCCAAGATTATCTCCTGAGCTTGGGGTTGAATCAATTCAGAAGAAGATTGCTGATGCTTTAAGAGAATGACTTGCCTATTGCAATTAACATTCAACTAAAAATGCATGATTTGAAGGAAGTATTTTGAAGGCAAAAGCTGGTTGCAACGTTGTGGTGATGGATGATTGAAGCTTATCTCAACTTCTACTGAATGGTGGTAGCAGTTTTATTTACGCGCATCCTTTCAAGCATAATGTAGCTTAATTTATGGCCATCACTGTGATCATTTTCAATTTTTATCAGAAACAATTATTATCCTGTCTTCCAATTTGCTTTTTTCAATCTTGATTTTGCTATTTTTGTTCAAATCCATTACGTTCGATCTCTCAAATTCAACCGAAATCTAAAGTTGCACATGCACACAGATGATATTATAAAGAAAGTTTTCTCCCACTTTCTGGCTTCTTTGTGCTTTACCAACATCCCAGGACATACATGCATTCTTTTCAAGATTATGACTTTCAGCTTCTCTCTCTTATTTGATATTGGAATCAAGATTTTCTTCTGAATTTGAGATCGTCTCTATAATTTGTGTTACTTATTCTTGAATTGAACATTGACCCTACATTAAAACAAAACCAAAAACAAAAGAAAACAAAACAGAAAAAGAGAAACAGACCCAGCTCATTCTAACACTATCTGCCTAGTTTTGCTAATTGGATTGCATATCAAACAAGAGATTGAATTCATTTCGCTTTTTATTTTTTGGGTATTACATCTAGTAATCCACTTTATCTAAATTAGCTTCTAGAACAACTTTTTATCAATTATTCTTTAAAACCCTAAGTAAAGTAATGCATTTTGCGTTGACATTAGTTCTTTGAGATTACCAATTATTAATTTTAAATTTTGGAAAGTCATGCTTTACCTAAATCATCAACTTTAATTAAAGTTGCTTATAGAATAATTTTCTCATAGTTTAACCTCAACATTAATACTACTCATGTAATTATTTATATAGACCGACATGATAAATATAACTAAATGAATGAAAACAAAATTTAATGTAATAAATAATAAATAAAAAAATATATTTTGTTCATCTAATCATATCTGTCAGGTGAATTTATATAAACAAATTAGTTATATAATTTATATATGTAATAGTTTTCTTCTTATGGCCATCCATGCCAAGATGTAGATGCGTGTAAGCTTCCGTTTTATTGTTTGCATTTGTCAATTGAACTATGTAGTTTGAAAGTCAAAATGAGTTTTGAATATTCTCAATGCATTGTATCTTTCAATATATTTATACATTATGAATAATTGAGAGGTATGAAAGATCTATCTCGTATTTGATATTACGTTTGGTACTATTCTCTAAGAATTTTAAATTATTCTCTTGAAATTTGGTTTTTTTTTTTGTTAGAACCACTCATTTGTTTTAGCCTTTTACATGATAAGAATTTAACAAAAAAAGTGCAATACATGAGAAATGATGCATTAGCTAATAAGATTCTATTGTTTGATTGCATTTGGCAATTTGCAAGCAGGATTCTTGTCGATTTCTGATCATTTTTGCTTTTGGTCGATCGTTGCTGGAAACTTTTTTGACCAATTTTGAAATTAAAAGCTAGACCTACGTACTCTTTACCCAATAATAAGTAGTTTATGATAGTTACGTTAATGCCTAGTAATACTATTAGATCCTCTTTAATTTTCATAAATATCCATGCATGCACGCATCTATTAGAATTATATATGCAATTAATTAACAAATTATGATCAATTATCTATTATTAATTATGATTAATTAATTGTTTTCTGTGTTTAATTTGTTGATTTCCATTGCAAATGGAAATCGACAGTCATCTCTATGAGTAGTTCTCCACGATCAATCATTCTATAAAGTAGTAAAGCAAACAGCATTAAAAAAATAAAGTGTTCCCTCTTTTGACTACTTTACCACTTAATCCTCTTTTGCTCTCTCTATAATATAATCCATTTTTATAAAGTTATATCCACCACATCAATTTGATAAATAATTGTTATTAATTAATTAAAATACTAATATAATAATATTTTTATTTTATTTTTAAGTGAAGGTATATGTTCATCTAAATCTAAATTAATCTAATATAATTTTAAATTTAAATTAATTTAACGGCAAAGGATAATTTGAAAGAGTCGAAAAAATATCTCTAATAAAACTCTAGTATATATAATTTTATGTAAATTATGAATATGTTGAATTTTTTTTATTTATATTTAGTGAAACGAGAAACTTATTTATTTTAAGAACAATAATTAAGAGATTTTATTAGTTGAATTCATAAATATTTATTTTTTATTTTAATATTTAACTATATACATTGGTACATGATTGAGCTAAAAAGAGGCATAAAGATTCAAGAGGGAGGATAAGATTAGGGTTTTGGCCATGAATCCACATCATGCAAGCTGAATGAGAAGCAACTACACGCAAGTTCTTCAACAGCCACAACTTTTAATTTATTAAATCAATTGTTGGAATCATTGACACATCCCAATATCTTAGGAATCTTAATCCATATTTTCCTTTGCTTTCTACATGTAGTGTCCTTTTGGCTTACAAGACTCGCCAAGTTTTCAAAATTAGGACCACAAATCAAAAATTAGTTATGCAGTATTTTTTATCGATCATACTTTAAAATATCGACTAACACTCTCAAAATCTAAGATTGTTCTTTCCTTTTATTAATTTTTTTTTGTCTTATTGATTTTTTTAATAATATTATATTTAAATATTTTAAGAATACACACATATACATGTGTGTGTGTAAAATAAATTTATATATAAGTTTGATTAACACTATTATTTTGTAATTAATAATTATCGATCATTCATACACTAAAATTTAATTAATAATTTCGTTTTAAAAGAGTTATAGCGTAAAAGTTGTAAACAAATAATACTAAACAAAATTATAAAAGTTAAAGATTTTATTTTATAATTATTATAGATTAAAAATTAAAATAATTTGATTTCAATCCTACTTTTAATATGTTAATGGTTAATTACTCTAATTTTTTTTTTAAAAAAAAAATTGTAAGTTGATCCTTCTTCTTATTGGATAAGCATTTGAGAGTTATATAATACATGATTCATATATATGTAGTATAATATACAATCACATCATCTAATAAAATAATTAAAGCATGTAACAAGATGAGAAGGATACCTAAACTCTTATTTTGGAAGACAAATAATCAATCACTATAGAATGGCCTTACCTCACTATGCACTTACATACATATCATGTCCTCGTATAATTATGAATATAAGTTCTTTAATGTTATCTTAACGAAAACTATTTGTTGTATTATTAAATTAAATTCAAATTTCGTGAATCAAAAATATACTTAACTAAAATACATTTTATATATTTTATGTCTTTTAACGTTAAACTTAAAATATAAAATGAGAAATTTGAAATAATTAATATAAAATTTAAAACAAAAAATATTAAAAATTTAACACATGAAACATAAAGATGAAAACAATTGACATACAATTTAAAATACATAATATAAAAATTTTAAAATATAAAGATAAAATTTGAAATACATAATATTAGAATTAAAAAAATTAAGTATATTTTATATCTAATATATTGCTATCACACTACAAAATATATTTAATGTTTTTCTCTTATTATAAAATTTAATTATGTGTGAACAATAACTTTATTATACATACAAAATTGTAAAATTTATTTTATTTTTTAAATATAATAAATAAATTAATTAAATTTTGAGAGAATTTTAGACAGGATGATCCTACCATGTTATGATTGCTGATACAGTAAGACTATTAAATCAATGAGATGAGATAAATATATTTATTAAATTTAAGTTAAAAAAGTTAATAAATGATCTTATATATTTCTTTCACTATATTAATTGAATGGTAAGATTTTTTATTGATTTTTTTAACTCAAATCTAATAAATATGTTTCTCTTACCTTATTAATGAGATAATTTCACCATGTTAATAATACTATATAGTAAAATTATCATGCTTAAAATTCTCTCTCAAATTTTTGTGGGATCTTATCCCACTGGCACTAATGTTATTGTTGAGTTGCAAGCATTGAATTATTAAAGTACCTTTTGAAATTTTCATCTTGCCCACTTAGTAAAGAGAATAAATAGACATTCCCCATCAATGACAAAATAATATTCATTAATTAAAAAAAATATTATGTGCAAAACTTCATTGCTTTTTGCTGTATATAAGAAGGCCTAATTTTGCAAATGTTTGGTGTGTCAATCACACAGCAAGAAGAGAGTGAGGATTAAGAAAGAGAGATCCAATCCAAATATCAAATCATAATTTTTCTTTCTTTCTTAGAAAAAAAAATGAAAATGGCGTTTGATAAATTTAAACCATATTTGCTTATGATTTTCTTGCAATTTGGGTCAGCTGGTAATTACATAATTTCCATGGCAACTCTCAACCGTGGTATGAATCGTTATGTCTTCATTGTTTATCGCAATGCCATTGCTGCTCTTGTCCTTGCTCCTTTCGCTCTTGTCTTTGAAAGGTTACACCAATTATTCACTACTCTATTTCATTAGTTTGCTACTTGCTTTCTCTTCTGATTTTCTTCATCTTTTGTTTTGTTTTTATTTTATTCACACATCATTTGTCTTGTAAAAGAGACAGAACTATTTTTTTTTTTATATTCAAAATATATTTAAAATGAAAGTGTGATATTTTTAAAAACGTTATTGTTTTATGATGAAATTACTAGATATTAAATGAAAAAAATGAACGTAAAAATTAAATAATATATAATACATGTGTATAATTATCTTGTAAAAAAGATAAAAAAAAAAATTATATTTAAAATTAAAGTATTATAGTTCTAAACATACACTCTTTCAAGATAAAATCGCTAGATGTTAAATACAGGCGAGAAAATGAATGTAAAAATTAACTTATATACTTTCACGTGAATGAAAATATAATACTTCAAAAGTTTACCCAAAATCATGTATAAAGATATAGTCAATGGTAACCTTAGTACAATCGAAGAAGTAACTACTAAATATTAGTAGTTAAGTAATTATTAAAATTTTAAGATCAATTAAAATAACGGTTAATATTTGTGGTTATATAATTAATGTAAACTAACCTAATTCTTATGCCTTTGTTTTTCATTTTCTTTTTATTATTATTACAGGAAAACAAGGCCAAAGATGACAATTTCAGTCTTCTTACAAATTATGATGCTGGGATTTCTTGAGTATTTCTTCCCATGAACCTATAATAAATAATTTGTTTATAATTGAATTTATATCATGATTAAGTTACTTAATTAATTTCTTTAAAATTATTTATTAATTACACATGTAATTAATTGATTCGCAGGCCAATCCTGGATCAAGGTTTCACATTGTTGGGGATGAAATTTACATCTGCAACATACGCATCTGCAATTATGAATGCAGTTCCCTCAGTCACCTTTGTCATTGCTTGTATTTTGCGGTAATTATATATCATTAATTAATATTAATTTATTAATTTAATTAGTATAATGTCTTTCTAATTAATTTAAAAAATTGTTTTCCATGCAGATTAGAGAGGGTAAATATAAAGGAAATTCACAGTCAAGCAAAGGTGATTGGAACCCTAGTGACTCTCGCCGGAGCTTTACTGATGACACTGTATAAAGGTCCCGTCCTCAATCTTCCATGGTCGTCGACGGAAACAAGCCACCGTCAAAGTAACGGCGAAACGTCAGACAAACATTGGGTTGTCGGAACGCTGTTAATCCTTCTAGGTTGCGCTGCCTGGTCCAGCTTCTACGTGCTTCAAGTAAGCTTCCGACGTACTAACATAATTATTGAACGTCCCCTTTTGATAACTATGAATAATAGTTTTTTGGTTGATCAGTCGATAACGATAAAGAAATACCGAGCAGAGATCACACTGTCGTCGTTGATATGTTTGTCCGGTACGCTTCAAAGTGCGGCCATAGCACTTGCCGTCGAACGTCACGCCGGCGGATGGGCAGTCGGCTGGGACTCTCGGCTTTTTGCTCCACTTTATACGGTAATTACTTTACATTCCACAGTTATCTGCTTATTTTATTGTAGTAACTTACGATTACTGATCACAGGGAATCGTTAGCTCGGGAATTACATATTACGTGCAAGGTGTTGTGATGAAGACAAGAGGGCCAGTATTTGTTACTGCCTTCAATCCTCTTTGCATGATCATCGTTGCCATTCTTGGCTCCTTCATTCTTGCTGAACAACTTCATCTTGGAAGGTACAAATCACATTAATTCTTCTTTCATAGTTTCCAGCCGAATCATAACAATAAAATAAGATTCTAAAATTAAAATCAACTAAATTATATGCGAACATAATCTTGACAAAGCCATGGGTGCCAGTTAAAAAAATATATATTCTTTCTAATTCAATGCAATTTGGTTTGGAATTTCTCTATCGATGCATAGAAAATAAGGCAATTTAATATTGGAATATTATATATTATCAACTTTGAGGATTGATTTATTTTGTAATATTCTTCTTTATATATTCTTTTAATCGCCTAATATTCTTCTTCTCTTGGTTTTCTTTTTCTGTCAGTATCATAGGAGGAATTATCATTGCAGTTGGCCTGTATTCTGTTGTGTGGGGTAAAAGCAAAGATTATTCAGGCCCTGCCACAACTTCCTTTGCTAAAGACAATGGCCAAGAACTACCAGTTACTGCAGCAAGTGATGGAGAAAATAAATTGGTGAATATTATTACCACAGTTGATAACAAAATTGACCAGAAATCTGGAGAATAAAAGTTTCCCAAACCCACTTGCAATCATTGTGGCGAAAATGCATATTATTTTGCTGTAATTTATGGATCCTGAGAAAGATCTTTACTCATAGATCTCTGCTCTCTCTCTTATCGTCTTCTCTGGTATATCTGGATATAGTAGTTCATAGACTTTGAGATGATGTTTGGAATTTTTGTTAATTGTGGGGAAAGTTAGAAGTTGTGTTGTTTTCAATGTGTATCAAATATATTCCAGTGTTTTTTTGTCTATTTAAACTAAAGTATTTATACCACTTGCCTCATTCTTGTTTCTAGCTATGTGTGTGTGTGTGAAATTTGTGTGTGGAATTCAATTCTATTCCCTTTCGATTGGTTGGTGCCATTATCATATTCTATAATAAAGAACATATAATTTAAGACTGCACAATCTTCGATTCTTCTATTATAATTCTTAACTTTTTTTATTTTAATAAATTGATAAATATAATTAAAAAGTTAAAAACAAGAAAAATTTGAGAACTGAACTGAAAGATTTAGGACTCGCGAGATGTAGCTGAGTATACTTTAAATTAGTTTGGTAATGGGATATTGGGCATATGGATGCCCACAAGTCACACCCCACCAAGAAGAATAAGAATAAATAAGGGTTACGTTTAATATTTTTTTAATTTTTACAATAATTATTTTTAATTTTATTCGTATTTTAAATTATTTTATTATATATTTTAAATTTTATGTAAGTTGTATTAATTTTTATATTTTATATATTAAATTTTTTTATTAATTATTTTAAATTTTATATTAATTATTTTAAATTATTCATCAAAAAATATAAAATAAAATGTATTAGTATTAAAAAAAGAAAAACTGAGTAAAGAGCAATTGAAAATGAAGCATATGGGATCAATCTCACTTCTTTAATTTTATATCTATTTGATGAGACACACTATTAAATGGTGAGAATTAAGAATACGGTAGTGGTCTGGACAAGAGAGTGGTGGGAAGGAATAAAGCAAATTCATTACCCTTGCGTGACCCAAATTACATGCAAAGAACAACAAGAATCCTGAAAAGTTTTAAGTGACGTCAAAATTTAGGATTTGATTGGGACGGCACATGTATGAAGAATCTGAATAATAATGCACTTTAGAGAAAAATCGTAAGTAAAAATTTATGAGTTGTACTTATAAGAGATCATGACAAATACCTAACTAAATTTATTAATTTTATATTATATTGTATTCCTAGCAATGTCAAACATGTTGAATAGTATTGTTTGTGTTTCATTTTAAAGTTTAAGTCTTTTAAATTAAATTAATTTAATATAGAACAAAACATGTTTAATCTTACAATTTTGTGTTTGTATTTTTTAAATTTTAAAAATTAAATATAAATTTACTTAACAAATTTAGTAAATGAATTTAGATTTTTGCGTGAGAGAAATATTAAATAATTTAAATATTATTATTCAAAACCTTCCTTTGAACAATTAAAGATTTAAATCTAGTTGGAATAATATGTTTAGATCTTCTAGGTTAAATAGCATTGAATTTGAGCAGAAGTAACATATATGACTTGTAAGTAAATGTGTATGTTGGGAATTTATCTATATTTTGTTAAAGAGAATATAATAATTCTACTAATGTATAACCTGTATCACGCTTTTAAAATTAGAGTTCGTGAATTAAAGTTTAATAGAATAATTTAGATTAAAAAATTGTTATTTTAAATATTTTAGTAGAGTATCCCCTACAACATGAGCATTACAATGTAACCTGTAAATTTTAAAATTTTTATAATACTCTCAATATTATTCATTAAATTTTAAACTACTACCACAATAAACTCATTATATCAAAATTCAAAATATTATTTTAACTAAATATGTATAATCTTTAATTTGTTTATAACATTCTAACAAATATGATATATGCAACAAAATATTCCTTTAAAATATATCTAAAAAAAATACTAAGTTTTTTTTCCATATTTACCTATTTTCTACTACTCCAAAAGAACCTAAAAAGTAATAAGTAAGTAAAAATTCTGTAGATATTTACATATAACCGAGAGTTCTTAAAAAAATTAAAACAATTATACTTTTAATTATTCATACTATAAATAAATGTAAATAAGCATAAATAATAATAATAAAATAACAATACAATTTAATTACCACTACGTACAATACATAGTTTTAGGATACTATTTTTTGGGATCACCGTCCTAAAAATGTGTAGCCTACATATTTTGGAAATTTTATACTCAAAAACCACCGCTTATAATTTTAAGTTTACAGGTTTTTATTATATGACTGAAATCAGATTTATAGTTACCGATATTAAACAAAAGGTTATACACTATTCTACAATATAATCAAATAAATTAATAACAAAACAATTTGTTTATATCATTTCACAATATTTCAAATATCATAAGTATAATTTAATAATAATAACATTACTAAATTTTTGAAAAATTTATATAAAATATGACAGAATATTAATCATATCATTGAAATATAAATTTTCATATTATACTTTCAAAATAAAATATCAATATTCATTTTAATTTAAAAGATTTGTATGCTATAAATAAAATTATTTTACTTTTTTCATAACAAATTAATATAAAATTCTACTTTTTAGTTTTTTAAAATTCTAAAATACTCAATTATATGTGAATTACCTATTTAGATTAAAAGAAATTAACTCTTTTATAGGTTCTATTCTTTATCTTGCCTCTTCCTACCATCACTCAAAATCATTTTACAAAATCAATGTATAATCATTAAAGTGAACTAATAACTTACATTACTTATAAATAAATTATAAACTTAAAATCAAACTAAGATTCGATCTAAAAAATTATCAAATTTCGAACCTCTAAAATAAAAATTATTAATAATGATAAATTATAAAAAAAGTTCATAAACTATAAATAATTACAAAAATATCTTAAAAATATTTACGTTCAAAGTTTAAAATTTTTATGATTTATAATTTAACCCTAAATTATAAGAAATTTTATTACAATCCAAAAAATTTTGTAAATAAATTCTCCTAATTTACAAAAGAATACAAATTTTTAAAATTTTTATATTTTTATCCCCAATCAAGATTTTATAAATTTTCATATAATTTTCAACAATTCTCAAGAAATTTTTTCGATTAAACTATCAAATTTAGCCCAAAATCTATTATTTTCCAATTCAAGAATTTAAAATAGTAGTAATTTTAACTTTTAAAATACTAAAATAAAATCTATTTATTTTCTCCAATTTGTAACAATTTCTACACTAAATATAAATATTTTTATTTTTAAAATAAAGCAAAAGTAAAGATATTACTTTAAAATTATCTTTTCTCTCCTCCCCCATCCCTCCTCTTTTTTGCTTTCTCTTCTTTCTTCTTCCTTCTCCTTCTTTGTTTACCTCTTTCTTCCTTTTGTCTATTTCTCTTTCTCTCCTTTCTCTCTTCTTTTTCTTTCTTCTCTCTCCTTTTTTCTCATGACTTTTAAAACCTTTTACCAAATTCTCTATTTAACTTCACAAATATCCACATATTTATACTTAGGGTCATTGGCCAAAAGAAACAAAAGTTTGGCTCAATTGTTTTTTTCTATATTTTGGGCCTAAAGTAATGTTGTTGGGTTTAGGTATTATAATTCGACCCACTAACTAAGATATTGTTTACTTTGAAACCCCACGATCTGTACTATTTTGTTCTTGGCACCCAAACACTAAACAAGCCTCTCAAATCCAAAATGCGTCTTACTAATTAGAGGGTCAAAGCACTTATATAAATTATCCTCAAATCTCACCCAAGTGATGTGGGACATTACAATCCACACTTCTTAAGACCAACGTTCTCATTAGCACACTTCTGGTTGGGGATCTGGCTCTGATACCATATATGATAACTCGACTTGCTAGTAAAGATATTATCCGCTTTAGAGGCCCACGGTCCATAAAGTTTTATTCTTGACGCCTAAGCACTAAATAAGCTCGGAATCCAAAATGCGTCTTATTAATTATGGAGTCAATGTACTTTTATAGGCCATCCCCAAATATCACTTAAGTAATGTGGAACATCACAATCTACCCCCCTTGAAGCCCAACATCCTCGTTAGCACATTTCCAGTTAGGAATCTGGCTCTATTACTATATGCAATAACCTAACCCACTAGTTAAAATATATATGATAATCCAGCCCACTAATTAAGATATTGTTCACTTTGGAGCCCTACAGTCCGTACAGTTTTATTCATGGCACCTGAGCATTAAATAAGCCTCAAGTTTAAAATGCATTTTACTAGTTAGTAAATGAATTCAAATTTTTACGCGAGAGGAATATTAAATAATTTAAATACTATTATTCAAAACCTTACCTTTAAATGATTAAAGATTTAAATCTTGTTGGAATAATATGTTTAGTTCCTATAGGTTAAATAGCATTGAATATGAGTAAAAGTAACATGTATGGCTTGGAAATGAATATGTATGTTGGGAATTTATCCAAATTCTATTAAAGAGAGTATAATAATTCTAGTAATATATAGTCCGTGTTACGCTCCCAAAATTAAGATTCGTAAATTAAAATTTAATAGAATAATTAAATTAAAATATCGTAATTTTGAACATTTTGACAGAATATCCCTTACAACATAGGCATTACAATGTAAACCTGTAAATTTTAAAATTTTTATAACATTCCTAATATTATTCATGAAATTTCAAACTATCACCATAATAAATTCATTGTATTAAAACTTAACACATTATTTTAACTAAACATGTACAATTTTCAATTTGTTTGTAACATTCTAACAAATATGATATATATAACAAAATATCTCTCAAAAATATATCTAACAAAATGACTAGATTTTTTTCATGTTCACATATTTTTTACTACTTAAAAAGAACCTACAAAGTAGAGAATAAACGAAAATTCCGTAGATATTTATATAATTAAGAGTTCTTAAAAAAATTAAAATAATTATGCTTTCAATTATTGTTGCTATAAATAAATATAAATAAACATAAATAATGATAATAAAATAACAATATAATTACTATGTGCAATGCATAGTTTTGGAGCACTGTTCTTAAGAATCGTCGTTCAAAAAATGTTTAACTTACGTATTTTAGGAGTTTTATACCTAGAGACCACTGCTCATAATTTTAAGTTTACGAGTTTTCATCATAAAATTGAAATCAAATCCATAGTCAACAATGCTAAACAAAAGGGTATATATTATTCATGTCATTTCACAATATTTTAAACATTAAAATTATAATTTAAAAATAATAACATTACTAAATTCTTGAAAAATTTATACAAAACAGGACAGAATAATAATCATGTCATTGAAATATAAATTTTCATATTATACTTCCAAAATAAAATATCAATATTCATTTTAATTTAAAAGATTTGCATGTTATAAATAAATTTATTTTATTTTTTTATAACAATTTAATATAAATCATACTTTTTAGTTTTTTAAAACTCTAAAATACTCAATTATATATGAATTACATACCTAAATAAAAAATAATAATTAGCACTGTTATAACTTTTCCACTTTATCTTGCCCTTCCTATCACCACCCAATAGCATTTTACAAAATTAATGCATAATCATTAAAATGAACTAATAACTTATATTACTTATAAATAAGTCTTCAATCTAAAATTAAACTAAAATTTGATTTGGAAAGTTCTCAAATTTTGGACCTTTAAAATAAAAATTATTAATAATGATAAATTATTAAAAAAATTCCTAAAATATGAAAAATTACAAAAATATCCCAAAAATATTTACGCTCTATACTCAAAATTTTTAGAATTTATAATATTACACTAAATTATAAGAAATTTTATTGTAATTCAAATTTTTTAACTATTTATAAATAAATACTTCTAATTTATAAAATAATATAAAATTTTATAATTTTTACATTTTCACCCCTAATTAAAATTTCACAAATTTTTATTTAACTTTCAACAATTCTCAAAAAAAAATTCTGATAAATTATCAAATTCAACTCAAAATTTATTGATTTTGAGTTTAATAATTTAAAATGGTAGTAATTTTAACTTTTAAACTACTAAAATAAAATGTACTTATTTTCTTTAAATTTTAACAATTTTTACACTAAATATAAATATTTTTATTTTTAAAATAAAATAAAAGTAAAGATATTACCTTAAAATTCTCTTTCCTCCACCCTTCTTTTTCTCATTTCTCTTCTTTCTTCTTCCTTCTTTTTATCCTTCTTCATTTACCCCTTTCTTCCTTTTCTCTCTTTTTCTTTCTCTTTCTCCCCTCTCTTTCTTTCTTTTCTTTCTTCTCTTACCTTTTTTCTCGTGTCTTTTAAAACCTTCCACCAAATTCTCCATTTAACTTTACACATATCTACATATTTATATTTAGGTACATGGGTCAAAAGAAACAGAATTTAGGCTCAATTTTTTTTTCTATATTTTAGGCCTAAAATAATATTTGTTGGACTTGAATATTATAATCCAGCCCACTAAGTAAGATATTATCATCTTTGAAACTTCACAGTCTATATAGTTTTGTTCTTGGTACCCAAGATCCCGGGTTCAAAATGCATCTTATTAGTTGGGAGGTCAAAACACTTATATGAACTAACTCAAATTCTCACCCAAGCGATGTGGAACATTATAATTTACCCTTCTTGGGGCTTAACATTCTCATTGGCACATTTTTTATTAGAAATTTGACTCTGATATCATATATGACAACTCAGTTTACTAGTCAAGATATTGTCTGCTTTAAACCCCAAAGTCAATACGGTTTTACTCTTGACATCCAAATACTAAACAAGCCTTAAGTCCAAAATGCGTGTTACTAGTTAGGAAGTCAAACACTTATATAGACCGTCCCAAATCTCACTCAAGTAATGTGAGACATCATAATCCACCCCCTTTGAGGCCCAATGTCTTTATTGGCACACTTCTAGTTGAGAATTTAGCTCTATTACCATATATGATAACCTAACCCACTAATCAAAATTTATGTAATAATCTAGCCCACTAGTCAACATATTATTTGCTTTGGAGTCTCACGGTCCACATGATTTAGTTCTTGGCATCCAAGTGCTAAACAAACTTTAAGTCCAAAATGTGTCTCACTAATAAAGAAGTCAAAGTACTTATATAAACCAACCTTAATTCTCACTCAAGCGATATAGGACATCATAATACACCCCTTTTAAAGTCTAACGTTCTCGTTGGCACACTTTCAGTTAGAGATCTAATTCTGATACCATATGAAATAACCTAATCCACTAGTCAAGATATATGTGACAATCTAGTTTACTAGTCAAGATATTATTGGCTTTCAAGCTCCACAGTCCGTATGATTTTGTTCCTGGTATTCAAAAGTTAAACAAACTCTTAGTCTAAAACGCATCTTCCTAATTAAAAGGTTAGGGTACTTATAAATCATTCCAAGATCTCACTCAAACGATGTGAGACATCATAACTAATTAATTTTATGTTTACTTTTCTGTAAACTATTAAGAATATGTTTAAGATTAAGATAATTTTGAAATCGCAACAATTGCAAAATCACTAAATATTACATATATATATATATACGTATATATAATTAATTCTTGACAAATAGGAGGTTCAAACCTCATTTACATTGAATTAGAAAATAATGAATATTCTATTGTTCTAATTTGAAAATTAAATAGATTTATATCAGTATTAAACATACTTTAATTGAATATAGATTACATCAATTAAAAAAGCATTGACTCTAGTGAGAGAGGAAGAACCATAAAAAAAAAATTAGAGGACATAAAAAGTGAAAATTGACAAATATGAATATATGGCAAGTCATAATCTACTACAAGGATGCATGTAAAGATGGGGCAAAGGCAATAATGTATAATAATCTTGCTTGCCATTTACTCTCGCAGATTATTCCTAACCATTAAAAAATTGAAAATTGGAATAATAACATCTGTGCCCTTATAATTTCAAATTCTCACAAATAACACCATAATTTGTCCATTTATAATAAATGAGTTTCTAAGAAAAGGTGACCCTCGTATTATTAAATTATAATCATCACAAATATTAGAATATACAATTTAATGCTGAAGGATATTGTTAATTATTTCAACAGAAGTTATGGAATAAGGACCTATTTGCTACAATTTGAAAACTTAATGATCTGAATACTATTACCCCATTCTAAAGTAATATACATACAATACACAGTAAAATAAAAGCTCTCTCATCTCATGAAATTTAAATGTGTGTTTTCTTTAATTAAATTATTTATGCTTTGCCAAACAGTTACAACTATAAAAACTTGCTAATTGGCATATATTTCTTGATTTTGACTATAATACATTTTATATATATATATTATATTTTTTAACATCAAAATTAAAACAATTGATGTAAAATTTAAAACATATAATATAAATAAAAATTTAAAACATAAAATATAAAAATTAAAATAATTAATATTCAATTTAAAAAATATAACATAAAAAAATATGCCGATGTAAATTAATGTCTACTTGAATCAAATACCTACAAGACAAATACGAATCAGAAGTATCGATTATATGACGAAAACTTTATGATGCTCAGGTTAAATTAGAGTTTTCTTGTGTATAATTGTACTTCAAAGCATTTAGTATAAAGCAAGAGATAAAAAAACAGGTATTCTAGCAAATGAATACCTCTTTATAATTAATCTTACAATTTTGTGTTTGTATTTTTAAAAATTTTAAAAATTAAATACAAATTTACTTAACAAATTTAGTAAATGAATTCAGATTTTTGGGCAAGAAGAATATTAAACAATTTAAATGGTATTATTTAAAAGCTTACCTTTAAACGATTAAAGATTTGAATCTAGTTGGAATAATATGTTTAGATCTTATAGGTTAAATAGCACTTAATATGAGTTGATCTAACATGTGTGACTTGTGAGTGAATGTGTACGTTGGAAATTTATCCACATTCTATTAAAGAGAATATAATAGTTCTATTAGTTAATTTTATATTTATTTTTTTTGTAAAATATTAAGAATATGTTTAAGATTAAGATATTTTTGAAATTGCAACAATTGCGAAATCGCTAAATATTACATATATATATATATATACATATAATTAACACCAAACAAATAGGAGATTCAAACTTCATTTATATTCAATTAGAAAATGATAAATATTATATTGTTCTAATTTGAAAGTTAAATAAATCTAAGTTAAAAATAATCATTTTCATGTTACGTAGTGACAATATCCCATTCCAAAAGATAACGAGTGTGAAAATAACAACATAAATACAAAAGAACATCTGAGTAAAGAGCAATTGAAAATGAAGCATATGGGATCAATCTCACTTCTTCTTTAATCTTATATATATTTGAAGAGACACACTATTAAATGGTGAGAATTAAAGTGGAGAGAAGGAATAAAGCAAATTTATTATTTGGTATTTGCCTCTTGTGTGACCCAAATTAAATTCAAAGAACAAGAATCCATAAAAGTTTCATGTGATGTCAAACTTTAGGATTTGATTCGGTCGAGTAATATGAAGGCTTTATCAGAGATATATGTATGAAGAATGTGAATGATAATGCACTATAGAGATAAATCATAGGTAAAAATTCATGAGTTGTACTTAAATATAACATGTTCAATGCAGTGTGGAACATGTTTAACCTTACCATTTTGTGGAAGAATTTTTTAATTCTAAAAATTAAATGTAATTATATAAATTTACTTTTAAAAAATTAATGAATAAAATTTAAATTTTTACGTCAGAGGAGTATTAAATAATTTAAATACTATTATTTAAATCATTATCTTTGAATGATTAAAAATTTAAATTCAATTCAAGTTATAAATTCAAATGTTATATGCTCAATGACATTAAACATGAATTGAAGTAACATGCGTAACATGTGTATGCTGGGAATTTATCCAAATTCTGTTAAAGAATATAATAATTTCTACTAGTTAATTTTTTGCTTATTTTTTAAAATATTAAAAAAATAGATTGAAATTAAGATATTTTTGAAATCACAACAATTTCGTATCACTAATATTGGAATATGTAATTTAATATTCAAGTGTTATTTTAATTATTTCAAACAAAAGTTGTCGAGTTACAAAGTAAGGGACCTATTTGTTACAATTTGAAAACTAAATGAACCCGAATATTGTTAGCCCTTCTCAAAATAATATACTACAACATACAGTAAAATAAAAGCACTTCCATCTCATGCACTTAAAATGTGTGTTTTCTTCAATTAAATTATTTATGCTTTGTCAAATGGCTGCGGCGACAAGCACTTGCTAATTGCCATATCCATACAGAGAGAGAGGACATGCCCTTATAGAGCCTAATTTTGGGCCGAAAACTTACACTTAACAGGTTAAATGTTAGACAAATTTTTGAAATCTTTACCAATTACTTGTATCGATTGTCCTAGACAGAACCATTGTTCCAATTAACTTCGCTTATTTCCTCCCGTTGGAATCCAAACGTGAACCCCTCCTCCTCTATAGTACTTCTACTGCTTCTGCTTTCTGAAAGTACTTTTTATTGATTCTATATTCTTCTGTTTTTGAACAAATTCGTTAGTTTTGAAAACACGTTTAGCATTTACAATTCTCTCAAAATCAAAGTACAATAGACCCATGTTTTATATTCCTTTTTCGATTATAAGATATTGTTCATTCAATTGATAGATGAGATGTACGAACAATTTGTGGGACGAGTAAAAGGAAGAATATAAGAGTAAGAATATTAATAGAAACTATCATTCTAAATTATCTGAATTACAGTTAATCTCACTGTTAATTACAGTTAATTGAGGTTAAATTAAAAAAAACTTGGTGAATAATGCAAACATCATTTTGTAAATGCCTTCTACTCTTCATATCACTTACTCAAACTAAACCTTTTGCATAAATCATTCATCCTACCTAGTCCACTCACCGTCAATTTTATATGCTGTTCAGTGAATCAAATTCCCAAAACAAATTCAATAATTTTCTTTTTAAAAGAAAAAAAGATAATTAAAAGCTAGCTACGTTACTTCATAGATATCCACAGAAACTCTTCTCTCTTTCTCTCTCTATCTTTATTGTTTAAATAAAAAAGAAAATGATTCTATCACCGAAGTGAGGATTCTAGTTGCTTGGAATATGGATCATTTTTTGGGTTAATATGGAGAAGGGAATCTAAATTGGACTGATTAGTGAGGGCTTATTGCTCAAGACTTGTATGCGTGTAGAATTGAAATGCTTCAATCTCTTTGTTTTACCTTTTTCTTGGCTATAAGAACGACACTTCCTGTTTACTTCTATAGCAAACCACAGAAGAACTTGTTAGAAAAAAGCAAGAGAGAAAAAAATGGCTGCATTTTGCTTATCTCTTAACAAATTGAAACCCTACCTCGCAATGGTTTCCCTGCAATTTGGTTATGCAGGTATGTACATAATCACCATGGTTTCTTTGAAGCATGGCATGAATCATTACATTCTTGCCGTGTATCGTCATGTCGTGGCGACGATCGTCATTGCTCCGTTTGCCCTCATACTCGAAAGGTTCCTCAATCTCTTACTTTCATATGTATTTGTACACTTGTTTACAAATGCTCGTATATTTCTGGTTTTAGTACCAATTTATTCATAAATTTTTATTGCTTTCGTTTTGTACATACAGGAAAATAAGGCCAAAGATGACACTGCCAGTCTTCCTAAGAATAATGCTCCTTGGTTTCCTCGAGTACAAATTCTGCCACCCTTTTTCTGCACTTCTTTTTTTTTATTTCTCGTCACAAGTTTACACAGTCAGAAGAGTCCTGGTCGAGTTCCTACGTGTACTAGTTTAATGTTGAACTGAAAAATAAATAGTAATGCATAACTAATTTTAAAATTAGAATTCTACTCTTCCCTGAACCACCACTAAAACAGCTTCGGTCACTCTTCTCGTGTATTATTTCTGACTGATCATACAACAGACTGAACTGTCTGTTATATTTTTCAAGTCTTTTAAATGTAACAGAAAATTTTGGATGTGCAACGAAAAACTAGCTGCCCTTTTAACACTCAAAAAAGGTTGATTAATTTTAGTTAATCACTGCAAAGAGTTCAAAATATGCAGTAGAAGTATTTAATCTATGGTTGATGGGTTTTCAAGGTATAAGAAATCTAAAAGTTGGTATTTCTTGATGTTGGATAATGACAGGCCAGTGATGGACCAGAACTTGTACTATGTGGGAATGAAATACACTTCGGCAACATTTGCTTCTGCCACTGCCAATATTCTTCCTGCCATTACCTTTATACTGGCACTTATTTTCAGGTATTGCTGTTTAAAAACCTTTTCAATTGCAAAATCATTATCTTTTTAATTCGTGCATGCAATCATGCAAATCAGAAAGGCATATCCATTAGGATAATCACATCATTATGTTACATTGTATGCCACTCTAGGATAATAATTTTTAAATTTTTCGTTACACATTTTAAATTTTTGATGAACAGGTTAGAGAGCGTGAATGTGAAGAAGATTCACAGTCTGGCGAAGGTTATTGGAACTGCAGTCACAGTTTCAGGAGCCATGGTTATGACTTTGTATAAAGGTCCAATTGTCAATTTCGCAAAACATGGAGGAGCTGCTAGCCACCATGGAACCAACACTGAATCAGGTGACAGGCATTGGGTTACTGGACCTTTAATGCTTATTGGCAGTTTCTGTTGCTGGGCAGGCTTCTTCATTTTACAAGTAAGCAAGCCAAAAAAATAAAAATTAACAACTGCGGAAATTCAATTTCAGACCCCCGACTCTGTTTTGCTAATTCAACAAATTTCATTGAACCTGCAGTCATTTACAGTGAACAAGTACCCAGCAGAGCTCTCTCTTTCAGGTATGATATGCTTTATGGGAGTACTGGAAGGTGCAGTAGTCTCTCTAATCATGGAACGTGACATGAGTGTCTGGAAAATCGGCTTCGATTCCAGGCTCCTCGCCGCTGCCTACTCAGTGAGTCGAGTCTTGCTTTCGTGCATGCTTGATAAATTAGCAATTTTACGGCCTGTTTGCTGTTCGACAGAATCGAAATTTGTGATTGATTATGAAATTTGCAGGGAGTAGTTTGTTCTGGAATTGCATACTACGTGCAAGCAATTGTAACCAAAGAAAGAGGGCCAGTTTTTGTTACATCATTCAGTCCTCTATGCATGATAATTACTGCAGCTCTGGGAGCCATTGTTTTAGCTGAGCAAATACATCTTGGAAGGTAAAAAAAGAAATTATAATCCCTCTGTAAAAATTTCTGTTCTTACTCTCAGAAATCAACGGTGTCTTGACAATTCGTTGTGGTGAAAATTGCAGCATATTTGGAGCAATTCTGATTGTTTTCGGACTTTACACTGTGGTGTGGGGTAAAAGCAAAGATCGTGCAGCAGAATTGAACTCTGAAAAAACTGCTAATCAAGAACTGCCAATCACAAACAAATCAACTGATTGTGAAGATGATCACAATGATAATAAAATCAATGGGCAGCTGATGATTCAGCCAAAGAGTTCCTTAACTCAAGGAACTTAGAATCGTATTACTGGAAACTCCTGAAGAATTTCAGCAGGAATTAGCCCGTGTAATACATTGTTATGTAGAGCCCTCTACCTTTCCAATTGGGTCGACTTTTTTTGTTTCTATTATTATTGTCCTATCCTGAAATTTTGAAGTGAGAACTTAATTTATTACAATATATTTTATCTTTTGGTGTTTTATTTATCTCCTATTTGCTTTGTCCTGCTTTGCTTTTATAAATTGTTTATGTGTTAACAACATTACATAGGAGTCTCTGATTATTTATATTTTTACAAATAAGGACACAATTAACCCTATTAAGACAACAAAATTAGTTTTATACAATCCAACTTTGACCATAACAATATTAGAGTATGTAAATTAACTATAAAGAGTCACAAATTCATAATATTAGAGTATGTAATTTAATATTTTTATTTAATGAGAATTAGGTACCTATTTGTTATAAATAAATAGAATTTATTATTGTTTGTAAGAATTTTTGGATCTTTATGTTATTATTATCTCATTTTTTGACAGGAATCATGCAAATTGCTAGTACATTTACCATGTGGTAGTGTTGGTGTGTGGAATATTTGGTGTTCTCCACTCTTGATCTTATTTCACATCACATTGATAGATTTTACAAAAATAAGAATCAAATCTAGATTTTGTTGAGTATTGCAATGTTTATTTCTTATTTCTTTCAACAAATTAATCAACTAATAACTTCAAGGAATCAAGATTGAATAATTCCATCTTGTTATATACATAAATCTTATGTTGGAATCTCAAAGTAATATTTAAAATATGAATTTGAGTAAAAATAAATCTCATGTATCTTACATTCCTTGACAAAAAAAGCGAAATATAAAATATAACATCTAAAATAATTAACATAAAACTTAAAATAAATAAAAAAATACTTAAAAAATTAAATAAAAATTAGAATAATTAACGTAAAATTTATAATACATAATATAAAAAAACTAAAAGTATAAATAAAAATTTGAAACGATTAACATAAAAATTAAAAAATTAAATATATCTTATATTCAATGTATTGTAGCGAAACTCTTATAACATTTGCATTCAAAGATGTTACATCACATCATATATATACGTGGCCATATTCTTTGACATTCTATGCTTTAAAAGAATCAAATTCTTCAGAGAATTTGGAATTTTGGGCAAAAAGAAAATAACTTTAAAATTTTCTATAGTTTAAGTATAATCCTAGATAAAACTTAAGAATCTGAATAAAATTTTATTTTAGTGTATAGGCCAATAAAATCAAGAATCTGCTCAATGACATAAATATTTTTTTATAAATTATGATATGATATTTTATTTATATTAAACAAATCTTTAATTTTTTATCAAAATAATCAAATTACCCCTATAATATTAAATTTGAAGTTTTAACTATAAGAATATAAACAGCCTACTAAGAGTATAAACTCTTAATGCAAAACTCTTTCATATAAATTAAAATGCCGCATGACTATTGTGATTTGATTTTTATTAATTGAACTGACTTTTGTAGTTTTGTTCAACTAATATTTTTTTATATTACATTTGTTTGTGCATAATACTCAATTTAAAAGAAAATAATATTTTTAGTGTTAAGTAAATATAAAAATGTGTGACTGAACCCCAAAGGGTGTTTGAGTTGAAGATTGAGAACTTTTTTGATGTAAAAGAAACAAAGTATACTTTATTCATAAAAATATAAAACCATAGGGACTCAAACGTTATTATATAAAATATAGATAGGATCAAATTACTGCTACTGTTCTGTTCCTGCAGTTCAGGAGAGACAGACCCTCCACTGTTGTTGGTCGTTCAGAAATCAAAGTGTTTTATTTTTTTCATTTCTCAGAAGTCTAATTTGAAAGATAAAAAAATGGTGATGTGGGTATTTGGCTATGGATCTCTACTATGGAAAACAGGCTTTAATTTTGATGATCACAAAAAATCAAGACAAAAAAGTTTATTAAGATAAACGTATTTTGTTCTTCAATTACATATCTACTGATTTTAATGCTGATTCCAGGCAGCAGTGATCACAAAGGAACATCAGCGTGTCCTAGAAGAACTGTAACATTAGAAACTTCTAAGGGTGAAGCTTGTGCAAGTTATCTTTCTCATCAACCTTTTGTAAACCCATGTTTTCTTTGTTTGTTTATATTCGATTAACATTTGCAATTCTCAAGCTTATAGTCCATAACTTAAATTCCCCATGAAAATATACTCCAAATATGTGGGAACTTTAATTTGCTTTCAGTCATTCGGTTTCATAGTCTGAAGAGATTGTTGCTTGATGATTGGAATCTAGAATGCCGGTTGATCCATTAGAGGCTCATTTGCTTTGGCAATTTTTTGTATTTTGGGATTTTTTTTCATCAATTAAAATTAGTTTGATTGTGTGAGAATTGGGGAAAAATGGGGTGTGTCTAGTTCACTGTTTCTATTTTATGGGTTGATGTTATGCAATTTGATGGATCGGACATGTTGAACAAATGATACGTGGCATCAAAATTGTTGATTATTTAGCAATTTACTCAGTTTATTAAATTGAGCACTATAATGTGTACTCTATTAACTTGTAGACTCTTAAAAGTACACATTTTTTTTGTGCTTTCCTCTGGCTTTTATAAGCTCTTGCTACATAGCTTGTCAAAATTATTATACAAGGTATAAGTACAGTTGAAATTTGAATATGAATGAAACAGACAGTTAAAATGCAAGACTTCAAAGGTTATTTTCTTCTATATATTTCTTGTGCAAGAACCATGCATACAACAGAAGTGTAGCAGACATATATACTACTACTTACAGGACTGAACAAGATACATTAAGGGAGTGGTGATTGATTTTCAGAGTATGGGATAGCATCCTGCAAGTCACCAACTCTCGTAATACAGCAATGCACGCAACACCAATGTGAGGGAGACTGAACAGAGGTTGCTGCTGTCACATTGAAAAGATTTGTTTTAACACTATTGGGCTGGACAAAACAATGTGGACTTGAGATGGAGCAGCCCAGATGTTGCCTTGTCCATCAACTTGTTTGAATTCTAACTCCCTCCTTCAAGCTGATATTGGCTCTCTTTTTCAGTAAAGTTGAGTTTCCTTATGAAGAGTTGAAACTTGTAGAAGTGCAGAGGTTTAGTGAGGATGTCTACCACCTGATCTTTAGTAGGAATATATTTGACTACAATTTCTTTGTTTGAGATTTTGTTTCTCACAAAGTGAATGTCAATCTCAATGCATTTGGTGAGAGTATGGTAGACTGGATTCATGGCTAATACTGCAGCACTTTGGCTATCAGTCCATACCACAGCAGGTTTATTTATATTGACTCTAATTTCATTCAGCAATGATTGTATCCAACTCAATTCGACTGTAACATGGGTTAAGGCTCTGTATTCTGATTCTGCAGATGATTTGGATACCACAGATTGTTTTCTTGAGCTCCATGATATCAAATTGTTACCTAAATACACATAGTAACCTGTAGTTGATCTTCTGTCATTAACATCTGAAACCCAATCTGCATCCAAGAAGCTTACTAGGTCTAAAGAATCAGTTTTACTGAATCTTAGTCCTAAGTGCAGTGTTTCCTTTAAGTACCTGAGTATTCTTTTACAAGCCTTCCAATATTCTTCTCTAGGTTCATGCATGTATTGACTCAATTTATTAATTGAATAAGTAATGTCTGGTCTTGAGAGTGTGGCATATTGCAAAGAGTCTATCATCGACCTATAAAGAGTTTCATTTTCGAGGGGTATACCACTGTGTTTGCTACCTACAGTCATGGGTGTTTTCATTCCTTTGCACTCTAACCAAGGAAGAAATTGAGTTCTCCTAAGTCTTTGAGTGCAAATTCATCATTCAATATCTAGATTAGATTTTCTATCTCATCATAATTGTCTCCCGTCACAATTATGTCATCTACATATATGAGGAGTAAAGTTATACCAGTTTCATCAATCTTGTAGAACAGAGACACGTCTGACAGTGAATTGTTGAAGTTCAATGACCTCAACACAGCTTTGAGTTTATCAAACCAGGCTCTAGGTGCATGCTCTAACCCATAAATTCCTTTCTTTAGCTTGCACACATGAGTAGGGGCATTTTTGCTCTCAAATCCAGGTGGTTAGCTCATGTAAACATCTTCATTCAGTTCACCATTGAGGAATGCATTATTTATGTCTATTTGCCTTAATGTCCAATTCTTCTGAAGGGACAGAGTCAAGACAATTTTAATGGTTGAAGGCTTAATGATTGGGCTGAAAATTTTGCCAAAACCAACTCCAGGGGTCTGTGAGAATCCTTTTGCCACTAGTCTTGCTTTGTGTCTTTGAGTTCCATCAGAATTTTGTTTAATTTTGAAGATCCATCGATAGTCTACAACTTTCAAGTCAGTAGAGTATGGTACCAGGTCCCAAGTGTAGTTATCTGTCAAAACATGATACTCTTGTTCCATGGCAGTTTGCCACTTAGGATCCTTAAGGGCTTGAACTTCATTTATGGGAATATCACATTCTTTTATCTCCACTATGTTGGAATGATGCACTTTAGGCTTGAAAATTCCTGCCTTACCTCTGGTAATCATTAGATGACATGTTTGTGTTTTACTTGCTTGAGTAGTATAGGACAAAGGTACTGTCTGACTCAGTTCATCTGCTAATTGGAGTGGTAAGGATGATCGATGAGATGTTTCTGAGTTCCTTGGACTGAGTTGTTCCTGATCAAAAGAAGCAGAAGGTTCCTTGCCTGAGGCTGCTGCAGTAGGCTTTGCATTAGCTACTGAAAGATCCATATGATAATGACTATACCAATATGAGAGAGTGAAGTAAGGTAAGGCAGGCATTAGTTCATTTTGTGTAAGTCTAGGAATAAATGGTATAAAGTTGGTGTCAGATTCAAAAGGAAATTTGTTTTCATTAAAAATAACATTTCGGGCAATATATATTCTCTTTGAAGGGTGTAAGCAGAGCTATCCCGTGTGATATGGACTATAGCCAATGAATATACATTTTGAAGTGTGAAAACTCATTTTATGCTTATTGTATGGTCTAAAGAAGGGATAGCATTCACAGTCGAAAACTTTCAAGAGTTTGAAATCTGGTTTGTGTCAAAAAATAAGTTCATATGGAGACTTGTCTTTCAGTGTGAGTGAAGGAAGGCGATTTATCAGATATGCCGATGTATAAAAGGCTTCCCACCAGTATTTGAGTGGCATGTGTGCTTGTGCTAGAAAGGTCAGACCAGTTTATACCAAGTGCCTATGTTTTCTCTCAACTTTTCCATTTTGGTGATGAGTATATGGACAAACATATCTCAATGCAACCCCTTGTTCTGCCAAATAATTTTCAAAAGGCTTAAACTCACTTCCCATATCACTTTGAATGGCCTTTATTTTTAAATATAACAAATTTTCTACTTGATTCTTGAACTGCTTGAATATGGATAGTGTTTTAAATTTGTGAGTTAATAAAAATACCCAGGTAAACCTAGTGTAATCATCAACTAGGGCCAAGTAAAATCTGTATCCATTCATTTAGGCTATTGGTGCAGCTCCCCACAGGTCAGCATGTATTAGTTCTAATGCTTTGTTTGTTTTAACTTCAGTTGTTTTAATTTCAGTTATTTTATAAGACATTCTATGTAATTTTCCATATTAGCAGGCAGAACAGAAAGTGAAAGTCAAAATTGGAGTACTTTCATTCATTGAATTCAGGCTAGTGCAAGAAGAGAAAATCTACTTAAGTACTCTCAAGTGGGGATGACCTAGCTTCTAGTGCCATATATCTAACCCCCTAAGTGTTTGTTTGTTTTTACATGTTTTAAAAAAAAAGGACTCGACAGACTTTAGACTTGGGGCAATTGATGGTAAGGCAAAATTAACTGAACCAGATGAATTGTTTGATTGTATTGGACACTCCAACAGCTTATACAAGCCCCCTTTAGCTATTCCTCGCAACAACACCTTCACTGTCATCAAATCATTCACAACACAGCAATTTTTATTGAATGTAATAATGGTATAATTGTCACTCAGCAGTTTAGAGACACTTATTAAGTTTTTTGAAATTTTGAGCACATATAAAACATCCTTGAGTACAATCTGATATGAGACATGTGGTGTGTGAAGTTTCAGGTATCCAATATGTGAGATAGTTAGGCATTGACCATTACCTACTGCTAGTTTGTCACTTCCCTTGTATTCTAAGTTGGTGCTTAAGTTCTGCAGAGAGTTTGTGACATGATTGGTTAATCCGCTGGCTAGATCACCTGTGGTTTCAGGACTTGCTAGGTAGGCAGCTTTGCTTTCTTGTTTTGGTTGCTAAGGAAAGAACTCCTTGTCAAACCTATGCCAGCAATCAACAGCAATGTGTTCTATCTTCATACAGATTTGACAAACTGGTTTGGATCCTCTTTTAGCACTTTGAGACCTTCCTCTACCTCTACCACCTCTATTAAATAAGTTCCTTCCTTGACCAGATGAATTCCAGTTTCTTTTCTGAATTTGAGTTGAGTGTGCAAGATTTGCAGTAATCTCTTTATGGAAGCTTGAGTTTTGAGTTCCATTCCAAACATCCAATCTATTTTCTTGACTAAGCAACATCGACTACACCTCTTTTGGTATCGGTACTTTTGATCTAGATGATAGATTAACTATCACTGACTCATAGTTTCTTTCCAAGCCTCCTAAAATATACATGATCAGATCCTTATCTGACAAATTGTCACAACAGAATCTTAAGGCATCAGCTATGCCTTCCATTTTCTGGTAGTATTCAGACACCCTCATGTTTTCCTTCTTTGTTGAAGTGATGAGGCTTTTAAGATTGACTATTTTGGCCATGAATTTTGCAGAGAAAGTCTTCTCTAACAACTGCCATAATTCAGTAGAAGAAGAACATCCTACAGCAGTGGCCAGCATTGGTTCACTTAGAGTTGTAAGCAGCCAGCCCATGAGTTACTGATCTTATTTCTTTCAGATTTTATAAACTGGATTAATGGTTGTCACACTGTTATCCTCTTCATCAACAGTGACAGTGTACCTGCTTGACGGGGTTATGTTTGCATCCAGAAAGTCCTCCAAATCATTGCCTCTAACTAATGGCAAAACCTGAGCCTTCCGGAGTAAGAAATTTGTGTCTGTTAATTTGGTGGTACTTGGAAAATAAATAGCATAAGCATTTGCAGTTAAGGCTGTTGAAGTATTAGTGTCTATCTGTGTAGACCTTGAGGAATTGTGGCTGGTAGCCATAGCTGCTCTAATACCAAGTTGAAATTTGAATATGAATAAAACAGACAGTTAAAATGCAAAACTTCAAAGGTTGTTTTCTTTTGTATGTTTCTTGTGCAAGAACCATGCATACAACAGAAATGTAGCAGATATATATACTGCTAGTTACAAGACTAAACAAGATACATTAAGAGAGTGGTGATTGATTTTCAGAGTATGGGACAGCATCCTGCAAGTCACCAACTCTTGTAATACAGCAATGCACACAACACCAATGTGAGGGAGACTGAACAGAGGTTGCTGCTGTCACATTGAAAAGATTTGTTTTGACACTATTAGGCTGGACGGAACAATGTAGACTTGAGATGGAGTAGCCCAAATGTTGCCTTGTCCATCAGCTTGTTTGAATTCCAACTAGTACTTCGTTATAAACATGATGTGATGAAATGAGACCAACGTGTGAAGCTAATTGTTCTTTGTCTTTGTGAGGTCATAGTGGGGGAGGGCTGCGTACAATGTTTCCAGCAAAGTGGTATATTAAGTAGGAATTGCTTTCTTGAATTATTAAGACTCAAAGAGCCATTTGTAAGCATACAATCCTAAAGCATGCTTTAAAACTCAAGAAATCGAGTGCGGAAGCTAAGGAACACTAACCTTTCGCCATTGCTTTTGTTGATGTTTCTTGATGCTACCAAAGCCTTCCAAGCTCTCTAAATCCTCTCAAGATGGTGTTTAACAAGAATTTCGAATTTGGGACCTTAGCAAAACAGAATACCTCCCAATTTATAGGATTTCTCCTATCAAAGAATTCTTACACTTAATGGAGGTTTAACGGCCACTCAATGCTGCAGTTACAAGCTTTGAATTTGAATTTGGAGTTACAAAAATATAATGGGGAGTTAAGGGTCATAATTAAGTTGTTTCAAATTCAATTTGAATTTGTAACCTTCATTCTCCCACTTGACCCGTAAACTTCAAATTCTCATATACAAGAAATAACATACATGAATCATGGCAATATAATATCAAAATTGACAACTTCTCTTTCATGTATTACAAATGAATGATACTTCTTACTGCAACTTTAATGTGGTAATCTTAATGAATAAACCCTATGTTTATTCTTGGTCCATCATAATGACCTTAATTTAATGAATAAACCTCATGTTTATTCTAGGTCTAATAAATTTGTTTTCTTTCAAATAATTGTGCACACTTTATAAAAAAATAAATAATCAGAGTTTCATAAATAGTAATAAATTTATATATTGGAACCAAGTTCCATATGAACTACATGATCCTTAAACTTTAATGATGGCATACCTTTTGTTAAAGGATCTACAATCATCAATTCAGTGTTAACGTGCTCAATGACCACTTTATTTTCCTTAACACGTTCCATAATGGCTAAGTACTTAATGTCAATGTGTTTACTTCGACTCCCACTTTTATTATTCTTAGCCAAAAATATAGCAGCTGAATTGTCACCATATATCCTCAATGGTTTAGAAATAGAATCCACAAGTTTAAGCTCAGATATGAAACTCTTTAACCATATTCCATGAGAGGTAGCCTCAAAACACGAAACGAACTCAGCCTCCATAGTGGAAGTAGCAATCAGTGATTGCTTAGCACTTCTCCAAGATATGGCTCCGCCAGCTAACATAAAGATGTATCCAGATGTTGATTTTCTTGAATCATCACAGCCAGCGAAGTCCGAATCTGAGTAGCCAACTACTTCCAAATTGTCAGTTCGTCTATACATAAGCATGTAATCTTTGGTCCCTTGAAAGTACCTCAAAACTTTCTTTGCAACTTTCCAGTGGTCCAATCCTGGATTACTCTGATATCTTCCTAACATTCCAATTGCGAAAACTATGTCAGGTCTTGTACAGACTTGAGCATACATAATGCTTCCAACAGCTGAAGCATACGAAATGTTGTTCATTTGTTCATTTTTGAGATTATTTCTAAGGCATTGGTTTAAATTGAATTTATCTCCCTTAACAATTAGTGCTACAATTAGAGAACAATCCTTCATCCGAAATGTTTCTAGAACTTTATTAATATAGGTTTCTTGAGACAAACCTAAAATACCCCTCTGTCTGTCTCTATGTATCTTAATACCAATGACATAAGATGCTTCACCCATATTTTTCATATCAAAATTTCTATAAAAGAATTGTTTCACTTCATATAGAAACCCTTTATCATTGGTTGCAAGTAGTATATCATCCACATATAGAACAAGGAAACAAATTTTACTCCCACTAACCTTCTGGTATATACATTGATCCATGATATTTTCTTCAAAATCAAATGAAGAAATAATTTCATAAAATTTTAAATACCACTGTCGGGAGACTTGTTTCAATCCATATATAGATTTCTTAAGCTTACAAACCAAATGCTCACCACCACTGGAAGAGAATCTTTCAGGTTGTTTCATATAAACCTATTCTTCCATATCACCATTAAGGAATGTCGTTTTCACATCCATTTGATGTAACTCTAAATCAAAATGAGCTACTAATGCCATGATTACACGAAAAGAATCCTTTTTAGACACAGGAGAAAAAGTCTCTGTGTAATCGATTCCTTCTTTTTTAGTAAACCCTTTGGCAATGTTGCCTAATGAATCCTTTTTAGTCTTAAAGATCCATTTACATCCAATGGGTTTGAACCCTTTAGACAACTCAATAAGGTCCCAGACTTCATTCGTTGACATAGAATTCATCTCATCTTTCATGGCATTATACCATAAGTCGGATTGCTCACAACTCATGGCTTGTGAAAACGTTTCTAGATCATTTACAGCTCCAATATTGTAATCTGACTCTTGTAAATACACAATATAATCACTAGAAATTGGTGATCTTTTTACTCTAGTAGATCTTCTTAATGTTGCTTCAACATTTTTCTGAGGAATATGTTGTACAACTGGTTCTTCAACAACTTGATTTACTAAAGCATCACTAGTCTGTGAAATTTGATTATCATTTAGTTGAATATCAACCATTGATGGATCAACATCTATTTGTACTGAAGGGATGTTGTTGATGACAATTACTTTAGTACTTAAAGTGGAAGTGGACGGTTCTGAATGATCATTCTCAGAAACTTTGTTCTGAGATTGATCCCTCCCACTAATCAAATTATTCTCAAGAAACTTAACATTTCTTGATTACACAAACTTAATGTGATATGATGGACAATAAAATCTGTATCCTTTAAACCTTTCTGAATATCCAATGAAATATCCACTAATGGTCCTAGGATCTAATTTCTTCTCTTACGGATTATAAACTCTTATTTCACAAGGACAACCCCAAACGCGTACATGTTACAAACTCGGCTTCCAACCTTTCATAACTCAAATGGCGTTTTAGAAACTGCCTTAGTTGGAACTCGGTTTAATATGTACACAGCTGTCTTAAGAGCTTCTGTCCACAATGACTTAGGAAGATTGGAGTTGCTAAGCATACTCCGCACCATGTCCAACAATGTTCGATTTCTTCTTTCTGCTACACCATTCTGGTCTGAAGAACCAGGCATAGTATATTGGGCAACAATCCCATGTTCTTGAAGAAATCTTGCAAATGGTCCAGGTGCTTGTCCATTTTCTGTGTATCTACCATAGTATTCACCACCTCTATCAGACCTCACGATCTTTATTTGCTTACCGCATTGTTTCTCTACTTCAGTTTTGAATATTTTAAAAGTATCTAATGCTTCATCTTTAGTATTCAACAAGTAGAGATACATAAATCGTAAATAATCATCAATAAAAGTGATAAAATACTTATAACCATATGAGTCTATACTAGGACTATAAATGTCTGTGTGTATGATTTCTAATAAGTCTGAACTCCTCTTGGCACCTTTCTTTGACTTATTGGTCTGTTTGCCCTTTATACAGTCCACGCAAGTCTCAAAATCGGTAAAATCTAAAGCACTAAGTACTTTATCATTTACTAACCTTTTGATTCTTTCTATGGAGATATGTCCTAATCTCCGATGCCACAACATAGAGGAATTTTCACTCATAACACTTTTTTTTACACCAGTATGAGTATGCATTATATTATAACAAGTATTATTTTGTAAATTAATATGAAAAAGACCATCAGACAATGTACCATTTCCAACAAATTTTGATTTGTAAAAAATTTTCACAAAAGAATCTGAAAAATTGAAGGAATATCTATAGGGTACAAGTCTCGAAATAGAAATTAAATTCCTAAAAAAATTAGGAATATAAAAGGTCTTTTCCAAATTTATTACAAAACCACTATTGAGAACCAAACTGCATGTCCCAATAGTCTCCACAGTTGAGCGTATCTTATTTCCAGAATAGATAAAACGCTCAGCTCCCACTGGTTTCCTTAGGTTTTGCAAGTCCTGCAAAACATTCGTAATGTGGATTGTAGAACCAGAGTCAATCCACCATGTGTTATGACAAACTTCAGTCATATTAGATTCATAACTTACAAGAGAAAAAGAAATACCTTTCTTATTAAGCCATTGCTGAAATTTAATGCAATCCTTCTTAATATGTCCCTTTTTCTTACAATAGGGATTCTTTCTTTATTTCAGCTTGGACAGGTATTTTTCCTTTCCCTTTCTTCTTAATCTTTTCCTTTGTTGCCAGATGTGCACTTTGAATATTTACTCTCATTTCTGCTACCAACCTCCCTTCTTCTTGAACATACATGGTTAACAATTCATTAATTGACCATTTATCTTTATGTGTATTATAAGAAATTTTGAAGGATCCATATGGTTGTGAAAGTGAATTCAAAATATAATGCACAAGGAAAGGTTCAGACATTGTCACATTCAATGATTTTAGTTGAGCCGCAATGTCCCTTATCTTCATGATGTGCTCTCGCACACCAGTAATAGTGGTGAGTTTTATAAAAGAGAATTGCATAATAAGGGTACTAGTTAATGTTTTATCTGAAGACTCAAACTGTTCATCAATAGCCTTCATTAAAGCACGGACATCATCATACTGAGCGACTGAACCATGTATGCTAGCAAAAATTTTAATCTTTATGAACATTACACTAAGGCGATTAGATCGCTCCCAACGTTCATAAAACTTAATTTGTGCCGGAGTGCTAGCATCAGTAATAGATGGTGGTTTGTCTTTCTAAATAGTATAATCAATATCCTACCACCCTAAATATAACAATACTTTCTCTTTTCATATCTTATAGTTATCTCCTACCAGTTCAGGAACTTCTAAGTTGATATCAGATATATTTGTAAGTTGTGATACTGCAAAAATACATGCTTTGATGAATTTTATTGAGGCTTAATCATCATATTTTATCAATATAAAATATTTACAAAATATGAATCACATGACATAAAATACTACCTGTAGGCTAAATATTTTATTCAAATAGATTCACATATCTTAATGATAAAACTATTATATTATATCCAATTTCTTAACTACTGTGAGTAAATTAAGAAAAATAATATAATATTTTATCCTAATCAATCATATAAACATAATAAAAATTCCTTGGGATAAAATTTATCACATCTAATATGATTAATTACAATTAATATCTTAAACTTTATGTGATCCTAACTTAATATAAAATTTCATTTAACTTAGGAATGTTGTGGCTACTCCCTATTCTATTAAATTTTATGGATCACAAAAATATTCAAATATATGATTATAATTTAATCTTTATGCCTTATAGAAATTTTTACCAAAATGTTTCTATATCCATTGTACAGGTAATAGAGAACACTCTATTTAGCTAACAATCACAGTAGGTCAATTCCCAGGAAAGATTAGAGAGGTCACAAACACTCCCACTTAAAATCCAACCTCCTTAGGCAGAATTTTTCAAACATGTAATTAGAAGCAAATAAAATACTACTACTATACCTAACAATAATATGGCATGTTACCATTTTGCTTAAATTTTATGTATTTATTTTTTTTAAAATAAATTTGCATACTAACTCTCATTTCTATAATGCATGCGTAAAACAAAAAATACACAAATCAAGCAAATTATACAATTACATATATAAAACATAAATTATATGCTTAAAATAAACAATTAAATTAAACTATGCATATAACATAACATAAATAATATGCATAAATTCAAATATTTAAATTAAATTTAAATATGCATATAATAAACATAAATAATATGTACTTAAAATTACCTAAATTCAATTTAAAACTAAATGGCATATAACATATATTTAGACCAAAATCATAATGAACAAAAATAGATTTTTGGACTAAATTGCATAATTTAATTTAATTACATCCAAAATTTTTAATAAAATAAAATTAAATTATTAATAATTTTAATTTTAATTTATTAAAAATTTATGAAATAATAAATATATTTTAAAGTAAAATATAAATTCAATTATGGGCGTTTTAAATTATTCATGCAATTAATACATAATTAAAATAGTTAAAAGCCAATAAATGCGTCATTATAACATAAAAATAACGCGTGACCCAGTGGTTAAGGACATAATATGGGCCTGGGCTTGGGTTCTGGGTTCAAACCCTAAACCTTGCACTTATTTTTCAAAAATAACAAACTCCGTATAACATGTCATCCGAATAGCTCAGAGGTAGCCGACATGTCATCCACTGGTAAGGGTCTTTTTCAACCTCCAGCCAAGTCGACCCGATCCGAATGCAGACCCATAGACCCGGAAACATATCCGACCAATTTTTAACCATTTTTTAACATCGTTTTCAATGTTTTTTACGTCCAAAATGTCATAAATCCAATGCTAAATGATTTATAACATAAATTTACATCAAAAACAAACAAAATCATGTTGCATGAGAATCAAAATCAATTTAACAAACCCATACTATCATTTCATGTTTTCTCCGAAAAAACTCAACAAACTAAGCAAAGTAGAGATTATTAACATGCTCTAATACCAAATGTAAGCATACAATCTTAAAGCATGCTTTAAAACTCAAGAAATCGAGTGCGGAAGTTAAGGAACACTAACCTTTCGTCATTACTTTTGTTGACGTTTCTTGATGCTACCAAAACCTTCCAAACTCTCTAAATCCTCTCAAGATGGTGTTTAACAAGAATTTCGAGTTTAGGGACCTTAGTAAAACAAAACACCTCCCAATTTATAGAATTTCTCCCATCAAAGAATTCTCACACTTAATGGAGGTTTAATGGCCACTCAATGCTGCAGTTACAAGTTTTGAATTTGAATTTGGAGTTACAAAAACATAATGGGGAGTTAAGGGCCATAATTTGATTATTTCAAATTCGATTTGAATTTGTAACCTTCACTATTACTTTACTCTCGCTTCCTTCTTTTGGTGCTACATATCACTAACAGATGATTTATTTGTTAATCTTTCTCTACGGTTAAAAATAATTGTGTTCGTTAGTTATGTTATCTGCAAAAAATAGCAATAATAATTCATTGTCATCAAATCAACTAGGGGTAAGCATTATTTGTTATTCATCTGACTCATCAAAAGCATAAATGTTGCTTTTATTGAAGTCCAAATTTAACTAATTTTGCTCACCAACTATTGCTGCAAAATGCAGAATTCATATTCGGTGTAAAGCTTCTTGCATCATTTGATGAACATTGAATGTTGCTTATAAGTACATTATCATGAGTATGATGGTGAAATCATCTTGTTTTTGAGGTGCAAAAATCATTCCTCAGTCGTCGTATTCACAATTATGAGCTTGCAGAACACTTATCTTCCATAAATTCTCAACTCTTCTTGAAGCGTGCTCTGCTATATAATCCAATCAGTCCTAAAATATATATCTTGTTACTTAACCTGGGGTTTGTAATTGTTTTTTCATGTAACTTATATTTCTTCCTATCTTTTGTCTCCATGGTGTGCAGCACTTGGAAATTAGGGAGAAACAGTATGACCAGAAAGCTTATGTTGATTTCTTCACTGTGAGTTCTAAATGCTAACATCGCTATAACTTTTACATGCAAGTATTTTAAGTTTTATCAGTCTTTGTAATATTTACTAAAATTTATGTCAGGATCCTAAAGTTATAACTCCAACCGTATCTGGTGTGATGGTGCAAGTGGAAGAAAAAGCAATTCAACTATCTAAAGTTGTACATGCTACATTTACCAAAGCTAACTAGATTAAAGTTGACTCCATTGTTCTTTAGATACATTGCGTCTTCCGACAAGAAGCTGAACAAGAACTATTTGGGGACTTATTTAGAAATAAGTAACATTTTGCCAAGTTTCTTGTTAATGGTTAATCCTTGTATGTCAATATTGTTATACAAGGAATAAGTACTTCGTTATAAACATGATGTGATGAAATGAGACCAACGTGTGAAGCAAATTGTTCTTTGTTTTTGCGAGGTCAGAGTGGGGGGGCTGCGTACAATGTATCCAGCAAAGAAGACAAAAGAACAATCTCACTTCTTCTTTAATTTTATATACATTTGAAGAGGCACACTATTAAATGGATAGAATTAAAGTGGAGAGAATGAATAAAGCAAATTTATTATTTGGTATTTGCCTCTTGTGTGACCCAAATTACATGCAAAGAAGAAGAAGAATCCATAAAAGTTTCACGTGATTCGGTCGGGTAATATGAAGGCTTTATCGAAGATATATGTATGAAGAATGTGAATGATAATGCATTATAGAGACAAATCATAGGTAAAAATTCATGAGTGGTACTTAAAGATAACATGTTCAATCCAGTGTGGAACATGTTTAACCTTACCATTTTGTGCAAGAATTTTTTGAACTCTAAAATTTAAATATAATTATATAAATTTATTTAAGAAAATTAATAAATAAAATTTAAATTTTTACGTGAGAGGAATATTAAATAATTTAAATACTATTATTTGAACCATTACCTTTAAATGATTAAAAATTTGAATTCAGTTCAAGTTATAAATTCAGATGTTACATGTTAAATAACATTAAACATGAATTGAAGTAACATGTATAACATGAGTATGTCGGGAATTTATCCAAATTCTATTAAAGAATATCATAATTTCTACTAGTTAAGTTTTTGTTTATTTTTTAAAATATTAAAAAAAAGTTTGAAATTAAGATATTTTTGAAATCACAACAGTTTTGTATCACTAATATTGGAATATATAACTTCATATTAAAGTGTATTTTTAATTATTTCAAACAAAAGTTATCGAGTTACAAAGTAAGGGACCTATTTGTTACAATTTGAAAACCAGATGAACCCGAATATTAGTAGCCCTTTTCAAAATAATATACTACAACATACAGTAAATTAAAAGCACTTCCATCTCATGCACTTAAAATGTGTATTTTCTTTAATTAAATTATTTATGCTTTGTCAAACGGCTGGGGCTACAATCACTTGCTAATTGCCCCGCGTGTGTATATATATATATATATAATAATTATATTTATATAAATTTATATTTTTAAAATAAAATATCAAAAAAAAATTAATTTAAAATATTTACATATTATAAATAAATTTATTTTATTTTTTTATAATAATTTTATATAAAACTCTACTTTTTAATTTTTTAAAACTTTAAAATATTCAATTATATGTTAATTACTTACTTAAATAAAAAGAAATTAGCACTTTTATGGCTTATCCGCTTTATCTTGCCTCTTTTTATCACCACCCAATATCATTGTACAAAATTAATGCATAATCATTAAAATAAACTAATAACTTACATTGTTTATAAATAAGTTCTTAACCTAAAATCAAATTAAAATTCGATTTAGAAAGTTCTCAAATTTCAGACCTTTAAAATAAAAACTATTATTAATTATTAATTATAAAAAGGTCCTTAAAATATGAATAATTATAAAAATACTCCAAAAATACTTATGCTCTAGGTTTAAAATTTTTAAAATTTATAATCTTACCCTAAATTATAAGAAATTCTATTATAGCCTCAAAATTTTTAACTATTTATAAATAAATCCTTCTAATTTATAAAATAATATAAAATTTTATAATTTTTGTATTTTCATCCCAATTTACAAATTTTCATTTGACTTTCAATAATTCTCAAAAAAAATTTCTTATTAAACTATCAAATTTAACTCAAAATCTATTGATCTGGAGTTCAATAATTTAAAATAGTAATAATTTTAATTTTTAAGCTACTAAAATAAAATCTATTTATTTTCTCTAATTTTTAACAATTTTTATACTAAATATAAATATTTTTATTTATATAATAAAGTAAAAGTAAAATATTACCTTAAAATTCTCTTTTCTTCCTTTTCTCTTTTTTCTTCTTCTTTCTTATTCCTTCTCTTACTCTTTTTTCATTTACCCCTTTCTTCCTTTTCTTTTTTTCGTTCTCTTTCTCTCATCTCGTTCTTCCTTTTCTTTCTTCTCTCTCTTTTTTTCTTATGAGTTTTAAAACCTTCTATCAAATTTTCTATTTAACTTCACATATATCTACATATTTATACTTAGAGACATGGACTAAAAGAAATAAAATTTGGGCTTAATTTATATATATATATATATATATTTTATTTTTTTTAAGCCTAAAGTAATGTTATTGTGCATGAGTATTACAACTCGACCCACTAGTTAAGATATTATCTACTTTGGAACCTCACAGTCTACACAATTTTATTGCTACCACCCAGACACTAAATAAGCTTCAAGTCTAAAACATGCTTACTAGTTAGGAGGTTAAAACACTTATATAGACTATCCTAATATTTCACCCAAAAAATACGGGACATCACAATCCACCCTTTTTGGAGCTCAATTTCCTTGTTGGCACACTTCCAATTAAAGATTTAACTCTAATATCATATGTGTTAACTTGGTTCACTAGTCAAGATATTATCCGCTTTAGAACCCAATGGTCCACACAGTTTTATTCTTAGCATTCGAGTGCTAAATAAGTCATAAGTCCAAGACGCATCTTACTAGTTAAGAGGATCAAGCACTTATATAAACCGTCCTTGTATCTCACTCAAGCGATGTGGAACATCACAATCCACCCCCCTTAGGGCCCAACGTCATAATTGGCACACTTTTGGTTGGGGCTATGATTTTGTTACCATATGTGATAACCTAACCCACTAATCAAAATATATATGATAATTCAACCCACTAGTCAAGATATTGTCCGCTTTAGAACCCCACAGTTTGCACAGTTTTGTTCCTGGCACCTAGGTGCATCTTGCAAGCACTTATATAGATTGTCATTAGATCTTACTCAAGTAATGTGAGACATCACAATCTACCCTCCTTAAGGTCCAACATCCTCGTTAGCACACTTTTGATTGAAATCTAGTTCTAATACTTTATGTGATAACCTAACCCACTAGTTAAGATATTATTCACTTTAGAGTCCCACGATCTACATAGTTTTGTTCCTAACACCCAAGCACTAAACAAGTTCCGAGCCTAAAGTGCGTCTTACTAGTTAGAAGGTTATGGCACTTACATAGATCATCCACATATCTCACCCATATAGTGTAGAACATCACAATATACCCCTTTGGGGCCCAATGTCCTCGTTGGCACACTTTCGATTGGAGATCTAACTCTAATACCATAGATGATAACGCAGTCCACTAATCAAGATATTATTCGCTTTAGAGTCTTATGGTCTACACAGTTTTGTTCCTGGCACTCAGTTGCTAAATAAGCCCTGAGTCTAATATACATCTTACTAGTTATGGGGTCGGGGTACTTATATACCGTTCTCAAATCTTACCCAAGTAATATGGGACATCACAACTAATTAATTTTACGTTTACTTTTTTTGTAAAATATTAAGAATATATTTAAAATTAAAATACTTTTGAAATCGCAACAATTGCGAAATCACTAAATATTACATAAATATATATTTAATTAACACCTAACAAATAGGAGATTCACATCTCATTTACATTGAATTAGAAAATGATAAATATTATATTGTTCTAATTTAAAATTCCAATAGATTTATAACAGTATTAAACATACTTTAATTGAATATATATTACATCAATTAAAAAAGCATTGACTCTAGTGAGAGACAAAGAACCAAAAAAAATTAGAGGATATAACAATAAAATTTGACAAATATAAATATAATGCAAGTCATAATCTACTAGGAGGAAGCATGCAAAGATGGGGCAAAGGCAATAATGCATAATAATCTTGCTTGCCATTTACTCTCACAAATTATTCCTAACCATAAAAAAAATTGAAAATTGGAATAATAACATCTATGTCCTTATAATTTCAAATTCTCACAAATAACACTACAATTTATCCATTTATAATAAATGAGGTTCTAAGAAAAGGTTACCTCATATTATTGAATTATAATCATCACAAATATTAGAATATACAATTTAACGCCCAAGGATATTGTTAATTGTTTCAACAAAAGTTATGGAATAAGGACCTATTTGCTACAATTTGAAAACTTAATGACCTGAATTTTATTACCCCATTCTAAAGTAATATACATACAATACAAACTAAAATAAAAGTTCTCTCATCTCATGAAATTTAAATGTGAGTTTCCTTAATTAAATTATTTATGCACTGCCAAACAGTTACAACTACAAAAACTTACTAATTGGCATATATATCTTGAATTTGACCATAATACATCTCATACATTTTACATTTTTTAATGTTAAAATTAAAATGATTGATGTAAAATTTGAAACATATAACATAAACAAAAATTTAAAATATAAAACATAAAAATTAAAATAATTAATTTAAAATTTAAAAAACATAACATAAAAAAAAAAAAAAATTGTTGGTGCAACATAATGCCTACTTAAATCATATGCCTACAAGACAAACACGAATCATAAGTGCCGGTTATATGACGAAAACTTTATGATGTTAAAGTTAAATTAGAGTTTTCTTGTGCTATAATTGTAATTCAAAGTATTTAATAAAAAGAATGAAATAAAAAATAATAATAATAGGAGGTATTCTAGAAGGAAGCAGAATTTTCAATCCTTCCTTGTTTATTTGTCATTATTATAGAAATTTGATTCACATGAGTTGGGATGATTATCTTTCAGTATGTTATTAAAAAATAGTCCTTTTCATGTTACGTAGTGACAATATCACATTCCAAGAGATAACGAGTGTGAAAATAACAACATAAATACAAAAGAACATCTGAGTAAAGAGCAATTGAAAATGAAGCATATGGGATCAGTCTCACTTCTTTAATTTTATATATATTTGAAGAGACACACTATTAAATGGTGAGAATTAAGCGGAGAGAAGGAATAAAGCAAATTTATTATTTGGTATTTGCTTCTTGTGTGACCCAAATTACATGCAAAGAAAAAGAAGAATCCATAAAAGTTTCACGTGATGTCAAACTTTAGGATTTGATTCGGTCAGGTAATATGAAGGCTTTATCAGAGATATATGTATGAAGAATGTGACTGATAATGCACTGTAGAGACAAATCATACGTAAAAATTCATGAGTTGTACTTAGACATAACATGTTCAATACAGTGTGGAACATGTTTAACCTTACCATTTTGTGTAAGAACTTTTTGAACTCTAAAATTTAAATATAATTATATAAATTCATTTTTAAAAAATTAATAAATAAAATTTAGATTATTGCGTGAGAGGAATATTAAATAATTTAAATATTATTATTTGAACCGTTACCTTTGAATGATTAAAATTTTGAATCCAGTTCAAGTTATAAATTCAGATGTTACATGTTAAATAACATTAAACATGAATTGAAGTAACATGTGTAACATGTGTATGTTGGGAATTTATTCAAATTCTGTTAAAGAATATCATAATTTCTACTAGTTTATTTTTTGTTTATTTTTTAAAATATTAAAAATATATTTGAAATTAAGATATTTTTAAAATTATAACAATTTCGAAATCACTAGATATCACTAATATTGGAAGATATAACTTAATATTAAAGTGTATTTTTAATTATTTCAAACAAAAGTTATGGGGTTATAAAGTAAGGGACCTATTTGTTACAATTTGAAAACTAAATGACACCCGCATATTATTGGCCCTTCTCAAAATAACATACTACAACATACAGTAAAATAAAAGCACTTCCATCTCATGCACTTAAAATGTGTTTATGCTTTGTCAAACGGCTGCAGCTACACGCACTTGCAAATTGCCATATCCAAATATCTATAGCGTATGCCTCTATGGAGCCTAATTTTAGGCCGAGTTAAATTTTAGATAAATTTTTGGAATTCTAACTAATTATTTGTGTCACTTGTCCCAAAGAGAACCATTGTTCCACTTAACTTCGATTATTTTCTCCCGTCGAAATCCAAACGTGAACTTTTTTCCTCTGGATGGACTTGGTCTCCCCTCCTCCTCTATAGAACTTCTACTGCTGCTGCTTTCTAAAAGTATTTTTTTATTGATTCTATATTCTTCTGTTTTTGAACAAATTCGTTAATTTTGAAAACACATTTAGCATTTACATATTCTCTCAAAATCAAAGTACGATAGACCCATGTTTTATATTCCTTTTCCATTATGAGATATTGTTCATTCAATTGATAGATGAGATGTAGGAAGAATTTGTGGGGCGAGTAAAAGGAAGAATATAAGAGCAAGAATATTAATAGAAACTATCATTCTAAATTATCTGAATTCACTGTTAATAACAGTTAATTGAGGTTAAATAAAAAAAAAACTTGGTGAATAATGCAAACATCATTTTGTAAATGGCTTCTACTCTTCATATCACTTACTCAAACTAAACCTTTTGCATAAATCATTCATCCTATGTAGTCCACTCACCATTAATTTTATATGCTGTTCAATGAATCAAATTCCCACAACAAATTCAATAATTTTCTTTTAGGAAAAAAAAAGATAATTAAAAGCTAGGTACGTCACTTCATAGATATCCACAGAAACTCTTCTCTCTCTCTCTCTCTCTCTCTCTCTCTCTCTCTCTCTTTATTGTTTAAATAAAAAAGAAAATGATTCTATCACCGACGTGAGGATTCTAGTTGCTTGGAATATGGGTCATTTTTTGGGTTAATATGGAGAAGGGAATCTAAATTGGACTGATTAGTAAGGGCTTATTGCTCAAGACTTGTATGCGTGTAGAATTGAAATGCTTCAATCTCTTTGTTTTACCTTTTTCTTGGCTATAAGAAGGACACTTCCTGTTTACTTCTATAGCAAACCACAGAAGAACTTGTTAGAAAAAAGCAAGAGAGGAAAAAATGGCTGCATTTAGCTTATCTCTTAACAAATTGAAACCCTACCTCGCAATGGTTGCCCTGCAATTTGGCTATGCTGGGATGTACATAATCACCATGGTTTCTTTCAAGCATGGCATGAATCATTACATTCTTGCCGTATATCGTCATGTTGTCGCGACGATCGTCATTGCACCATTTGCCCTCATACTCGAAAGGTTCCTCAATCTCTTACTTTCATATGTATATGTGCACTTGTGTACAAATGCTCGTATATTTCTGGTTTTAGTACCAATTGATTCATAAATTTTTATTGCTTTCGTTTTGTACATACAGGAAAATAAGGCCAAAGATGACAGTGCCAGTCTTCCTAAGAATAATGCTTCTTGGTTTCCTCGAGTACAAATTCTGCCACCCTTTTTCTGCACTTCTTTTTATTTCTCGTCACAAGTTTACACAGCCAGAAGAGTCCTGGTCGAGTTCCCAAGCGTACTAGTTTAATGTTGGACTGAAAAATAAATAGTAATGCATAACTAATCTTAAAACTAGAATTCTACTCTTCCCTGAACCACCACTCAGACAGCTTCAGTCACTCTTCTCGTATATTATTTCTGACTGATCATACTGCAGACTGTACTGTCTGTTATATTTTTCAAGTCTTTTAAATGTAACAGAAAATTTTGGATGTGCAACGAAAGACTAGCTGCCCTTTTAACACTCAAAAAGGGGTTGATTAATTTTAGTTAATCACTGCAAAGAGTTCAAAATATGCAGTAGAAGTATTTAATCTATGGTTGATGGGTTTTCAAGGTATAAGAAATCTAAAAGTTGGTATTTCTTGATGTTGGATAATGACAGGCCAGTGATGGACCAGAACTTGTACTACGTGGGAATGAAATACACTTCTGCAACATTTGCTTCTGCCACTGCCAATATTCTTCCTGCCATTACCTTTATACTGGCACTTATTTTCAGGTATTGCTGTTTAAAAACATTTTTCAATTGCAAAATCATTATCTTTTTAATTCGTGCATGCAATCATGCAAATCAGAAAGGCATATCCATTGGGATAATCACATCATTATGTTACATTGTATGCCACTCTAGGATAATAATTTTTAAATTTTTCGTTACACATTTTAAATTTTTGATGAACAGGTTAGAGAGCGTGAATGTGAAGAAGATTCACAGTCTGGCGAAGGTTATTGGAACTGCAGTCACAGTTTCAGGAGCCATGGTTATGACTTTGTATAAAGGTCCAATTGTCAATTTCGCAAAACATGGAGGAGCCGCTAGCCACCATGGAACCAACACTGAATCAGGTGACAGGCATTGGGTTACTGGACCTTTAATGCTTATTGGCAGTTGCTGTTGCTGGGCAGGCTTCTTCATTTTACAAGTAAGCAAGCAAAAAAAAAAAAAAAAATTAACAACTGCAGAAATTCAATTTCAGACCCCCGACTCTGTTTTGCTAATTCAACAAATTTTATTGAACCTGCAGTCATTTACAGTGAACAAGTACCCAGCAGAGCTCTCTCTTTCAGGTATGGTATGCTTTATGGGAGTACTGGAAGGTGCAGTAGTCTCTCTAATCATGGAACGTGACATGAGTGTCTGGAAAATCGGCTTCGATTCCAGGCTCCTCGCCGCTGCCTACTCAGTGAGTCGAGTCTTGCTTTCGTGCATGCTTGATAAATTAGCAATTTTACGGCCTGTTTGCTGTTCGACAGAATCGAAATTTGTGATTGATTATGAAATTTGCAGGGAGTAGTTTGTTCTGGAATTGCATACTACGTGCAAGCAATTGTAACCAAAGAAAGAGGGCCAGTTTTTGTTACATCATTCAGTCCTCTATGCATGATAATTACTGCAGCTCTGGGAGCCATTGTCTTAGCTGAGCAAATACATCTTGGAAGGTAAAAAAAGAAATTATAATCCCTATGTAAAAATTTCTGTTCTTACTCTCAGAAATCAACGGTGTCTTGACAATTCGTTGTGGTGAAAATTGCAGCATATTTGGAGCAATTCTGATTGTTTTCGGACTTTACACCGTGGTGTGGGGTAAAACCAAAGATCATGCAGCAGAATTGAACTCTGAAAAAACTGCTAATCAAGAACTGCCAATCACAAACAAATCAACTGATTGTGAATATGATCGCAATGATAATAAAATCAATGGGCAGCTGATGATTCAGCCAAAGAGTTCCTTAACTCAAGGAACTTAGAATTATATTACTGGAAACTCCTGAAGAATTTCAGCAGGAATTAGCCCATGTAATACATTATTATGTAGAGTTCTCCATCTTTCCAATTGGGTCGACCTTTTTCGTTTCTATTATTATTGTCCTATCCTGAAATTTTAAAGTGAGAACTTAATTTATTACAATATATTTTATCTTTTGGTGTTTTATATATCTCCCATTTGCTTTGTCCTGCTTTGTTTAATATGTTAATAACATTACATAGGAGTCTCTGATTGTTTATATTTTTTGCAAATAAGGACACAATTAACCCTATTAGTACAATAAAATTACTTTTATACTATCGAATTTTGACCACAACAATATTAGAGTAAGTAAATTAACTATAAAGAGTCACAAATTCATAATATTAGAGTATGTAATTTAATATTTTTATTTAATGAGAATTAGGGATCTATTTGTTATAAATAAATAAAATTTATTATTATTTGTAAGAATTTTTGGATCTTTATGTTATTATTATCTCATTATTTGATAGGAATCATGCAAATTGCTAGTACATTTACTATGTGGTAGTGTTGGTGTGTGGAATATTTGGTGTTCTCCACTCTTGATCTTATTTCACATCACATTGATAGATTTTACAAAAGTAAGAATCAAATTCTAGATTTTGTTGAATATTGCAATGTTTATTTCTTAGTTCTTTCAACAAATTAATCAACAAAAAATTTCAAAGAATCAAGATTGAATAATTTCCTCCTGTTATATGCACAAATCTTGTGTTGGAATCTCAAATTAATATTTAGAATATGAATTCGAGTAAAAATGCATCTCATATATCATGCATTCTTGGACATAAAAAGTGAAATATAAAATATAAAATTTGAAACGATTAATTTAAAATTTAAAATAGATAATATAAAATACTTAAAAAATTAAATATAAAAGTTAAAATAATTAATATAAAATTTATAATACATAATATAAAAAAAATTCAAAATATAAATTTTAAATTTTAAATAATTGATATAAAAATTAAAAAAAAAAATTGAATGTATCTTACATTCAATGTATTGTAGCGAAACTCTTATAACATTTGCATTGGAGGTTGTTATATCCGATCATATAAATGTGGCCATATTCTTTGACATTCTATGCTTTAAAAGAATCAAATTTTTCAAAGAACTTGGAATTTAGGGCAAAAAGAAATAACTTTAAAATTTTCTATAGTTTAAGTATAATCCTAAAGAAAACTTAAAAATCTGAATAAAATTTTATTTTAGTGTATAGGTCAATTAAATCAAGAATATGCTCAACGACATAAATATTTTTTATAACTTATGATATGATATTCTATTTATATTAAACAAATTTTTAATTTTTATCAAAATAATCAAATTACCCTTATAATATTAAATTTAAAGTTTTAACTATAACAATATAAACAACCATACTAAGATTATAAACTCTTAACTCAAAACTCTGTCATATAAATTAAAATGTCACAAGCTATTGTGATTTGCTTTTTATTAATTGAACTTTTATAGTTTTATTCGATTAATATTTTTTATGTTATATTTGTTTGTGTATAATAATTAATTTTAAAAAAATAATATTTTTTAGTGTTGACTAAATATAAAAATGACTGACTGAACACTAAAGGGTGTTTGAGTTGCAGATTGAGAACTTTTTTGATGTAAAAGAAACAAAGTATACCTTTATTCATAAAAAACATAAAACCATAGGGACTCAATCGTTATTATATAAAATATAGATAGGATCAAATTACTGCTATTGTTCTGTTCCTGCAGCTCAGGAGAGACAGCCCTTCCACTGTTGTTGGTCGTTCAGAAATCAAAGTGTTTTTTTTTTTCATTTCTCAGAAGTCTAATTTGAAAGATAAAAAATGGTGATGTGGGTATTTGGCTATGGATATCTACTATGGAAAACAGGCTTTAATTTTGATGATCACAAAAAATAAAGACAAAAAAGTTTATTAAGATAAATGTATTTTGTTCTTCAATTACTTATCTACTGATTTTAATGCTGATTCCAGGCAGTAGTGATCACAAAGGAACACCAGCGTATCCTAGAAGAACTGTAACATTAGAAACTTCTAAGGGTGAAGTTTGTGCAACTTATCTTTCTCATCAACATTTCGAAAACCCATGTTTTCTTTGCTTGTTTTATATTCGGTTAACGCTAGCAATTCTCTAGCTTATAGCACATAACTTAAAATCCCCATGAAAATATACTCCAAAGATGTGGGAACTTTAATTTGTTTTCAGTCATTCGGTTTCATACTCTGAAGAGATTGTTGCTTGATGATTGCAATCTAGAATGCCGGTTGATCCATTAGAGGATCATTTGCTTTGGCAATTTGTTGTACTTTGGAATTTTTTTCGTCAATTAAAATTAGTTTGATCGTGTGAGACTTGAGGAAAAATGAGGTGTATGTAGTTCACTGTTTTTATTTTATGGGTCGATGTTATGCAATTTGATGGTTCGGACATGTTGAATAAATGATATGCGGCATCAAAATTGTTGATTATTTGGCAATTTACTCAGTTTATTAAATAGAACACTATAATGTGTACTTTATTAGCTTGTAGACTCTTAGAAGTACACATTTTTTTGTGCTTTCCTCTGGCTTTTGTAAGTTCTTGCTACATAGCTTGTCAATATTGTTATACAAGGTACAAGTACTTCGTTATAAACATGATGTGATGAAATGAGGGCAACGTGGGAAGCAAATTGTTCTTTGTTTTTCCGAGGTCCTAGTGGGGGGCTGCATACAATATATCCAGCAAAGTGGTATATTAAGTAGGAATTGCTTTCTTGAATTATTAAGACTCAAAGAGCCATTACTTTGCTCTCGCTTCCTTCTTTTGGTGCTCCATATTACTAACAGATGATTTGTTTGTTAATCTTCTCTGCGGTTAAAAATAATTGCGTTCACTAGTTATGTTATCCTCTAAAAATAGCACTAATAATTCATTGCCATCAAATCAACAGAGGGCAAGCATTATTTGTTATTCATCTGACTCATCGAAAGCATAAATGTTGCTTTTATTGAAGTCCAAATTTGACTAATTTTGCTCACCAACTATTGCTGCAAAATGCAGAATTCATATTTAGGGTAAAGCTTCTTGCATCATTTGATGAACATTGAATGTTGCTTATAAATAAATTATCATGAGTATGATTGTGAAATCATCTTGTTTTTGAGGTGCAAAAATCATTCCTCAGTCGTCGTATTCACAATTATAAGCTTGCAGAACACTTATCCTCGATAAATTCTCAACTCTTCTTGAAGCGTGCTCTGCTATATAATCCAATCAGTCCTAAAATATATATATTGTTACTTAACCTGGGGTTTGTAATTGTTTCTTCATGTAACTTATATTTCTTCCTATCTTTTGTCTTCATGGTGTGCAGCACTTGGAAATTAGGGAGAAACAGTATGACCAGAAAGCTTATGTTGATTTCTTCACTGTGAGTTCTAAATGCTAACATCGCTATAACTTTTACATGCAAGTATTTTAAGTTTTATCAGTCTTTGTAATATTTACTGAAATTTATGTCAGGATCCTAAAGCCAGAACTCCAGCCGTATCTGGAGTGATGGTGCAAGTGGAAGAAAAAGCAATTCAACTATCTAAAGTTGTACATGCTACATTTACCAAAGCTAACCAGATTGAAGTTGACTCCATTGTTCTTTAGATACATTGCGTCTCCCGACAAGAAGCTGAACGAGAACTACTTGGGGACTTATTTAGAAATAAGTAACACTTTGCCAAGTTTCTTGTCAATGGTTTATCCTTGCATGTGACAAAAATTCAAATATTGATGGTCGCAAGATCAGAATTGTTGTTCCCCGTCATAGGTTGATTGTTCTCTACCACATCTGCTTCTGGGGTTATAGTCCTTGAGAACTCACTTTGATTTTGAAGCTCATATATATCATCATTCCCGACTTCAGTCTTTGCATTCGTTCTCAGTTATTCCTTTTGGCAATTTGCAGATAAATTGTTCACGCCGAAGGTCCCTCAGGACCCAACAGAGACTACCTTTGCAAACTTGGAATAGCCCTTCGTGTAATCGATAAGATTTCTTGAATTTATTTATCAGCAAGCTCCAATTATTGTTGTTCATTTACTAAAAAGCACGGTATTCTCTGTTCTTATGCTCAGGATGCAAAGACAAGCATACAACTGATCTTGCGAATGAAGTGAGGCACATTCTGTCAGAAGAGGAGATGACCAAATCATGATCGGAAAATGAATCTATTCAAAACTGCTATTATTTTGGCGATCACATTGATTATTGTTAGAGCTTAGAGGGAAGCAATTTCTTATTTGATTGAATTTAGAATCCAGCATTTGCTCCTGCAAGCCAAGAAGGATTCTGGTTTTCACACTACCACAGGAGGAATTATTGGCTGAGCTACCACATTATTTGTTGCTGATGAGCTTTCATGAAATAATGTTACACAATTGTTCCCATTTTCAGAATTTGCACTGAGTATCCATACATTCAGATTGAGGTAGTGTTTGATTTTATCTTTTAATTATAACATCTTAATAGAAATCGAACGTAAAAAAGTTCATGATTTGACATACTATAGAAAAATTTTATATGGCAGGGATAAAAAAGAGGCAAAAAATAATAATAATAATACAAAAGTTCTGACAATGGGGCAAGGCAAACCCATTTTACAACTTATAATCGAAATATAATAGATGTTAACATACAAAACTCCTGGCTAAAACCTACTTGTGAGTTTCTTTGAAGTTGATGACTTAAATATTCACTAAAATTCTCCATCAAAAGTAACCTTTTTTCAACACCAACAAAAAAATTAAATATATATATATATATATATATATATATATTAAATATAACTAAACACGTCATACAACATTATACTCTGAAGGACGAAGCTCATCCGCCCTAACCAGCTATCTAGCAAGTTTACTAACGTGGGATTCAATCACTGTCATCTGCATCCTCTGCAAAATATAGGGTACAGGTCATGTGAGAGAACATATAGAGCTGAGAAAGTCTTAGATAGGACATGTGCATGATGTCGTCTTCTCTATATCCATCCAATTAATTTTTGTCACATACATATATTAAACAACCACATTGAAATGCATCATATAAGATTTCCTTTTCTCTTTTCTTCTTCTTTTCTTTTTTTTTTTTTTTGGAAATGAAGCAAAGAAATTTTTTTGTAGAACAAACACTAATTCAGTCTCAGAATACATGTTAATTACTGGTTAGGCTAATGGTCAACTTTCAGCAACATACAGATGCCACAATGCATTCTGCTTGGTCTGAGTTTGCATGGCATGAGCAGCAAACAAAAGTCAGTTCAAGCACCAATAATCACAACATTATTGTCCTCATAACATGCTCAGGCCTTAATAAATGATACAGCTTATAACACAATCAACTATTAGAACAATGTAAACATGACATATCCTCAAAGGCTTACCTTCATTTGTCTCTTCACTCTGGCTTGCAGCATTCCCATCATTGTTGCCATCATCACCATCATTATCTTCGCCATCATCACCCTCATTATCTTTGCCATCATTGTCGTCACTGTCATCATCCTCATTGTCTGAATCTTCAGTGTCACTACTTTCACTTTCTTCTGGTATTTTGGGCTTTGGAGGAGGTACGAAGCTTGTCGTAGACCTTCTACGTGAACTTGATACAATGTTACTCGTGTCAATGCCCTCAAGTTCTCTTGCTCTTTCCTTCCTCTTTCTGACTTCCTTGATTTCTGAGGATAAAATCAAGAAAACAAAACCACAAGTTGTTAACATGGATCTTGATGCACAGGTGTTGGGATATCTGTGCACCCACACAAATAAACGGGGAACCAATTCAAAGCCATAATCTGCTTATCTAACCACCACAATGAAACTCTAAAGGAACATTTGATTTATAAATATTTTAAATAAGTTGTATATGTGAGCACAGAAGATTGTTAAGCACAAGTGACAAGGCAACAAAAACTTGAACCTTTCTGAACTTCTTCATTAGCAAACAATATACTACTTATTGACCAGTTGTACAACAAAGGTAGAAATGGCATATCAATAGCTACCTTTATCAGACGGGTTTGAAGACAATCCTTCCCTGGAAAGTATATCCTCCAATTCCTTTATTAGTTGAGTTTCACGTTTGTTCTCAGGCGCCTGCTTCACTTTCTTATAAATGGAGGGAGGAACACTGGAAATGAAATAAAAAATGGGAAGGCATCAATCTAAGCATAATAAAAATAATAATAATAAATAAGCTCACATATGGTTAGTTGAAATAGAACCTCATCCCACATGATTTTATAACAGTTTTTAAATGCTCCACACGTTTCCCATAAGCTGGAGTTGAAACTTCTTTTTTCTGCATCCAATAACAAAATAAGATTATTAAAAACTGAATTTGATCAGCTTTCAGATTTTGGATAAATGTTGGACAAATAAGAAGGAAGACCTTTATGGGTTTTTCAGCAGATAATTGTGAGCGACCATCATCAGAGACACTACGACTGTCTACTGCATCAGTGATGTCCTCTGACACTGTTTTTGCAGCCGTAGCCATCTTCTTACTAAATGCCTTGGTCTCCTTGTCTGGTCTTTTTCGTTTTTTAAGTCCTTCAGATTTCAGCTGCATTTTTCCTTTTGAAACAATTTTCTTTCTGGGCTTCATTTCATCTTCCTCCTCTTCTATTTCACCCTCTGATGAATTGGAACTTCCTCCCCCTTTGATCTTTTTTGCTTTACTATGAGAATTTTTCTTTAGGCTTTTTTTCTTATCCACATTTGAAGTTTCCAAAACTTCAGAAGATTTCAGTACCTAATAAATCACAGAGATAATTATAGGAAATGTAGACTGTATGCAGTGCCTATACAAGATAAATGACATCTCTAGAATAACTCACCTTGTCTAATTCTTTACTTATCAATTTCTTGAATGGATCAAGAGCATGCTTCTCCAGTTTAAGATCCTCCTCCAAAAGTCGACGAAGCCCAGCCATTGTAACTTTCCTGAAATAAAGCAAGTGATATGTATTTGTTTAATCACCCAGAATCCAGAAAAATAAACAGACAAATATCTTGTTCAATTGAAAAATTAAATATACCACAAGCACTTGAAAAAAATAAATATAAAAAATAAAAACCAAATGCACAATATATTATGCACGTCTCTCTACAAAGGAAGTTAGGGTAAGTTACTATCAATTCAATTGAGAAGTAGCATACTCAGAATTAGCTTTGACAAAGGCAGCTCTTTTCCTAACAGCATTTTTTATTATGCTTTCGGTTGGAACTTCTTTATTTTTACTGTCTTGAGTTTCTTCAGTTGTAGATTTAGTTGTTTTATGTCCTGTCATAAGGCCTAATACAGGAGAGTCTTCCATTTTCTCCACATCTTCAGGGCAAGTTTCCTTCACATCTTTTGCAGAATGACATTCTTCAGGTGATTTTTCTTCTCTTGTTGTTGAAGAAACATTTTCTTTGGAAGTTTCCTCAGAGCTCTTCGCAGCATTGTCATCACCAGCACCCTCCATGCACTAAAGTCAAGAATTGATTAAATATCAAAATTAAGAAATTATTTAACACCTTCTATCAGCAATCAAAACTCATGAAAGAGATGCTAAGCATGTAAAGTCTAACTTAATAATGATGACGAAAAATTATTGGGGATAATAAAAAGGTGATGATTGTAATACAGAAAACGATACCCCAGATATTTCCAGCAATAAAGTAACAAAGATTAAGCAAAACTAACTTGCACGGAATTCCTCAACAAATGATAAGAATATGCACAACATTAGTCTCAAAATATTATATCGTTAGAGCATTGGATCAAAATCTGCTAAAATGAGAGACTATTAAAATTTAAACTATCATATTGTTCCATGAACAAGTAAACAATAGTTTACTGAGTGAAAGAACAGTAAAATTCAATCCCTATGACACATGGAAAATTTTAACCAAATTATTCATCTGAAAACAATCTAATGCAAGGTGTTTCAAAGGTCATATTACTTGAAGGATACACAAACATTCCCAAAAGGCATAAACAAGTTACCAACAATTTCCAAAGTCACCAAGAATACATATAAATCCTTGCATTATAAGCATAATTGACAACTAGTGCTCAAGCAAAACAGTGAAGAAACACCAGTCACTTCCAACAGTCAACATGCAGTTTCCCCTGCATCAATTGTCATGACTTTTGAGTTTTGCGTACATAGCATATCCAAAATAAAAAAATCATGGACTATGTACTTCGTTCTCCATTTCCCCTTTTTTTATTTCCAATCTATTAATATCATCATGAACAGTGTTGTCTCTTCCCCCAGCCTCACCTGTATGATTATAATTTTATGTGCTGTATCAATTAAATTTCAGAATGAAGCTCTAGGATAATTGTCTGCTTTTCATCTTTTGCCTTACTAATTCTACCTTATCATTTTTAGTTTTGTATATCTACTCCATATGTTATCATTCATTTAAGAGAACAAAACAGTGAACTGAGAAAATCAATCACTAAGTGGGAACAAATAAGTTCTAGGTAAAAGGAAGAGTAAAAGGAACGTCATTTATTCAGCAGCTAACAAAAATTAGTCATATGATATGCAGGAAAAGACTGAAAAGGTCTTTTGACACAAAAGAGTACCTCTAGCAAACACTGCTTTATAAATTTCTTATGCACATCGAGAGCATGTGTCTCCAACTCTAGGTCCTTCTCTAACAATCTCCGAACTCCCTCAAAAGTCAAAGAACTGCAATTACAAACAAACTGAGATAAATCATTCAATTCAGCATAAAAATCAGTAGCGCTAAGTTTTCAAGCTCTTGATAGAAACTTTTCATGCAAACCGATGTAGCCAGATTATATGATTGCCACATGGCTTAATTAATTATATTAACTTTTATATTTTCATCCAACCTATTGTTCCACGTCAATTTTGTATACAATAACTTGTATAACAAGTTTGTATTCCGAGCATTGTTCACAGAACAATTCAAGCTTAGTTAGTGATTTCAATATTATACAACAAACGGAGGAACAGCTAGAATCAAACATGACCATATAACTTCCTTAATAACACAATAACTTCCTCCAATAATTCTCAAAAAAGTTAAACCAGAAAAAGACAATTCAAAATCATTCATTAATTTTTTTCTCTTTACTTCTACTATTTTCATAATTTCATAAACAAACATAAAATTATCAAATTATCCCGCTCAATCCTTAAATTTAAAAAAAAAAAAAAAAAAAAAACCTTTCTGTAACAGTGAAAATATAAAAACAAAACAGAATAAACCAAATTCCAAAAAATTAATCAACCAATCAACTAAATCAAATAAACCTTAAAAACAATACACCAGAAACTTCCTAAAACATTCAAAAGCGGGAAAAAAAACTATATAAAAACTACAAAAAACAGCAAATTACTTGAACATAAACAAAATGTAATCAAATTTCTCAGCAATTTATAAAACAAGTCAGAGAAACAAAGAGATTAAGCGAAATTGAGTGTGCATACTCGGCTTGCTCTTTGAAGTGAGAAACACGAGCGTTCATGGCGCTCTTAATCTTGGACTCCATACCATCGTGCGCATCGTTGTTCACGGTCTCGTTATCTTGCGCTTCGTCGGTCATTCTCGGTTCGGTTTTTGGACAGTGAGGCGAGAAAGCGTGGACAGTGTGGCTTTCCCTGTCTCTGTTTGATTAAGACTGCGAGACCACTACGGACAATGAAGCCTACGAAGTGAAGGAACTGGGATGGGGGAAAATGTTCAAGTGTGCGCATCCGCAGCTTCAAGGTTTTGATCAAGAGTTCGTGTAACTTAGATTGCGTGACGTTGTTAAATAATAGGAACAATAACATTTGCACCCCTTGAGTATACACAAATCAATTATAATTTTGCTTTTGACATCTCAAAAATTACCAACCAGAATTTTTTGTTACTAATTTTTATTAGAATTGTCCGGCATGCGTCATATTTTATATTAAATAAAATATAAATTAATTTTAAATTTATATAAATAAATAAATATTATTATTTAATAAATTAACTTTTTAAATTAATAACAAACATTCGATCCGTAATAAATAATATTAAAATAAATTTAAATTTTTATTTACATGTGAACTCTCAAATATTTGTAACTTACATTCTAATAAAGAATTATTACATATATTTTAGATTCTTTAAAGAAAAAAGTGATAAGTAATATAATCAGATGAACTTATAATTGATGAATTTGATCATGGTATGATTGGATGAGTGAAAATACCATATCTCTCATAGAATAAAATATGAGTTGATTTTAATCTTATAAATATGAATAGACAATACCATCTAATAAGTTAATATTTTAAATTGATAATAAATTTTAATTTTATAAAAATGAATAGATAACACCACTTAATAAGTTAATTTTTTAAATTAATGATAAATTTTCAATCCATAATACAAGACACTCACATTTTAAAAATGAAAATTAATAATGTAATATTTAAAGTCAATACAAAAGTACAAATGATTACTAAAAATGTTGAATATAATTTTAAAATATTTAAAAAATTATTTTAGTAATATTTGATAATTTTAACTAATTTAAAAAAATTTTAAAAATAATAAAAAAATAAAAAATTTGTGGCATAACAAAGCATGGCATAAGTTGTTCTTAGGTGATATCACGGTGACCTTTTAAAAATTAAACACGACATAAATTTAAAATAAAATACAAATAAATTTAAATTTTATGAATTATGTAAGCAGAGAGCGTAATACAAAAAGGAGTCACTTCTAATTTTTATTGTCAATTTACTTGCTATACAACCCAAAATACGAATGACTACAAAATTATATGAATATATCAATAGACAATTTTAGGTGGGCTTTAATGCAAATAGACAATTTTATTATCCAAAAATAATAAAACACGACAACTATTATCCCTTCCCCCTTCCACGTGTGCGCTGTCCCAGTACAAACTTTTCGGGCGCACGCAAACGACAACCATCACAAACACGAAACGAGATCAAAATCACCACCACCCCCACGTGGGGTTTCTGTTAGGGAAAAAAAAAAATCTGCAGATCAATAATCATGGGAGGTAAAGAGGCGGTGGAGGTCGCGAAGACTGTCATGGAGGTTGCTGACGTGGCGTGGAAAGCCGTCGAATGCTGCCACCACTTTCACGGCCACAACCACCACGACCACGACGACAAGTTTGTTAATGATCAGAAAGAAACAAAGCCTTTATCTAGAGGAGAATTGGAGTCTCTGAAATTGGAGAATCGTCGTTTAAGAAATTTGCTGGAGCAGAACCTTATGTTGCTTCAGAATTTGTCTGAATCGCCTTGTTTGATAAACGAATGCCCCCCCGATGTATGTAATTTTCGCTCCGAAGATTCTTAATCGCTTTAATTTAGTGTTAATTTTGAATTGAGCGCGATTAGATAGAATTTTGATTTAAAATTTTGATTTTTTTGGTTGTATATTGAAATTTTTACATCATATTTCGGTATAAGATGTGATTAATTAGTGGGGAATTTGTTTTGTAACTGTAGCTGTACGCGCGCCTAATCACCACCGTTAATTCTAAGGAATTCTTTACCCGATTAAAATCTCTTCGTCAGGAGTTATTTGATGGAACTGGAAATAAGTTTCCTTTCAAGGAGGCTACAGGTGTTCGCATACTTTGAGTCAAATGTAGATTTATTACATTTTTGTTTGCTACTTGACAGTGACTTGTCTTTTGGTATCTTGTTTAGGAGACGACTTGCGATCGGCTGGAATTCTAATTAACATTGACCAAGAAGAACCAAGTTGGTGGGTATGGGTGACTGATGAAATGGTTCCAAGCAACGTTGAGGAATGGAGCGGGATCGATGATGAGAGCTATGTTGTTGTTAGTGAGGAACATATTGTTGATGGGTTTGCCAACTTTATGGCCAAAAGCATTCTTTCAAACCCAAAAGCTCAGGTACAACACTGCTGAGATGTAAATTCTGATCATTTGCATTGTATAACATATCTCATAACATTTGCTTCTTGGAATTGCAGAATCTGGCCCCAGAGGAGCTGCAGAAAAGTAAGATTCCGTTGAAATGTTAAATTGTCAATGCTTTTCTTGTCGAAATTTTTACACTGAAAGTTATGAAGGTTTTATAGCTCCTATGTAGTAGGCTATGCCATTCCTAGTCTTGATCTCTTCTATTAACTCTGGTAAAACAACTAGTTAATGACAGCTTAGGTTGAATTCTGGCTTGTAGTCATAGGACAGGCTATCATGGTTGAGTGAGCTTTTGCTTCCTTTAATTTTAAGCCTTTATAAAAGGAATGTTACTTGCCCTTTAAGTTAACGACAAATATATTTATTTCAATGGTGATTACTGAACTGTGGCAGAATATGATGGTTTTTCTGAAAAGAGAGATGTTTGTAGCATAACCGTTGCTTTCGGTCAACATATGCTTGGATAGAAAATGTGTATCTTATGCTGTTTTAACTTGTGGTGTTTTTTTCAATCTTATGCTGTTCACTTGGTCATGTTTCTTTCTTCCTTCCTTGCAATGGTGCCTTTATTTTTTAGGTACCTCAGAAACTAGTCATCGTTTTTCTGAGTCTGATGACTGATGATTTTTCTAAGCAAATAGCATCTTCCTCACTAACTTATGTTAAGGGTTCTAGGTGCTTTCAGTGTAGAATGGTTTAATGAATTCAATGTGACAGTATTGAAAGATATTTCTCATATTGGTATTATTATTTATTTGCAGTTTTGGCAAAAGCATTGGGTGGAGTGAGTAAGTTGGACAAGATATTTAATATTTGGCATGCTGGGAAGATGTTTTATTGCCTTTCCACGTGGGGACTTGCACTGGCAGGGTGAGCTTTTTGTAGTGTTTTATGTGTATATATACTCTTCAAGCCCGCATGAATGAGTTGTTCAGATGTAATATGAATTAACATATAAAATAGGTTTTATAGGGTGTGTCAATAAGTCAACGTTCCAACCTGAGACTTGACTCAGCTCACCAGTTTTATGAAATATGAACAAAAAACTGAATAAATAAGGTTATTTTATCTTGTCTTTGCAATACATTTTCCTTAACACAAATTTTTGGTGCAGATTGTATAAGAGTCGTGCTGTGCTGAAACTTGCCGCAACAGGTGTTTACACAACCAGCAAAGTTGTTCTGAGGGCTCTCTGAAAGTTTCCGGCAATATGAAGTGTAAGTAAAGTATGTCAATGCTAGGAACTGGATTTTCATTTAATGCAGTGGTCAACCAAATGGTTTTCCACTTCTGTGTCAAATCTGGGTTATTGTAAATACTGTAAATATGTTGAATTAATCTCATCAAGGTGTTGATTGTTTTGGACTCCACTAATGGTTATATTTGACCAGTAAAAAATGTAATGAATCATTTGTTGATTGGAGAAGGTGATTAACCAACGCATGAGTGCAGTCCTTATTTATTTATCCTTTTTTTTTTTTGTTATTTTGCTTATTTCTCGGAGTCCTATTTCAATTTCATGAGTTTCATCTGCTAACTCATGTAGGTATTATCATTTGCCGTGAATATCCAGGATTAAATTTATGAAAGTCAGTTGAAAATTAAAAGCAACTCAAGTAAAGTGTCAAGTACTTTGTATTCAGACCAAATAAAGGCTTGGAATTAGGTGATTCTATTGTGCTTTTGTCGCGGTAGAGTGTTTGATAAATACTAATTTTAACAGGGACTACTTTTTTTTCAAAATGAAAAGTGATTTTTTTTATCCCACAACACTTGTAATTTCAAAGCCACATTACAACATCTCAATGCCAAATAAGTCATAAAACTAATCCAGTGTGCCAAAATAATTTTTCGCTGTACGGAGGCAATTCAAGAATGAAAGCTTGTTACTTCACATTATTCTTATAAGCACAGAAGCTAGCAAACATTTAAACACACTAGTTAATTTAGTCAATATTTGTGTATTAAGAAAATAATACAATGCCTATATTTGAAACTTCAATCCCATCCTGGCATATCTTGTGACTATTGGACATGTTAACGATTACTAGATAAAAGAAAAAAAAAAAGGGCACAACACCCATAAATGACCGGGAAAAAGGTAGCTGGAATCTAAATCAGGCAAGTCAGGATATCATGAATCAGCTTCTACTGGCATGGAAGTGGCCGTTGGTGAAGAAACTCTTTTGGCATATTCATGAGCGATGGCATGTAGCACTATCCCTGACATAAGCTAAAAATCATACAATAGGTTAGAAAAGATGATCTAACCTGATCATTTATGTCCATTTATTTTTATTCTATAATAGTTGTGAATTAACTGCCACAACTACTCAATTCCAAATACACTCTCAAAAATCATAAAGAGTTCTCACACAAAATCAAGATGTACGGATCCTAAAAAATGGTACCGCAAAGCCAGTGATGGAAATGCAACAAAATCGAATATGCAACACACAAGATCAGCATATTATATCAACTGATTATACCTTTCAAAGAACAGGATTACAAATCTGGAGTCTTTCTCTTTCGATTAGTTGCAGAGGCATCGTCTGATTGGGCCTGACCAAATACTGACCTGCAACACATGCGAAGCCACAATCAATAACTAGAGTAAGCATAATGACAATGGGAGAAGTATCACAGTGAACTGAAGTGCATCTTTTTTTTTTATTTTTCCTTCAATTTTTTTGACTCGAGGAAAGTACAGAAGATGAATAATTACAGAATCATACAATTAGTAATTTTCCGCTTACCCACAAGTCGAGCATTTCTTGTGATGCTTACAAAATATGGACAAACACACAGAACAAATGTATCCCATGTCAATTGTATTTTTGTGGCAAAAACACCTGCAAATTTGTACAATTATAACTAGGTGAATAGCAATTAGAATTTAGAAGAAAGGAAGAATGTGCTAACAGATAAAGTCCCATGGATAAGCACTAGAGGAGTGATTAATTGAGCTAAATTAATATTGAACACTAAAACTTCAGCACTACATTCGTTGCTTGAATTTAACAACTTAAAAAGTAGATAAATAAATAAACAAGAAAAAGTGTAACAGCAGTAGCATTTGTTGACTTTCCCAAAGAATTACAGACAAGCATGACCCCCCACACAATTACACTGCAACCGGAATATGAATAAATTATTCCTCTCATATTTTCTTGCTGCGGCTTATAAAAAGAACCCACAAACCTATTAAAAAGATTTCAAAGCTTAACCCAAGCCCTTTATTCCCTGATTAGACATATAATATGAATTTCAAACAAGAAGCTAGGAAGCTGAAAATAAATAACATTAATACAGCAACAACTAAATAAATGAGTTGACTAGTTTAGTTTGACTTACGATGCACAGAAATCAACACCAGCAGGCTTAGGAAGTTGTAAAAAATTGCGAGAAAGCAAATCAGTCCCGAAAATTGTCTACATACCAATGACATCAAATTAGACTCATGAAATCAAAACTAAAAGGAGAACAGAGAACCTATGAATCAAAATTACTACAAAGGAGTTCCCATTGAAATAAGAAAATATAGTTGTAGAAGCAAGAACAAAGAAATTTTAAACATAAATGCTATTGGTAGATTTGAATTTTCCATTAGTCATTGCAGCTCTTTTCCACTGTTTATCCAAAGGGTGTCAGTTTTCTGACAACAAAAATCAAAATTCTTCAACTTTGAAGGTCCTCTTTTCAACTCAGCTACATAATCTTTTTTGAACAAAAGATCCAGTTTTCACTACTAATCCGAACAATGATGTTAAAGATTACAACTAAAATTGGAATCCATGTGGACTACTTATTGACATGTTCTGTCAATAACAAAAAGGAAGATTAAAAAATTGCTCCAAATTATGAAATTAAGGTAAACAATATACCAAGAGATATTGAAAGAGCCCATCCAATTGTTGAGGTTTGTGATGTACACCACCAGTAATGTAAGAAGCCTGTCACTCTCATGCACCAGAAGCAATTGTGAATGCAGACAGAAAGCACTCTCATGCATCAAAAGCAATTGCGAATGCAGACAGAAAGCAGATGCTTACGTCCATTACAACAAAAATACAATAATAAAAATGAACCAAAGATACATTACCTGCTGCAGGAAGGCAGAATTTTGAGCCCCTATGTAGCAAGAATCTATAGGAATCTGCATGAGGAAGCAGACTAATAATACATATACGGTTTTAAATCTGAAAATACCAGTGAATCCAAGTACTACTATTAATGCAGTGAAACAAAAAATCAGAATCACAAACTATACATTCAGCACCTATGATGAACGTAGAAAACAATTCTAGTTTCAAACTCAATATCCTCACGGCATGTCATGTTTGCGATCCTATTTGACAACAATTTCTCTATGTGATTTAAGTGACCGGTTATTGAATATATGCTTATAAACACATTTCTGCTCGACAAGCTATAATCCCATACTCGATAGGGTCTGCTAAATAACTCTGTTTGCAGCAATCTACTCGATTCAAAGCAGTATCTTCTGCATAAGTCCCAAAAAGTACTGTCCTTTACAATGTTCCTTTGAGCATTTATCTCATCCTTTTTTGTGCTTTCCAGTTGATTTAATTCATTGCTTTGGAGAAGTGTTTTTCCAAGGTTTTCGAAGCACGCTACCTAAACATGTTTCTGACTTACCTACTCATGAATCATAGAATCCTCATTATGTACGTACATGTTGACTCATGGAAAGCAACAGATTGATCAATGGCGAGAAAATTTTCAACAGTATACATGCGCATAACAAAATAATAACTTAAGATCCTTAAAAGCAGCCCCACTGGGGAGGTACGACAAATCAAGCATAACTGTTATAGAAAGTTAATTTCCAAAAGGATTCAATAATTTGCAATCCATTAATAATATTTTTAACCTGCAATTACTTCTATGTCTTGAAGTCACTTAATCTGGTAACAATCGCAAACGTAACAGAAATGAAGGAGATCAATGACTCAATATCAAGATAACAACATATATAACTGAAAAGGGCTAAATGCAACATGAAGTACCATAGAACGTTGAGCAGAGAATATTGCATTCATGATTGCAACGTATCTGAAAAGAACAAAACCTTCTGAGTAGAAGTCAATGAACAAAACAAAGTAAACCATCCAAATGGTCATAAAGAACATACTGTTCAGGTCCATCTGGGGATCCCTGCAAGCACAAAATCTGCTCTCATATATTAGGGACATCATTATAAACATATTCCATGCCAAGTATTAAGTCTCAATAACAAAGTTATTAATTACAACAAGAAAACAAAACAAGGCAAGAAAGAAAGGAATAAGCAGTTAGCTCTCCAATAGAATAGGGGAAAGAAATAACAATCCTTAGATCTTCAAATTCCATCAGAAAACAAATTGGCTACCTATCGAAATCAGCATATCGATAAATTTTCAAAAAAATACATAAATACTCACTCGTGGTTGCGGATGGAGCGATCCCGAACGGAAAACCCTCTGTATGTCTATTTATAGAATTAAGTCAAACAATCTGAAAAGTTATATTTCCACAAAGTAATATTTCCCTTTCTCTTTTACTCATTCCGTATACAAACTATATCAACTATCTCACATAAAGAACATCCATCATCACATACAACGACAATAAAGAAGCTCAATAAGATGTCATCTTATTAGCAACCAAAACTACTCCCACAAGATCACTTGTTTCATTGAAGCAACGAATATTTTTCTCCTTTATTTAAGAAAATAATATAATATAATATATATATATATGTATATATATATATCCCCAAACACAGAAAATTCTCCATTTTTATTTAGTCAAAAAAATTGACCATACAATCAGTTGTGCCAATGAGCTCAATTTTCTTAGAATAACCCCATTTCAAAATTACAGCAAATATAAACACTGCAAATCATACAATAGAGTGGTTCAGTACCCATATCCATAAACAAGCCAACATAAAGGATACAGCAAAGAGCCATGGATATGGAGCCTGACAACAAGGAACAAGCAATCTTTCCCTCTGACTCTTCTTTAACAAGTTGCTCATCTTTAATCATAAAATCCTCCAAATTTCGTAACAAAACCGCACATAATGCTGACATTCTACCATTTCCAAAGCTCTGATTTCCCATCGAGGATGAATCATAGACATAGTCACATGAATTGTAGCCAGTAGCAATAACCACAACTTGGTTCAACTGATTCAGAGTCAATATTGCATTCACAAAAGCAAGCACCTGTACGAAATAACATTAAATACCTAAAACGCAATAATCAGGTCTAATTAGCAGAATCCTAAATCATTCAAGCTCAATAAAAAGGAATTTTTGTGCAATTTTTTTCTAGCATTCTAAAACTTCCGAGTTAAGTAATAAGTTAATTATGCATATGTAAATAACTACGCCTAAACTTCAGACGGGTTGGGTATTTAAAGAGAGAAGGAGAGAATTAGAATTTACATGAGTGAGAAACTGGGAGAAGGAAAAAGAAGAAGAGCTCCAGAAAAAAGGGTTTGTGTCGAGTAACACCACAACCAAGCTAACATCATCTGCAAATACAAACTCAAAACATTAACAAAAACAAATTTGCTTAAAAAATTTTCAGACAAAAGTGAGTGAAAGAGAAACCTGTGTACTGCTTAGAGGGGGCTGAAGCCATGAATGTCATACACGGTAACCGGAATTTCTTCTTGGGGGCTATTTACACGTATAACCAATCTGAATAGTGCAAAAAGGAATAAAACCAATCACTAATTCGTAGTCAGTAAAGGCAATGTCATGGCTTCAACAACTTTATAACTAACGGTAATGGCAAACACGGATAAGGTTTGAGAACGCAAGGATCAAGCATTAAATCACAACGTAGGATCAAGCATCAAGTCTCGAAAGCCAAAACAGAAAAACGAAACTGGGATGAAACAAAACTGACTACGAGGAAAATGAAACAAACCCAGATGACAGAGCAAACATATTATCAGAAATCAAACTAAACAAATTTACTCTCTCAGCCTCCGTAGCTTCCGCTTGCTCTTTCTCCCTCGGTTGGTCGAGTGCCAAGCAGCTAAGGAGGAAGAGAGAGTGTTTTCAGTCCAGACTGTTGCTAAAAAGACCCCTCTTAATGTCTGATTTTACCGGCCCACTGTTTTTGTATTCTAAGAGGCTCACAATATAGCGGGCTTGGCTCCATGTCTTTGCCAACATTTGCGTTATTCTCTTATTAAATATTAATGATTGTAGTGAGATTAGGGCTTATGTTTGGGATAATATTATATACAGTATAGGCTCCTTTTTTTATGCTTTTATGGATAAGAACATAATTTCTACATTGACACCAAATAGCGCCCTAACCAATCGAAATGATTAATGACTATTACCAATAGGGCTCAAAATTTTGTTTATTATAAATACACAAATTATATTCTTATTTGTAAAATTATTTTTTAAATTAAAAATATAATCAATAGACATAATATTACAGACAAAAGTAGATAGTGCATCATCTGGCAGCCAAATGATTGATGGTGAAATTGGCATGATTGATGGTGAAATTGGCAAGAAATAACAAGAACCCGATGGTCTTGACATATTCTCTCGACTCCTCATTGAGCTACTCTAACTTGGTTCATCACTCATGTTTATGAGAATATTTGTATTATTATCGTAATAATTCCTATATAGGATCTTAAGTGTGTTATCAAAACTATAAACACCTTCACTTTCTATATATGGTTAATTATGAAAAAATTATGTATATAATGATCATTATACTTATATGATATGCACTGATCATGAATTCAAATATCTTCATGATGTATAGATAAAAGTTATATAAAATATATCTTATTTAATTAACAATTTTGATCACAATTGAATTGATTATTTCTTAAAAAATAATAATAATAATAATTGTACATGAATTTTTAAATTGATAGTTTATAAAAGAGTGGAATACACCCTATAATTATCAATAACTATTCACTTTATAGTAACGTAAAGAGAAGTGAGATATCTACTTATTATTATCACAATATTATTTGTATAAACAAATATATTATAATCATTACTAATATTTATATATATAACAGACCATATCTCACTGTTTATAACACTTATTTTCATTTTAATAACGAATTCCGTTAAATCTATTTTAGTGAAATTATATAATATTGTCAACAATTCATAATATACAATGCTCTTTACAATTGATAAGAATTCAATCATTTTATTGTAGTACTTTTTGAATCGTTTGATAACATAACCTATATTTCTTTATAACGAACACCAATTGACACAATCTCAATTATATATTTAATATATATATATAATTAAATATAAATCATTTAACATGAATAATTTTTTAAATAAAAATTAGTATTAAATATAAATTAAAAAAATTCATACAAAATAATAAGATTTCAATTTAAATTAAACAAACTTATAACATAAATATATAATAAAAACATACAAATTTAATTTAAAAATATAAATTAAAATAATTGTATATTAAATTTAATATTAAAATAATCTTAATTTAATTTAATAAATATAAATTAAAAAAATTAATATAAATTTAAAAAATAAATTTATTTTTAAATTAATAAAATAAAAATATATTTAAATATTAATAAATACCTTCAAATCGTTGACACGAGAACACTTTTATTCTCATGTCATTAACACAAAGGCACTCATTTTGGGCACCCTTATGTCAACCACATGAGAACAAATTTTATATTTTATATTTTTTTAGTAATTTTTAATCAAATACTCTATTATGATTAAAAAAAAATTATATTTATATTTGTAAATGTTTATTCAAAAAATTTTTTAACAAACAAAATTACCAAATTAATATATATCATACATATAATTTAATTTTAATTTTAAAAATTAATTACAAAAAATTTTACAACCACATTTATTTTAAAATTAACTAAAAATAAAATATAAAAATTTATTTATCAAATTAAATAATAAAATATCAAAATCTTTATACCATAATCCCAAAAATTAACAAAGTAAATGTTAAAAATTTAAAAATATATATATAATTTGTTTGCAAGTAAAAACAAACATATGTATTTCGTTAATTTTATAAGTGTAAAAAATAGTTATGAAAGTAAAATTGTCAAAAGTGATTATTTTAATAAAAATATTTTAGAATTAACTATAAATATAAAAGAATGTTAAAATAAGACTATTTTAAAAAAAAATTTCAAAAATAATTGGTTTTCCAACTCAATATGAAAGGGTTCTAACACATTGTTGGATTTTTTCTGTTTTCACTTTTCACCACATTACTTATAGAATTATCTAATAAAATCATGCCAGGCACACATTTGACAAAGATAAAAGAGCATGTACAAAATTAATAAAGCCACAAGTTATAGTCCTGCTTGCCACAGCACTTACCAATCAACCAAATTAGTCCAAAGACTAATGAGAGAACTGTCATAAGTCAACACGTTGTTGACCTTTCTTTTTTTTTTTGAAAATGAAAAACAAGTTTGGAAAATGCATTCAAACAGCCACTAATGTTTCATAGATGTGTAAAGGGTTTCTAAACGCACCCAACACAGAATTCTGTGAAGTCATCTGTTACAACTCAGACAAAAACCAAATCAATTAACCAAACAAACCAAGTTAAAACATAGTATGTATTATGTACAGAAAGTACAATAAATTTATCACCAAAGAATGTAAAATGCAGAAACAACAGCCAATGAATAGAATTCCCCTAGATAGTCCCAGAGCAATCAGTTGCCGATAACAAGGAAGTGCCCATGCCTCTCAGTTCATAATAAAGTAAATGATTAGATCGAAAAACAGGTTGCAATAAGGAAAAAGAACCCTCCGGTTCACTGGATGTTTAACATAGTCATAAATAGACAGGTTACATACAACAGAAAGGTTGGACTGGTTAAAAAACCAAGCAACCACACAGGCAAAACCGCACCATCCAGGCACACAGTGACAATCAAAATTATAAATTAAAAATAGACATCATCAACTTCACAAACAAATATAGCATCAATGCAGTAGGAAAAGGGGTTAATGAATTCATCAAGGACCAAGCAGAAGAAACACTCCCACTAGGACCGCTTGCAGGGGACAAACCAGGAAGTGATCCAGTTGACGGCACCACAGAAGACTTAGGGGTAGCTGTTGTGTCGCCAGCTAAATGAGGTGCAGGTGCAGGTGCAGGAGCAAATTCTGAATCTTTGTTTACTGATGAAGGTGGAGCTATAAGAGGAGGAAATTGCTGGGGTCCTGCATTGTTGTCAAATGCAATAGAAAAAGAAAAAAAAAAAAGTTACGAAACAATACGTGGCAATCCATGGAAATGAAATGGTAATTTCAACTTGTCAGCACTGACAAACTCATCAGTTCATCAGATACATTGAAACTCGTGTGTATCAGCAGATAAGGGACATGATTAGCAAGTCAAGAGACCAGATCATGCCACACAAACAATAAAGAAAAGTAGAAAAGGCATCAATTGAAGTATTTTCAAAAGGTATGGTATTTAGAGCATCAATTATGAAAAAGAATAAAAAAAAATCCTTCCAGAAGCTATATAAACAATATACTATTCATCAAATTGTACCTGGACATCTAGGTTGAAGAGATGTAGACAACCTGCAGAAAGAAATAGAATATTTACAGGGTTCAACCATCGAGTGGAAATAACTTACCGAAATCACAATTTAAAACAAACATTAACAAAACAACAAGTTTAAAAGAATAGCATACGTTGTGATAATGGTGCCATTGACAAAACCGCCATAAGTACAAGAAGTGACATTACACCCAGCACTGCTTTGTTGCAACGTGAGATTCCCAAGCATGAGGTTACTATTTTTACATTGCATGCTAGAGCAAGAAACCGCCAATGAAGCAGGCATGCAGTACATACTGTACAAAACAGATATTGAATCCAATTAGTTTAATGTAAAGGAGTGCAAACAGAAATAAAGGCATTATGCCTAAACCAAAACGCAAGCGAGATCTGTTCATTTACTTGAGATTCCCAGGCCCACAGCTGCATTGCACACAGTGACTCGCTGTGATGGCATAGCTCCCATTTGGCACAATCAATCCATGATCCGAAGCATATCTGGGAAAGTTAGATGCACAAGCTGCAATTCATGGAGACCATCAGATAATTATTTTAAGCTAAAACACATAGTCAAGTACTAGGTAGACCCATTTTGAATGAACGAATGAACATAAAACCCATATGACCAAATATTAGAAGTAATTACAGCAAATAGTCAAACGCAACAAGAAAACACAAAGCATATGAAAACAACTACAATTTGAATCAAGTTTGACAGAATGCATACCAAAATTGATGTGCAAACACAGAATACTATAAATAACACAAATAATCACCCATAAATTGTGAATTCGAAATTCAACCGGAGCTCACACTTAAAGAATTCAATATCAAAATTGCCACCACTAAAAAGAAAATTACCCGGCAATGGAACAGCAAGAATATCACCAGCCTTAATTGCAGTACTTCCCATAGCATTCACATTCATCAAATCCGTCAGCGTAGTCCTATACCTCGCCCCAATTCCAGCTAGCGTATCAACTGCTTTCACCACATAACTCAAATAAACAGCCGGCAACGAATTATCTGTCCCATTAAAACAAGTACATGGCAGCGGCACAAGCAAACTCACGCCCACATCCAAAACATCAGGATCCTGTATCCCATTAGCCTCCCGCAACTGGTCAGCCGAAACCAAACCGGAATAAACCTGACTCGCAATTGACGCCAGCGTGTCGGACGGCCGAGTCTTGTAATGCGTCGAGACGGACTTCCGAATCCCGTCGACGCAAGCGCAAGTAACGGGAATCCTCAAAAACAGTTGCGAAGGAAGAATGTGGTTCTCGACGTCCGGGTACGAAATGTCGATGGCGTTAGCCGTCAGAATCGAAACAGGGTCCACGTTGAAGAGTGACCCGACTTCGGATACTTTGAGGTCAGTGTAGAGCGTGTAGCCGAGCAATGCGTTGCAGGAATCCGAATTCGAGCAAGGCTCGATAGTTGATTTCGCTACTGCTGTTATAGCTACATGGCTTAAAACAAGCAGCAAGAAATAGAGAAAGATTCTGGGATTCTGCTTCGTCATTACGGTAAACAGTTTCAGGGTTTTAGGGATTTTTGAGCTTTTGTTTTGCTTTAGACGGAGGAAGCAAGGGGAAAGTTTTTTGCTGAGCGCGGAAAGGAGAAGGAGAAGGGGAAGAGAAGACAGATGTGTTTCGTTGAGTGAGCATATTACTGTCAGATTCTCGATCTTCGAGTCCGTATACTGTGTGGACAACTTTTTTATTGGACTAATTTACCCTTTCAAGTACTTTTATTTCCCGCTTTTAGAAAATAAAGTTCGCTGTTGTGGGAGTATTTTGAATCTGACGAGCATACTCCGTGACTAAGTTGGGGAACATAAATTCGAGTTAGATATAAAATAAAATAATATAACGTAATATTATTAATAATTATTTTAAATTTAAATTTTTTAATATATAAATTTATTTATAATTATTTTATTTTATAAATGTAAATATTATTTAATATTTAATAAATAATATTATAAATATTATAAAAATATATTACAGTATATATAAAAATTAATCAATAAAAAATAATACTATTATAACTTATTTAATGGTTTAATAATTATATTCAACTAAATTTAATTTATAATAAAATTATTAAATAATTTGAGTTGGAGTTAAACTTTATTTGATAGAATACAAATATAACATGACACAAAGTATAGTACCAGAATTTAAATTATTATCTTTAATTGTAATCTAAAATTGTTAAATTTTTAATTTTTTTAAATTTTACTAGTATAATTAATATCTTAATAGTAATATGCTAGAATACAAATCCCAATTAAATTTCTCAATTTTCATCCTAGTGATGATTATCATCCATTGATTAATTAAATACTAACTTTTTAAGAATATTTTAAATGATTAGTTAACTCGTTTATTATATAATTAATAAAATTTGCTACACTAATTAAGAAGCCTAATGTTTCTTTAATATTATATGTGTGGTACAAATACAATTAGCACTAATATTATAAACAAAAAAATAAGTTTAGTTATAGTAAGTTGCATTATAATTTTTAATTTGTTGATATTTCAAAAAATTATGCTATGTATAAAATTTTTTGCTATATAATTTAGTTTATATTTAAAACAATTTTAAAATACAAAAAGTATTTAAAAATAATACAATATAATCAATGTATTATAGTATGATCATTTTTTAATTCAACCACAATAAATAAATAAAATTAATTCAAAAAATTGTGTGGAGTGATATTAAAAATAATTAATATGAATTGGATAATTATGTTAATTACAGCACTATTGTAGAATTTTATTAGATAAAACAATTTATCTATTTTTATTCATAAAATTTATTATATATTTTAAATAAATTTTAGGAATATTTTTCAATATCTCTTATAAGATTTGTCAAAATCATATATAAATATAAATTTTTATAAAATTAACAGAAGTATTTATCCCTAATAACACCATAATATTTGATTATTAGTTGATTAATTAAAATAATTTTATATTTATAATTTTATATATTAATTTTATTTTTTACATAACTCCCCTGAGATTTAAAATACTAATAAAAATTATTTATAAAAGTAATTTTTTAAATTTTAATAGATAATTTAATTTAATAAATATACATAAATTATATGATAACTTTAATAAAACAGTACTATAAATTATTTACTTGCATAAAATTAAAAATTATTTACTTTAATAAATATGTATAAAATTATACGACATGAATATATACAAATAAGTATATAAATTGTTTGCTTAGTTATTATAAAATATTTTTATAATTATTGAACTATTTTTATTATCAAAAAATATATAAAAATAATTTTATATAAGTAAATAATTTATGATATATGTTTATATTATATAATTTTATATATATTTATTAATTTAAATAATAATTTAATTATAATATTATATTGCCGCTATTTGCTTCTGTCGATAACGTGTGAGCATAATAGTGGTTACTGAATTTAAAGCTTTCCCGACTTTGCAGCATCTCAAAGTACCCCACTTCTATTTCGGTTTCTCTTCAGGCGTCGAAGGAAAAGAATTTCGGGGTTTTCCTGTTCTTTCGGATATCAGCATATGACCCACGCGACATCACACCGCGTGCTGTCCACTGCCCAACTTGGCTTCGGGAGAAGTTGAATGAATGAATAAAAAATTGATCACTAAAATCAAACAAATTTGGATAATGTAGATGTCAGTTAGTTTAATGGATAAAATTTTTTAAACAGTTATGATACATTTAAAATTCCAATCTTACCCAAATTTTAGCCACACATGAATCTTTCAATTTCACTGGCTACCGGCTGTACGGGTAGCATTGAGTTCTACGTAAACACGGAATCTGTTAAAAAATAAAAAATTATTGTTGCCAGCGGGTTATAAAAACGAACTTTTACCATTTTGGAGGCGGGAACAAAATCCAATTTCCCTCCATAAATATTCTCTCCTACTCCTCAGATTGCGTTTTCAGTTACGCTCAACAGTCTCTCTCCAGAGTGGGAAAAAAGAGAGACCTAAATCAATCAAAAGCCCTGAAATACTAAAACCCTAATTTTGTCAAAATTTAATCTAATTGAATGGACAAATCGGCCGAGAAAGACGAGCCGGCACCGGCGAAGAGAACTAGGAGGCGGAGGCTGGTACAGTCCACACTGTTTCCGCAGAAATCGCAAGAAATCGGTGTAGATCCGAAGGCTGATAAGGAATGTGAAGTCGTCGACGGTGACGGTGATAATGAAGATGATCCGGACTACTGTTGTGGCAGTCAAGGGAAGAAGAATAGAAAACGAAAGGCAAAGATGGCATCTCCGGCTGCAAAAGCTCCTAAAAAGGCAATTTAATGTGCAATTATGTGTTAGTTTATGTTTAACGAGTTCAATTTTAATTAATTACCGGAATTATTTAAATTTTTTGTCCGTTTGCAGTTAAAAAAGAAGTCACCGAAGAAGACTACGCCCAAGAAGAATGGGAAAATATCTAATAATTTAGTGGAGAGTGAGAATGCGTCTCCACCAGCAATCCCTAATTTAAGGTTGGAGGCAAGATTGACAGCTGAGGTCAATATCAGTTCTTTGCTTTTTGTATTTTATCATTAGTTTTTATTTAATTCCTTTGGCTGGACAATGATCACTAGTTATTTCGTCTTAGTCGGAGAAAATTGTCTACGCGTGCATGAATGTCTAGGGTATCAGCAATTTATTGATGTATTCTTGGAAAGAGTTATACTAATTTTCGTGTCCATTGATGTGACAACTTTTTATCATGTCACTTACCCCTTCATCTTTCACATGACGGTTCAATATAATTCCTTGTTAATTGTCACTTTACTAAAGATGAAAAATTGTGGATAAATTTGGGAACAGTAGCATTACAAGTTTGGAAGTTGAGTTGTATGAAGACTTACTTTCGTAAGTGATGCATTATTAGCGTGTGTGGTGTGTAGTAGATCTATCACATGAGGGATTTGATACAGAAGTGGCCTATGAAGAGATTTGGTTTTTATCAACTTTAGAGTTTAATCACTTTATAATTATGAATATAATACTTGCTTGTAACCTTTGTTATCATCTTTGATCAGGAATATTCACGGATGTTCGCAGGAAAGCAAACACATCCTTTTTTCTCAGCATGGAAAGCAGGAAAGAAAAATCAGGATGCGAATGGAGTACAAAGTAGTTGCAGTTCGGTTCAAAGAAAACATAAAAACATTACTATTGGTCCTATGCATGTATTTGAAAGGAGTCAGGATGAAATTGTTTCTATTGATTGGAGAAATTGGACGTTCTATGAGGAAACTGCTGTTAACAGCACTTGTTGTTCAGAGGCCATGCTCTCATCGGTGTTTGATGGCTCAGTTGAGTCGTTAAAATTTGATAAGTTTCCCTGTGTTCCATATCAATATAGTGCATTTTCAGATCAATATTTTATTGAAGAACATTTGAATGGAAAACCATCAGAAGTCTCTGTTGGGTTAGTTGACGACCAAGAGGAATGCTGTAATCTCTTCAATGGCTCATATGCGGTATTAATTACAGCCTCTTAATTTGAATAAATTTTCTTCTGTTTACTTTGTCACTTAGTTTTATTTCCAAATGGATTTTCCAGCTTATTTTTAGAAATATGTTGCACGCTTTATAAGACATGTTGCAATCTTTAGTCATTATAGCAGTTTTATTTGCAGAGCCATCAGCTGGAGGAAACAGCTTCTTTTTCTGCGCATGATGGCTGTGTGAGAAAATGTGACGTGGAAGAGAAAAGTAGCTCTTCTCAGGAAAGGTTGGGATTCTTTTATATAACAAACTTACGGGCAATAATATCAGCATGAAGCTCTAAAGTTATCTGTAATTATTGTCTGTTAATTTAGCTTGATTGGCATTTTTATAGTTCTTTTCTTTACACAAAAACTTTGTCAAGGTTTGAGAATTACTTGCATTCCTGTGCATGTGTTTGCTATGGTCTTTAGATGTGAAAGTGCATTCCTGGGTGTGTGCCTGTTGATATTAAGTGTTGTATTTATGAGAAAACTGTCAACATAAATAATACAATTCAAAAGATGAAGACTATGATAAGGAAATTCATCCTATCAAAAACAGTTCTTCACTAGCCATCAATGTCGAAGGAAATTCATCCTTAATTGACTTGTCATATAATTGTAGCAATCCGTATTGCAATTGTGTGACTGCATGGTCTTGTTCATCCATCTTTGTATTTGTATTGATTGAAACTGTGATTAGTAATGTATGCAAGTTTTTATTCAGTTATGAACTATTTTCTTTTAGCAATTATTATACTTCAATGTATTATATTATTGCAGTAGCAGGATGATGTCATACTGTAATGGTTACAGAAATGGGCCAGAGGATAGCTTATGGACTTATAAGTACCAGCCAAAAAATGCCATGGAGGTCAGCATGCTCGAATAAATTATTTTTTATACGAAAAATACATTTGTTGGTCCAGCATAGTGCTAGATAGAGCACACAATATCAGGCATTGTTTTATGTTTGCATTTGCCACATTTGTTTCCCCACATGTGATACTGTTCCATTGGCAACAACTTTCTGCAGGTATGTGGGAATAGCGAATCAGTAAAATTTATAAGTGAATGGCTGCAGAGTTGGCATGAAAGACAAATTCAAGCCATCAAAGATTCCTGTGGTTGTGATAAGTGCAGTACTCCTAGTACTAATCATGACTGTTATGTAATTGACTCCTCTGATTCAGAAAACATAAATGAAGGGGATAGCTTGAAGAATGTTCTTTTAGTTAAAGGGCCTGTTGGGGTATGCACATTTAATGTTTTTGTTAAAATTACTTTTTAAGTTTGTTTTGTACCATTTTCTGTTTTTGAACTGCATTAGCTAACTGTCACTACAGCATATTTATGAATGTATCATATCTTTGTCTCATGTTATAATTGGTGGAAATTGATTTTTCTTTTGAATATCTGATTAAGTTTTAGATCTATAGTTATGGATGTCCTTGTCGGATGTTTTCTAGTCTATGAGGTTTGCATTTGTTTCTTTTTCCTTTCACTTTCTGAATATGGTTTTAGTTTTGATTTGTAAGAACTAAGAAGCTGATTATTTTTAAGAAATTGCTTTGCTGATGCTCACAAATGACAAGAGCATGCAAAATTTGCAAAATCTGAAGCATTTCAGTTGTTGTTTGACAACTTGCACAATTATACCTCAGTTAGCACCCTTCATACGTTTCTCATGATTCCTGTTACTCTTTTATTAAGTTTTACATGATTTGTTATGGTATGAGATGATATGTCTGCAATGCTGGTCTCTAATGCTTCATGCTTACATGTTGTCAAATGAGTACACCATTATTTCAATGCTTTTATGCAGTCCAAAAAATTTTTGATTTATATAGGCAGTTGAAGTATGTTTCTCTTGATGCAGAGTGGGAAATCCGCAGCTATCCATGCTTGTGCAAATGAGAAAGGATTTAAAGTTCTGGAGGTGCTACTGAATTGATATTATCATTGTTGAACCACCTTTACAATTTTGTTTGACAGGCTTCATAGTGGCCTCTATTAATATTTTATTGTGACATGAAAATAGCTACCTATAGAAAGACAAAGCAGCCATGGTAAATCTTTTAGATGGTTAGTGAATGTTTGTGTACGCTAGCAAGCACATAGCTAGCATTCAGATTTTTTTTTAGTACACAGAAGTCAGGAACAGGAAAACCATGGTATGTGGATAAATATTTTGAACTTTTTCTAGATAATTATAAGCTAAGAGGTATGACTTTGGACCTTTTACGTGGTGGGAAACTGTTTGGAAAATTTCTGATGAGAAACACTTAAAATGCATGATTTATAAGTACATCAAATGCTGCATCATTACTGAAAATTTTCAGAATGTGACTTATATTTTGCTGGACCATACACCACTCAACTTGTGCACTTCTGATACTCAAGTCACACAATTTCTTATACACTCAAATGTTAGTATTTTCTACAGTTTTTTAAGAAATAAAAATGGGTTGAGCTGGCAGAGTGGCAATTTCTTTTGACTCTTGAAGGTTCTGTTGGGATCTTGGAAAATAAGAGAGAAGGGTGAAGAAATAGCTAGATGCTTAAGTGATTCAATTTTTTAAGCTAATATAATAAATACATTTTTTTCCTTATTGACAAAGCAGAACCTGGTATATGGTTTTGCTCTGGGCCTTTTCTGTACTGATAGCTGACTAAAGAAAAAGGAAAAATGGAAAGAATTATTGAATTATAAGAGTTTATAAATAAGAATTAAATGAGAAGTTAAATGTGTGTGATGTGCTGTGTTCCACAGAACAATGCATCAGATTGTCGACTTGGAATGGTTGTGAAGCAGAAATTTGGCGAGGCTTTAGAGTCGCGTTGCCTAGACAGGTTTGGCAGTTTGTCTTCAACAGAAATGATTGATTTTTGACACCCCCACCCCGCACCCCCCCCCCCCCCCTCCTTTTTTTCTCTGTTGCTTCTATTGGCCATTGTTTTAAGAACATAATTGTCTATCTGACATTATACATTCTTTTGCCTCTAGATCATTAGGAAATTCTCTAGATTCCCTGAACAAGAATATTGTGAAATCTACCCAAACTCTATGCAATGGTGAAGCAGCTCTGAAAGTTGATGACAAGGTAATCAAAGCGATTCACATAGTAGATGAAGAAAATTCTGATGGAGTCATGGGAAACTCAGAGAATCATGTATGCAAAATGAAAATTGCGAATGATAGAGAAGCTGATGTTAAATCCTTAATTCTCTTTGAGGATGTGGATATCTTTTTCGCTGAAGACCGTGGTTTTATGGCTGCCATACAACAAATTGCTGAAACGGCAAAGGGGCCTGTTATATTGACTAGCAATAGTAAGAGGATGTTCTGGTTAAACATTTCTCATTGTTGCCGGATATTTTCTATGCTCTAATGTATTTTCCAGTTGATACATTGTTTCTGTGGTAATTCCTAGGCAACAAAATCACTCTGCCACACAGTTTGGGTAGCCTAGAGGTTTCATTTAGAAGGCCAACACCAAAGGACCTGCTTTCCCATTTAAATATGGTATGTGCTTCTAGTTTCTTCTTTTTGGCTCTGCTTTCAAATTGTGGAATATTCATTCAGTTAATTCTGTTGTTACAACATAGATTTGTGCTGCGGAGAAAGTGGACTTGCAACCTCATTTCCTTAAGCAATTAATTGGATGTTGTCGGGCAGATATCCGGAAAACCATTATGCATCTTCAGTTCTGGTGCCAGAATAAAAGATATGGAAAAGGTTAACCACAGGACACATGCATGCATGTTTAATGTTGTTTTTGAAATTGTTGTTTTAACAAATTAGAATGCCATCTTTCATCTTTGACAATGTTTGTTCCTTTTCTGGTTAATGTGACCTTTTCTTTGGATTTTTATTTTAAAAACTGAGCCAATTGTTGAAAATCCCTTCGTTCTGATGGTAGCAGACCCATTGAAATAATCCTTTTTTCCAATTTTTTGTTAATATGCTTTTTAACACATGAAAATAACAAAGTACAGTACTGGAGAATCCCTTCTGCATGCACAATTGTTTTTCCTAACTCATTACTTGTATTGGCTCTAGAGGAAAGACCTCTTTGGGCATTAACATTAATTTCTTTCACCTTTTCAGACAAAAGAATGTGGAAAATACGTGTCCCAGAGCTGTTTGATCTAGAGGCTGGACATCAAGCACTTCCAAAAATGATCCAGTGGGATTTCCCATCTCAGTTATCTGAGCTAGTTGATAAAGAGATTAAGAAATCATTATCTTTGATGGAAGAAAATTCAACCTTGAGGGAGGTAGTTGATGGGGAAGTGCATGGTAAATTTCCAAATAATGAAGATATGCATAATAGTCAAATGGATAGTGTACAGTCAAAGAAAGAAGAAATGTTACACAGGAATTCCTCAGTTCACACTGGCAATGAACTTGCAGATCCTTTTCGTACTGCATGTGAGCTTTCCAATCTCCCTCACACCCGGGTTTCTTTCTCCCGGAATAGCATTCGGAGAAAATTTAATGTAGTTATGTCTTCTGATTCTGAAGATGAGCTCTTTTGTATTGGATCGCCTGTAGTTGCAGAGAGGGATACTAATAATGACTTATTTTCTGAAGATCGTACTAGATTTCCTCATTTTTTAAATACCCAAAACTCCCTAAGCCCATCAACTAACAAGCTCCTTCATTGCGAAGCACAAAAGTTGGATGAAAACCAGTATCAAAGTTCAGAAGTAGCAAATGACATGCACATAAACAGTACATGCAAATCAGTTGATATATCTTGTGTGCCTGAATCATCATTTGTTCCGGAAACTGAACTTGATAATGGAGCAGAGGTATTATCTAGGGCAGCATGCAGTGGTTGTGTTTCTGAGACTGTAGAAGTTTCAGTGGCCAATGACTTTGATCTCAACTTTCCGCCAGTTGAAGCTGACAATGATTCTGTTGTTGTATTACATAAAAGTTCAGATAAGTTGGAAAATATTGGTGATATTCCTGCAGAATCATCTCATGTGGAGGAGGTCGAAGATTCTCAAAATGAAAATGTGGAGGCCATGTCAAGAGCTTTTCAAGTGATGGATGAATGTAGCCGTATGGATTTTAAGAGGAGATCCAAGCCCGTGGAGGAGCTGACTTCCTTGGAAGCAACTGATTTAGCAAGAGAATCAAGGAAGAAACTTCGAGGCAGTAACACGGACCTAAAACAGTATGTCACGTCAGAAGAGATGGATGCTTTTTATAATGTAAAACTTGCTTATGGAATGAGCAAACTAGTTTCAGATGCCGATCTGTTGCTTTCTAAGTGCCAAACTCTTGTAAGTGTTTTTTACATTATTACATTATTGAGATTTGAGAACCTTTCCTTTTCAATATTTTGCTTGCATAGTCTATGTCAATGAATTATGAACTTCTGCAGGACTTTTTGGAACTTTCGATGTTTCCTCATGAGAATTCAGATGCATTAAACTGGCATGATGAGCATTTACAGATGACTTCCACGATTGCACAACATGGATTCTGTATGTATTCAAAAGATATTTCTGCTAAAGGATTAAATATGGGTTCTAATATGAGGACAAACTTGAGTCGGGAGATGTTGGTTAGCAAAAATAATGTAATGGCACCTGGTAAATTATTTGAACAGAACCTTGAAGCAAACGAGACCTCATATGCTAGAGCTGAGATATTGTTAGAAAGGTACGAAAACCTCAAAGTCTCTTGCTAGTAATGCCTATGGTTATTATCTGTGCAGGATTCAAACATTATGACCTGAATAAACAACTGATCAAATCTCACACATTTATGCATTACCTACCTCTTGATAAATTTTGCAAGTGCTTCCAAGTTTTGCTAATCATGCTTTGTTAATCTGAGCTATATTGAAATTCTGTTCAATTTTATTCCTTTTCTCACTCCACAATTTTGCTTGTTGCCTTTGGTCTTGACTCTTTTATGCTAAAATTCTGTTCAAAATGTAGTTTTATTAGCACTCTATCTTTTTGCTTGTCATTAACTTATAATTTCATTTATATAACCATTCATGTATTGACCTTTTTCTGTCTGCATTGCAGAGAGATGAAGTCAAGTCTTTTCAATAGAATCAACTCCATAGTTCCTAAAAAATCGTACCTGGCACTGAAAGGTAACGCGTTTCATGAATATCTTTCTTCATTGGCCCACATTTCAAGATCAGAAGCTTACCGTATATCAGAAATCATAAATAAGACAAAGAAAAGGAGGTATGTTATATTCCCGAGTAATATCTGCATGTTATTCTCACAAATTTTTAATACATCATTCATTCATGCACATCCCTTTGCTGCAGTGTTCAAACTATTTGCACCATGTTTTTATGCAGGGCTCGAGGTTCTCTGCATTACTTGAGCATTGCTGCACCAACATTGTGCCCTGAAGATATTTCATTGTTGGTTCATTCTAACTTGTACGGGAAGAGAAGAGTTAATCCCGATCAAAGAATGGTAATTTCAGATAGGAAATGATCGAGGAACGCTATCCTTCTCAATTCTACTAACACAATTTGCTTGGCTCAGCACTCTTTAACAGAATTAACGAGAAAATGCAGGCATGTAGCTGATATTGTGCCTGGAGTAGGTACATTACCCTAATCTAGGATATGCTATGATTCACTCCCATTTCAATTTTACAAACTGTAGAGATTATAGATAGCTATAGTGGTCTCCTTGACCTTGTACTGATAACATCATTTAAAGCAAAATAATAGTCAAATAAAGTTTATTTACTCAAAAATCTTTCCCTGGTCCAATATTGTCCCACATGCAATAAGATAGTTGGTTTTTTCAAATTCGTGGATCAAAATTTGTGAATTAAAAGAAGTCTTTGAAGCATTCAATTATGTTAATTTAATACAATTTGAAAGCACAGAAGTAGGGAAGAAATAAGACACTAGGCATTTGATGTACCTTGTTATAATGGTGTATGGTAATATTTTCTGACTTTGAAATAAACTTGTAGCAAGCAATGAGAAATTGGTACAATATGATTCCCACATCACAGATTATTGCTTTATATTATAACATGGATTTGTTTCAATGTTACAATTGTTGTTCTAAGGTACGTTTGTGGGTTAGATTTGTGATGAAATGAAGTCATATGTATGCATCTAAAAATTTCATATTCCATGTTAAACGGTTTAACATTTTCCATAAATAGTTGATTAACATTAACTAATCAAACACTTCTTTCTATGTTAGTGCGAGCAAGATTTGAATTTGAAATATTACTGAATAAACCGATCAATATTCTCGTATACCAAATTATTATTGTAATGCAATGTACGATTGTTCTTTGCATATTTTTCATTATTGCAAGTTTCCAGGTTGACCACACAATAAAAGAGACAAATGGTAAAACAAATAAGAGAAAGAAGACGAGTCAGTCAGAGGAGTTTAATATCTTTATTTGTTTATTAGTGAGCACAGCAGCAAGGTTGTGTTTTGGGTTTTTGGTCTCGTGAAATATAAAAGAAAAAGGACTGGATTGGACGATTCGTAGTTTTAATTTAAGTGCTTTATTGATGCACAGAGTTCCAGGAACTACTGCAAATTTTTTAAAATAAAGCAAAGCAAAATCAATGGCAGTTCAGAAAATCAAACGTGATGATGATGATGCCCTGAATTGATGATACTTTACTCTTTTAGACTGATAAAATTTGGCTGCAATGGATGTGTTTTATGAAGTGTAGTGATGATGGTGCCCCGAATTGATGCAATGGATGCGTTGCATACAGTGTCATCGAAAGTGAGCACTTTGCACGGCTTTTTCTTACCTCTCAAAGGGAAGAAGATGGGGGGCGTTATGGTAATTTCAAGAAATGGGATGGGTTCAGAATCAGCGATCTACTCGGGAGCAATTATTTGGAAGTACGACCGTCCGATGCACGGGGGGCCCATTTCTGACATTTTATTTACACTAATAAAATTAAATAAGTAAACAAATATAATTGCATACAATTATAGAGTGTCTGTGAGTTTGAGATCAGGATTCGTCACTGTAAGCTCTGAATCTGACGACTGACTGAAATGAAAGAAGCAGAAGCAAGAGCCCCCCTCCCCACTATTCTCTTATTACAACTGCTCACTTTCCAGCCGTGCTTGTTTTTGAAGGGTCTCAAAGCATCTCTGAAACCAATAAATAGTCTAACCATTTAGAATACAGTAAAACAGGTCCACGAAATAGTATTTTCTGAAGAAGATTATAGAAATAATGGAGATTTTACTTAATAACCAAACCTTTTTTGTTATTTAAAAATAAAATAATTTAATTACTTTGAATAATTTTATATTTTACTAATTAAGCTGTTTAGTTTTGGGAATTTCTCGGGACTCCGAGATGTATGAAAGAAAGACGCAATGATCTATCAATTTGAAGCAGCAGCAGCAGCAGCCCATGAAAAAAGTTACAAAGTTGAATGACTTATGACTAGTCTTCATATATCTTATTCAAAATTTGGACCACTTTATATACAAATACATGTACATATCATCATGTGCATGCCCATATGCCATGCCGTATATGAAATGCCGGCAATGATTCATCTTTCTTTTATGTTGTTCATGTTACTACCTCAGCTGATACTTGTATTTGTAGTGTCGGTTCAGTATCTGACAGATTCAACGACCATTGCAATTGTATCTGTTAATTAAGTAAAGCTTACTAAAAAGCAGCAGGCAGTGGATACCCGTGACTTCAATCTGCTAACACATGAAAAAAGTCACGGCACCTTCCCATTCTATCATCTCCTTTTTTCTCTCTCTCCGCTCTCTCTTCGTTTCTCAAAATTTAAATTATTAAGAGTTATAATATCTAATTCTTTGAGTTTTTGTAGTTCTATACATTTTTATTCTTTTTACTTATTATAAATGATCAAATTATTGTTTTACTTATGAATAACTAAAAATTTGGGGACCTGAATAATATTATCCCTCTAATTCTTATAACCATTTTTCATTTTCTCGTTGACGGTCAATTACTGTTCTCAACCGAGTCTCAAGTATTAAAACTCACGACTTCCCAACGCACCCCACCATTTTACTCTTCCCCTCTCTCTTTAGCCAGTCTTTGCATGCTAACTGCAAGTTCAGATTTCCTTGACAAACAAAATGCCAAGTTCAGTTTCATTTCTAAGACAACTGAGTAGTGGAAGAGAACCTTACAGATCAACGTCTTGGAGGTGGGGTACCACCAACATCGCCTACAACTACTACTCCGGCGGCGGTGGAAGTTTTAGGCAAATGGAAGAGCCGAATAACATTTACGGCTGCGGCGAGAATGACGGAGGGATGGTGGTGAAGAAAAGAGTTATGGTTTTGGTGGATCAAACGTCTCATTCTAAACATGCAATGATGTGGGCACTTACTCATGTTGCTAATAAAGGAGATTTGCTCACTCTTCTTCATATCATCCCTTACCACAGCCACTCTTCCTCTTCCTCTTCCTCTTCTTCTTCTCCTCCATTTCTCGCCAACTCTCTGGGGACTCTTTGCAAGGCTTGCAAACCCGAGGTACGACAAAATGCAGACGTTTGTACGCTTTAGAATTCGAATTTGATTCTAAATAAATAACATATATAGTCACTAAACAACGATTTATAATGTAATATTTTGATGTGGGTGGTGTATAGATCCTACATTGTTATACAAGGAGAGTAACTTTATTCTTTCCACTGTAAATTTTCTGGGAAAATGATAATATCTGTGTTTGGTTGGGGGGAAAATTTTTGTGCAGGTGGAAGTAGAAGCACTGGTGATTCAAGGACCAAAGCTAGCCACAGTTATAAGCCAAGCGAAGAAACTAGAGGTTTCTGTTCTAGTGCTGGGTCAAAAAAGACCTCCATTCATCAACTGGTGATTATGATGCATTCTCCACCCTTAGATCTCAACTTCTCTCTGATTAACTCTATATACGAGCTGATCATGTGGTTATTATTTCTCTTCCTTTTTGCAGCTTCTGTGGAACCAGCAGCACTGACGAATTTGTGGAGCAGTGCATTGAAAATGCAGATTGCTTGACTGTTGGAGTGAGGAAGCAAAGCAAAGGAATGGGTGGATATGTTATCAGCACTAGATGGCAGAAGAATTTCTGGCTATTGGCTTAAGATTTTTAATTTTATCTAATTATATGTTATTAAATAATTTATATCTCTCTCCTTCCATATCTGTAAAGTATTTGCTTGTAATATTTCAGCCAAACTAATCTCATCTCAAAAACCCAAAAAAAAAAAAAAAAAGTTTGTGGCTTACTAAACTGTCCAGATCTTTAGTTCCTTTGTATCAATGAATTCTCTCTGTTTTCTGTTTTCTCCTACTTGTATTCTTATATGTGGCATTGAAGTTGAAGGTAATAAACATTGTTCTTTTACTAAATTAAAGTTCTTGATCCTAATCTAATTGTCACATATTCTCCATGATTCGTTGTTCTTTTACTCTTAAATGCACATATTAGCCTAAACAAACAGGCCCATATAAAGAGAAACAACATTGGGCTTTGCAACGGCCCAAGAGAGCATCTTTGGCCCAACACTCCACTGCTCCATGCATGCCTCTCGTCTTCATTCATCTAAAAATATAATATTTTTGTTTTTTATTTTAAAAAAAAATCCAATACGAAAATGTCATAAAAAGAGAGCTTTGCATTAAGTGTATTTACTTTTTTGCCCTAAAAAATTAATAGTCAATAAAAGTGACTTAACGGTCAATGGACGGTATTTGTAATTTTAATCGAAATTGTTACGTAGTTGCGATTTTGTAATATTTCAAGGGAGGTATCGTTAATTACTTTACGAATAAACAAACCGTGTAGGGACCTATTTGATATACATGAAAAAATTATGTAAAATTAAGAAATTATAAACAATCAGGGACTCAGATATTATTACCCCATATTTAGTTATAAGCTTCATCCAACGGCGGAGCAAGAGAGTTCTTCGAGTACTATCAAGAGACGCCCTTACGTGATAGCTTCTCTGTTCTACATAAACCTCCATTATTTGGCTTTCAATTTTTCCTAAGACAATAGAATCTTAAACCTCCTCAGAGTAAAGTCCGATCAGCTCTGTTACCAATCTCGGGTTCGCCGACGGTAACGATAGCGCCTGTTTGATCATCTTTCATCTTTTTTTGCCTGCCCCTGAGTTTTAATTTCGGATAGAATTTGAGTCTTTTCTTTTTGTTAATTAATTTTGCTTCAGTTTTTGGATCGAAGCATGGGGAAGGAGAAGGAGGAGGAGAAGAAGCCAAATAGGCTGTTAATACTGTACGCTACGCAAACCGGAAACGCGTTGGATGCCGCAGAGCGTATCGGCCGCGAAGCAGAGCGCCGTGGCTGCTCCGTTGTGGTGCGCTCCATGGACGACTACGATGCTGTAAGTCAAAGTGATCTCAATTTTCTGTTTGGTTGCTAGGAAAATGTAGGAAGAAATACAATATTTGTTTGAGTTTCCAAGTTGTAGAAAATTGCAAGTGGTGTTTTTGGATTCTGTTTTTTTTTTTTTGCATGAAATTTCACCTTTTTTTTTTTTCATATGTATAATTATTAGGGTATTAGCACAGGAGTTGTTAGGAAGTAACTATTGAGTCATCTTCAGTTCAGCGTATTTCGCATAAAGAATAAAGAATTTCATTATAATAGACAATTTAAGTATAGGATTCCCGGCTCATGCTGTGGTGCATGTAAATGTACCTTACATCTCCCAATTTTTCCATTGCATTTTTTTGAAGTTTTTTGGATGTAACCTCTAAGTTTGGAATTGCTATGGAAAAATTTGGAATTCACAACAGAAGAGTTGGAGATTTTGCAACAGAAAAGTTGGAAAGTTGTACGTTACAACTGCATGCACCATAGCCCTAGCCAGTGTTCTCATGAAAAATTATTTGTTATCAATAACATTGTGGCTTCTGCTATATGTTTTCTCTTTTTAAATACAAGGTTATGGCTTAGTAGCAATGCTTTCTATTGTTTTTTTTTTGGGACTCAGGGATCCTTGCCTCAAGAGGACACTGTAGTTTTTATTGTCTCTACCACTGGCCAGGGAGATACACCAGATTCCATGAAGGTTGGTTTGAATTACAACATGAATGTTATTTACTTATCTTTTCGATTGGGAGACACCCAGATGTTTCTGTTTAGTTTTTTATTTTTCCTATTGTCTCCTTTATTAGGGCTTTTGGAGGTTTCTTCTGCAGAAATCCTTGAGCAAGCAGTGGCTAGAAGGTGTTCACTATACGGTGTTTGGACTGGGTGACTCTGGCTACCAGAAATTTAATGTAATAAATTTAGATTTCTTTTTGTCATCAAGAAAACCGTTTTGATATTTTTAAAACATTTGCTACATGATGTATGAACTGTTTAGATAGCCACGGGTTTTTGGATGTCATTCATGATATATCGTAAATCCCACATAGTTTAATAACCAATTCAATCTTTGTTTGAGGAAAGTTGAGTCTTTTAGGAAGTCATTAGTCTTATAAATGCATTGCATGTAATGTTGCTCGAATATGGAAAAGAAGCTATAAATGCTTTAATAAGGAGACTTTTTGGGCCCCAAATTCCAAATTTGGAAACGTGTGCTTCCTGCTAATTGTTTTAGCTTCAATGAAATAAGAAGTTTCTTATCTTATCATAACACCTGAAGGTCTCATACTTACCCTAATATTTTATATATTCGAGGTAGGAATGCCTGTATCTGATTTCTGAATGTGATGCTCATTGTGTACATACAAAACAAGTAATTCATTTTTGCACCAAAATTATATACACTCTTCTGAATCTTTTTTATTTACCAATGTGAATTATTTAGGGGTTGGCTACCTTGTGATGTTAAAACTACTTGGATTTTATACTCTGAACTATGTCATTCTAGCTTGCTTATAAGTATTCATTTGATGGTTCATAATGCGTTAACTTTGGATTCTTGTTTAACACAACACTTAACTTTTGAAAGCACTTGTGTTTTGTTGGCTACAGTTTGTTGCAAAAAAGCTTGACAAAAGACTTTCAGATCTCGGGGCTATGGCTGTTGTTGAAATAGGCTTAGGAGATGATCAACACCCTTCTGGGTATGCTTCTGGTATAATTCATTAAACAACAAAATATTGCTTGACATAAGGTTCAATGATTATGTTTCTATCTTCAAGTTTTATAGGGTTGACTGATCATAAGTAGCTGCCAATGTAGAACTAGGTTTCTGTGTGTTTGTTCTCTCAATTGAATGTGCTTTTTGAAATGAAAAAGAAATTGGTTTAAATGTCTATATCCTTTCATAGGTACAAAGGTTCTTTAGATCCGTGCTCTGTCTGTTTGTTCTCTCAATTGAATATCCTATTTGAAATGAAAAAGAAATTGATTAAAATGTCTATATCCTTTCATAGGTACGAAGGTGCTTTAGATCCGTGGATGCAATCTTTATGGAGCAGGTTGCATCAGATCAGTTCCTCATTCTTTCCACATGGTCCAGATTATGTGATTCCAGATATGAAATTGATCAACCGACCAAAAGTTCATGTCACATATCATAGCGTTGTTAATGGGGAATCAAAATTATCAATTTCCTCAGGTAACTAAAGTCACTTAAGAGTTACATGGTGCATTGGCATAGAGAGTTGATGTTTAAATTTTCTGGATAATTTTTTCATAACCTCCGAAAACACTCCCATGAGTCTATTTTATGTGAGTGGGTTTTTCATTTATTGCCCTTGGGAAATGATGGGTGGCAAAAAGTCACCGGACATGTCAGGAGTAATTTGTTGACAGAAAACTCAATGTGGAATGGATAAAAAAAGGGAAATAAGTTTTCGTTATGAGTTCTATCATTTAGCTGTCGGCAGTACTGGGTTTGTCAATAATTTTTGCTGGCAGCACAACCACTATTTTGTGCACTTATCTGTTATCTGGCAACTTTCTTAATGATTGTACCAATGCTGCTATTTTACCCAATAATGTCAAGTTATTTTTTATCCCCTGCATGCTAGGATAATCATTTGTCTTCCAGTTTATTTTAAAATGATAGCAATAATCTGGATCTTGAGATGTCAACATTATCTTCTGACTCTTATCTAGTGGGGGAGTTGAGAGGAATGAGGAGCTTCCTTTATCTTGAATGTTTAGTTGGGTGGTGAAGGACAACTTAGGAATTTTTTTCATTCTTTATTGATAAAGCTATTCTCTGAGTTCCACCAATTTAATTTGATATGGACAAACATTTACTTTGATTTTAGAAATTCCAGTTACAATGGCACTATTTGCAAAGAATGTATTCCTTCCCCTGACAACAAAATGTTTCCCTGTGGTTATCTCAGACTTGAAAGTTATGCAGATGCAACTTGAGAGAGCTCGTTCCATGTCTGCTGGAAAATTCTCCAATTACAAGAATAAGCCTGATTGCTTGCTTAAAATGGTATTGATAGCGTTATATATAGCAGCATGGATTATTATTTAAGAATATGCTGTTCTATTCCTACCAGTTTTCAATTGCATCAGCTGGTTGATAGTGCAGTGTATTTTGCAGCTGAATTTCTATAATATATGAAATAACATGTGAAATGGTCCTGTTTAATTACTCGTTATGTTGACTTATATGATAACTTCATCTGTTAGCTCTTTGGAGCTGGTTAGAAAAATGTTTCATTTGATATTTGCCTTGTCATCAGCTGTATATTATGTTAAGAGTAGATCATTTCCTAATCAATGTAGAACGTATGTTTTAGACATAAACAGAAAATAGTAATCTTAAAGGATACTCCTAGAGATAAGTTTGGGGCCGCATCAATAACATTGTTACACATACAGGTAGTTGATTATTGGGGATTGCTGGAACAACTTAAGTATTTGGCAATATTGGCATGGATGTAAATTTCAAGTATCAAGCGTTGTCAGTTGTTTGCATGAGTAATAAGTTGTCTGAATTTGGTGCCTGTTTCTCTTTAATTAAAACCACTTTTTTATGCACCTCTGACAAATTTGTCCGGTTTTTTGGTTAATGGATTCACTTGACTGTATAAGGAGAAGGAAAAATAGATTAGGAAATTTGGAATGTGAAACAAAAATCCACTGCCATTCTTGTTTAGTTTCATATTAGGAAAAACTATTCAAATTTTTTTTCTACCTGCCATGTTTTCTCCTATAATTTCATCTAATGATATTTTTGGTTCCAAATACAAGCTGGGGTATAACTAGAAACCGACAATTCGAATAATTAAGACCTGAAATCTTTTTTAGTTAGGTAGCTGTGAAATTGAGCAATAAACAAAAAAAAAAAATGAAATAATAATTTTATTTACTCTCTGTCCCTCCCCCGGGGCACCAACCCCGTCTGCTCTTAATAACAGAGAACCAAATTATTTTCTCACTTATTCATCTATTAATTTTTTTTTCTTGCAGATAAAAAATCAACCATTGATGAAAACAGGCTGTGGAAAAGATGTGCGTCACTTTGAATTCGAATTTTTTTCAACAGTAAGTTGTTTGTTATGGGTTATTTTTTTTAATTAGACTACTGCTAACTCTGTATGTGAATCCCCCATTATTTATTGCTTAATGCTCAATCAATCTACATTTAAAGTTTCTTCTCTGCAAGTAAGTTATATTGTGTCCTTTTCAGGCCGTAAAATACGAGGTTGGTGATGTGCTTGAGATTCTCCCTGGTCAGGATCCAGCTGCAGTGGATGCTTTCATACTGCGTTGTAACTTGGATCCAGAAGCATTAATCACTGTAAATACTACTTTTGCATTTTGATTTTAGTAATTCTTCCGTGTATTTTGGATTTTTTTTTTTGGTCACGTGGATAGAATCCATATCTATGTAAATGTGTGTTTCATCCATGTCTGTTTTATTGTACTTCTCTTTTTGTATCCTCTAAGGGGCCGAGTTTTCTAATGTTACGATGTCATGTTTAGCCATCTGTGTTTTATTATAGTTTTACAATGTAATTAATGTAACCTATATATGCTGAAATATGCTTATTGCAGGTTCATCGCATTGAGATGAGTAATAAAATTACTGACACTCAAGTTAATTCTTTGGAGGTCCCAATAAAATTAAAAACATTTGTGGAATTGACAATGGATGTTGCATCAGCTTCTCCACGACGCTATTTCTTTGAGGCAAGATTCCTTTATCTTTTGAGTCATTTGGTTCCATTGTGGAGTCTCTCAACCGGACAAGCACTCCCAGCTGATGTTTCTGGGAATGCTTTTGTTTCTTTGGACAAAATTTTAATTCTGTGCACATTATTGTCAGATATCATGAAATGATTGGAATAGAAGTAAAATGTTACATTAGTATCTGATAGCCCAAATAGTTTGATTGGTATTTACTCGTATAAAAAAAGGAAGAACCATAAGGGTCGTGTGGCATTGTTTTTCAAACAGTGTTTTTGAATTGGTTTCTGAAATGAAAAATGAGGTCTGTTTTCAATATGAAACGTGTCTGTATTGTGTTTTCATCTGTAATATAAGACAAAAACAGAGAAAACGTGCTTGGTATAATATTCAAAAAGAGGGACATCACCATTTTTCACATATCATTTTTCAAAAATATCTTACCAAGCATGCTTTTTCCAATTTTGTTTCTCAAAAACACTGTATGGGTATTGGAAATTAATGGCAAATGCCAGCTTAGATCCTTAAAGAACATGAAACACTTATAAGAAGCTATGGTGGTGCATCATGCATTTTGTTTAAAGTCCTGCTCAATATTGGCAGATAGAATTTAAGGAAATTGTGAATGTTGTCCCTCATCATCTTTGTCATCCTTTATGCCTGTATGCTTCTATTAGTTTTCCAACACTGAATTCTTTTTCCCAGGTTATGAGTTTTTTCGCAACAGCTCAACATGAAAAGGAAAGGCTTGAATATTTCACCTCCCCTGAAGGAAGGGATGATCTTTACCAGTACAACCAGAAGGAACGGAGAACTGTTCTGGAGGTATAGTCAACAGAATCTAAATAGATTATATTTGTCATATCTTGTAATTCTTCTTTACTCATAAGCATCTTTTGTGGCGTTCTGTTTCTTAACAGATATTAAAATTTGCTGCTTGATTTGTTGTAATAGGGCAAAATATAGGAAATGATAATTTGGAATGTGTTGAAGACAAGGATCTGTATTCAATATTTTATTATGTCAATTGCTGTTAACTGGAGTTCTGTGAGTCAAATACAACCAAAACATGGTGATTTTCCATTTTATAATGTTCAATTTTGTTGGTATTGAAATAATTTCACATGTTTCCTTGTCTAATCGGAATTTCGTGTACGGTATCAGCTGGATGAAGATCAACTTTATGTAGTGTCCTACATTGCATAGTTATGTATGTTGAATAGGAAAGTTTTATTAATCCTCTGACAAACACTTCAGACGAAATTCCCCTCTTATTCTTTTTGCAACTTTTTTCTAGTCTTGCCAAGTACTCCAAAAAGTCCTAAACATTTTGGTTCTTCATTTCTTTTGCACATTTCTTATTTTCTTGTTTCAAACATTTGATTTTCTTTCTTTGTTACAAGGTATTAGAGGATTTCCCTTCGGTGCAAATGCCATTCAATTGGCTGGTTCAGTTGGTTCCTCCGTTAAAGACAAGGGCCTTCTCCATTTCTTCTTCCCCATTAGCTCACCCCAATCAAGTGCACTTGACTGTCAATGTGGTGTCATGGATGACACCTTATAAGAGGAAGCGAACAGGTCTTTGCTCTACATGGCTTGCCAGACTTGATCCTCAACAAGGTATGGGAAGTGAAATAGTTAATTTACCAAGCTTACTGCCATAAATCTGCCATTTATCTTATTACCTGGTGCAAATCTATTTTTTTGGTCATGGACAGGCATATGTATTCCAGCATGGTTCCGTAAAGGTACCCTTCCCCACCCACCACCATCACTTCCTCTCGTTCTCGTTGGACCTGGAACTGGTTGTGCACCTTTTCGTGGATTTGTGGAAGAAAGAGCCATACAGAGTTTGTCTGGTCCAACTGCTCCAATTATCTTTTTCTTTGGTTGCCGAAATGAGGATGACTTTCTATACAGAGACTTTTGGTTATCTCATTCGGAAAACGATGGAATACTTTCAGAAGCAAAGGGTGGAGGTTTTTACACTGCCTTCTCAAGAAAACAACCTCAGAAGGTTTATGTGCAGCATAAGATGCTTGAACAGAGCCAGAGGATTTGGAATTTGCTGCTTTCGAAAGCATCTATATATGTTGCAGGATCCTCAACCAAAATGCCGTCAGATGTTTGGTCAACCTTCGAGGAAATTGTAGCAAAAGAAGGCGAAGCTCCAAAGGAGTCAGCTGCAAGCTGGCTTAGAGCGTTGCAAAGAACTGGTAAATACCTTGTTGAAGCATGGTCCTGAATGCGCTTTAATTCCAAGGTACTTTGGTTTGGCTTGTTTCAATTTCAAACTGCAAAATTGATTTTACTCGGATTAAATTTATATCGCTCGGGATATAAGTTACACGCTTAATCGTGGGTGATAATTGGTTTAATTGGTAAACCTTCTTGGGTAGTACAAGTGGCTCGAGATACAAATCCAGCTCAGATCTGATTGAGGGAGGGGCTGTATTTTTATTTTTATTTTTGGCAATATATATGAAAAGCACATGAAGAACCTGAGGACTTTTGAAATGGCTGGAATTGAGCATGAATATTTGAAGTATACTGCATTGTGCTTTTGACTAGGGCTCTGCTTCTGCAATAGAAGCAGAAACGCCGTCACGAAAGAGAGTATCAGTGCTTATGGATTTATCATCATCGCATTATTCATGATTTGTTGTGCTCAAACATCTTTTATTTATTTATTTATTTTTTCTTGCAATTAATGATTTGTAACATTAATGATTTCAATTTTAGATTTTTTTTTGATAAATTAATTGGATAAAATTAAAAAAACAAAGATGATCTATTTCTGAGCAAGAAAATATATATATATATATTAAAAATCTTTGGAAGTCGCAAAATGCTGCGTTTTGTTTTCGAAATTGTCTGCTCCTTTCCATAACCCCTTTTCCAACAGCTTTAGAAGAAAACCCTGATAACTAGACTTTATCATCATCTAATTTATCATTTACAAGGGGAAGCAGTTCCATCCGAGCTCGAGGTGTCCGTGGCGTTCGTGGAGTTCCCGGTGGTGGCTGTTGCGAAAGCATGTGTCGGACGTATCCGTAGAACGTACAACCTACAAGCGTGATACCGCATCCGACCGCATTCAAACCCGAGATTGGATTCCTGAATATCAACCATGACACCAGGACAGCAACTGCAACCTGGGTAGAATAAACATTGACAAAGTTGAGGATGGTATTTGCATAATATTAATCCAACATCGTTAAAACTTGTTTGCATCATAACACAACACAACACATCATTGAATTGTTATTAAGGCTTAAACACGTGCAATAATGAACCATGGAAAGTTCAGGAAAACATGGAAGCAAGCAAGATGCAATTTGAAGGATCAAATTCCTTGTGATTTATCTCACCTTAAGATTCCCGGCAACATTAAATGTGACAGCAGTTGTGGAGTGAATCACATAAAAAATGGAAAAATTAAGACAGAATGCCAGCACGCCAGAGCTGAAAATAATGATGAAAGCAGACAAAGGAGACGGATGGGTGTTAAGCCAATCCATAATTCCACTGCCTTCAAGTAACAGTGCCGGTATTGCCAATATCATGGTTGCAAAGGGTGCCATGTAGTACACTGTATTTATGCTTCATGGCGTAAAAAATACAGTGGGACAGAAAAGGTCAGCATAAATTGTTTAACAATAAATTGTGCGAGAGAATAAATCCAAACACTTTTAAATTATTAAATTATTTTAAAGGATTCAAGCTCTGTTCACTTAGTATGAGTGGCTCAAAAAGAAAAAAAAAAAAAAAAAAAAGACACTACCTGTCAAACTTGTAACCATGCAGCAGAGATTCCGCAAGGATGGTCTTTGTGGAAGTAGCCAAACATCCAAATAATGCAGCACAAAAACCAAACATATTAAAACTAAGCTCTGTCACAGATGTGAGGAGTATTCCTCCAACAATGGGCACTAATGAAGCCCAAATACGCCAGTCAAAGTATTTTCTCCATACCAGCCACTGTAAAAAAACTGTTCAAATTCATCCATGTAAGATGCTTATCTGATAATATCACATGAAAGATAGTGTAATGAATGGTAGTGAGAAAATGATTGATTATACTAATATTCTGAACCAGACCTGTTGTTGCAGGAGTGAACGACTTTATTGTTTGCATGAAAGAAACTGGGATATAACGCAAGCTCACATTCCCCAACACGATGTTGATACAGAACACAAATGACATAGGAAATATCCTTCTCCATCGATCTTCAGGGTCAACTGTTATCAAGGGTTTAAGCTTCAAAATCTTGATCACTATATATGCTCCAATGGATGAGCATATAAAGTGAACACATGACACGGATAGAGGAAATTTGAAATCACATTTCTGTTAAACACAAAGTGGAAACAAAAAGAGATATCATCAACATCATCATTCTTCGAGGCCCAACTAGTCCATACAAACCATTCAATAACTTTCCCTATGACAATCAACATTTCATAGCAATGATATGGAGTAAAAAATAACCAATCAATCAATAAATGATCCATGCACAAAAAATCAAACATCAATCCAAATCTCTATTTTCCAAGCACCATAAAAAGCTTTGTCCATCTCGTCTTGAGGTAAAAAAATAAAAAAGTCCAAAGAAAATTATTTCCTACATACAGATTTAACAGTTCAACATGTTGCACAAGAATTCTCAAGATAACCACTTAACGTTCATGATTAACATTGAGTACAACAAGTCTTTTAGATCTGTGTTTCTGTTCCCCAACAAACTAAAGTATTTCAACCAAATTGCATAGAAGCAAACAAAACCAACAGCTTTGCCATAAGTACTTCTCCTCCAAATACAGACAGACAATTTCTTGTGCATCAATAAGCCATGACAGAGGATTAACAAGGTAAAACAAAATTACAAATTGAGAACAGAACAATATGAATCATTGACCAGCTGAACTTATTCATCAATTGTTGAATGTTTAGGTTTATAACATTCTAATAAAATATATGTCACATGAATCATCATTGAGTTAACATTATGCATAAATCTACAACATTATATTTTTTTTTTCCTTAAAATTAGCAGAGTTTTCTCCCTGGCCATGCTGGTATTTAAAATCTTATATTGCAGAAACTGCTGAAAAGAAATTTAAAAAAAAGAAAAACCTTCAGACATTATTTTCCACTTCCATATGAACGATCCCTGATCAACAGTTATTTGATCCAAATAGAGCACGAGCATATAAAATCTCCAAGAAACAGTTCAAAGAAATGAAATATAATCCTCTATTGATGGATCAAAACACTCTTGCTGTGCTTGGCAATATGGAATTAAACCTTTAAAATCAAAATTAAGAGGATCTGAGACGCCAATCTCAAATTTATCCGACCTAATTTCCATTCAATTCGAATTATGTGAACAAATTCCATGCTGCCGTCACAGCCTTAGATCACAGACTGCAAACTCAAGAAAATAAAAAATAAAAATAAATGAGCTTATCCATTGAACAAATCAAGATCACCCAATTATCGAAAGTCCTGATTCCATCGAAAATAAGTTAGCCAACCAAACAAAATTAACATAAAATTAAAAACACAACAAAAGAAACCCCAACAACCACAAAATTGGGTTTAGAGTAAACAATTAAACAAAATTCATAAAAAATTATAGCAAATTGATGAATGAAAAACAGACCTGGAAGATCCACTTGTTGGTGACAATCACAGCAACGTTAAAAGCCCACCATTGAAGAATTGCTAACAGAGATCTGAACACTCCCCAATTACACAAACTCTCCTCCATTTTTCTTTCCTCTCGAAACAGATCAAAAAATCGAACTTTATCAAAAACCCTCCTCCAATTCCAGTTAAAATTCAAGCGGCGTTAAATCAAATGAGTAGCTAGCAGCTATAACAACACAGCTGCTAACAAGCTAAGAGACATACGAAAAGAAACAGATGAATAAATTACATGAAGATATATATATATATTTTTTTAAAAAAAGAAACCCTAATTGAGATTATGTAGGAAATTGAGGGAATTGTAACGGCTTATATGGTAGAATTAGAAAGCTTCTTCTACACGTCCTTCCACGTAATCTGTATTTCTTCGTTTTCTCTTCAACTTCTCCAAAACGTTTCCTCCCTTTCTCTCTCTCTCTCTCGTTCTCAAACGAAAGATTATGTCTGTGAGTTCTTATCTGCGTTTGCGTTCTCTGGGGGAGGGGGGAACAAATTAATTAACTAATTAATTTTGAATTTTTTTGAGCCAAAATTGTTTATTTTATTAATTATTATTATTATTTTTTATTTTTTAAGGGTGTTTGATAACAATTACATTAAATCTAAAATTACTATTTTAACCCTCTATAAATATTAGACTGAATTTTTTTTAAAATTTTTTTAATTAATTACAAAGATAAAACTTTATAAAATAAAAAATAAATTTTTCTCTAAGAGTTTGGTTTAGGGGACAAACCCAATCTCTTTGGTCGAATTGGTTGGTACATGTATCAATCAAATTAATTTCGTTTCCATATAATTTATCTATCTTTTCTTATTAATTTATAATTTACATAAATGACTAAAATTTATTAAATAAATAGAATTTTTAAAAAATAATATCTATTGACTGTTTTTTTTTCTTTTATTAAGCATAAAGATATAAAATTTATTATAATTATTTATATTTTTAAAAGTATTTAATTTGACACAAAAATTTAATATTTATGTTCGAATAAAATTGAGTTAAAATAATAAAAATAATATCATTTATAATTTAGTAATTATATTGTAACAAAATTAAGTTAAATTTTTTTGTTTTAACATAAATACAACTATCGAAATAAGTATTAATTATAATTTTTTAAATTAATTTTATTTATTTTATTTTTAATATATAAAATTTATCTAATTATTTTTAAATGAATTGTAAATAAATGGGTTTCGCTATCAAATCTTACTGTTTGAAATTGTGAATGTCGAATGTTAAAATCATAATCTCAACAAATTGACGTTGGAATTATAGTGATTTAAAATGTGAGAATTACTTTTTTTACAGTGATTGGTTTATTTACAGATTTTATATTTTGGCATAAAATAATATGCCAAAAATATGCTTTTTGCTTTTTACCCCACTTGCTACTACTCGCCCTGAGAGCCTCATTTATTATTGAAAAGTTAGTTCCCGTTTCGTGTTTCCGGCCATGCGAATTCAAGAGAACCAAGCCCATAGGTGTCCTCACCTTGAATGCAATCCATTTATTTGGTTGCGTGGATTTAAGAGATCGAGTTTCAATTTTACAGTCATGTGAATTTAAGAGACTTTGTTCATTTGGCAATGCCTCTTTTTCTTGCTTCTCAATCAAATTTATTTCGTGGAAGACTCAAAGGAAGCACTTACTTTGAGTCTTCCACAAAATAGACAAAAAAGTCAAACATGGTTTGGAAATTTAGTTCAGTAGTTTAATAAAAAATTAGTTGGTAGAAAACTATTTCTCAATTTATGGGAGACATTTAAAAAGTTTACGCACTAACTTAATCGTAGTAGGAATTCAAATTCGAAATCACGATGGAGAAGGCTAGCCACATTGCAATTTAGTAGATGCCATTGAATAAACAAATGAAAATTTCCATAGATAATGAGGAGAGTGTTGATCTGAAAAACTACTTGAAAATAACCAGACATCACTATCTTCTGCCACTGTTCTTTCTAAATGATGCTGGTATAATGGAACTTGGATTGCTAGTCTTATGGTCAAGCAAAGCTGCGCACATAATACATATCTGCCAGAATTTTGCAAATGCAAACAATCAAGAAGACATATTCAACTACCCATTTATGATAAATGTCTATTTACAAAGGAAATTTAATCCAGTAATTATGCATCAAAAACAAATGTCATAGACAAAATAGAAGAATAGGGTGATTTATAACCAAGTCCGTGATTATGGAAATTCAGGAACAATCAGATCAATTTCCTATATCTATCCTCAGAATCCTGTAATATTCTACCACAAAGATACACAATTCAGCCTACAAATGTTTGCATATCAGCATCATAGAAGTCAAAACTCAGAACCAAAATGACACTTGGTCATATATCAAGTTCATGCGTTCTACAATTTCACAAAAATACATCTAACATTAAAGCTGAAGAAAAGGAAACCAAAAACCAGAATTTATAATGGTTTCGCAAGAAGGATTTATATGTCAAAAAGCTCATTCATTCTTCATTTTCCAAAGAGATCACCACAAACTACAAAAGCATTGATTTCATTTACGAGACGTGTAAGAAATTATGATTGATACAACATGCTTTTGATTTTAGACGGTGTTTCAACGTCAAAACCAATGTCTAACTATTGTAGTGCATTCTACATAGAAACTAACCACCACAATTTCAGATTATCAATTTCGAGGCAGTTGATTTTGCATCTTCCTTCACAGCTTCTCCTGGCACAACATATAAATGAAAGCAATAAGAGGGATAACAATCTGCTTGATGATCATTACAAACATAAATATACAGGGATGCCAACATCATTTGTTCATTCCATGCAGATCTATCTCGAAGGTTACATGCTTTGGATGCCAAATTTTACTTCAGAACATAAACATCACAGTATTTGGGAAACATGTTGGATAGAAGTTAACGGTGTGCAAGGGAGTATTTTTTACACCACCAAACATCTTTCAAATAGCTGAAGTAAGTTTACGCCTAGTTTTTAATGTTACACTGAATTAGACAAAACACTGTTTAGGGGCCAGAGTTTCAGCAAATGGATAGGACTACGGTGCATTGATCTGTACCGTAGGGATCCCCAACTGTACTTGGAAAATGTTGCGAAACTTGTGAATTACAATGAAAAACTTGGGTATTGTAACAAAAGAGCTGAAATGACAACCGAATAATTGGGAAGCTATATGGTACAGCTGGATGGATGGTAACATAACATGATCCCGGAAAAACATCTTCATATGTAACTTCTAATATGCTTAGTTGCTTATGCAAAAAGTACTTTCATCCAAAATTTCCCTAAGAAAACACTCTCAAACACATATTACAGTAAATCCATCCCTGAATTGACATAAGCACCAAAGCCGTGAATGCCGCAAAATTCAAATCTCTTAGCAATTTTTTTTCCGCGCGAGAGACACAGATTGATCCAATGCAGCAGGAATAGACAATAAAAAATATTTTCTATTTTTGTTTTCATTTTTAGAAATATTCATATTTACGCCCCACTACCCAACACAGAAAACAGCATTCCTACTATACTGCCTTGAACAATTTCACTAGCGGTAATTCGTTTACCACATTCTAATATTGGCATTTCCATTTCACAACATTGATGGAATTCAAATACGGTGTCGTTTGTAACAAGCAAGAAAAAACCATTAATGCAATAAAATTACCAGCCGGAGGCGTCGGGGGTTCGCCGTAGATTGCCTTGAGTCTAGCGAGCGGAACCAAGGCGGACTCCGTGGCGGCGGCTTCGGCGTAGAGTCGTTGTTTCCAGTCCCACATGGTCTTCTTCATGGCTTTGTTAGATTTAACGAGCGATTCCTTCTCCGATTCTAAAGCTTCTATCTCATTCTGCTGCTTCATCGATCTCATGGTTAAGGCCGCGAACGACGCAAACAGGAAAGTGTTGATCACGGCGTTATTGTTAACGGCTTTGACCACTGCGTTGGCTAGCTTGTTCGCAAACTCCATTACTGAGTTCTGGGGATTTCAGTGAGCGAGGTTTTAGAAAAGGTGAGGTTTTGCTGTGTGCAGGATTTGTTTACGGGCCCGGAGCCCAAGTCGATTCTTAATTGGGGCTTGTTGTGGGCCGTGAGTGGGGCTTCTTCGTCCTTTAGTTTAACGGTAGTCTAAGTAGCCCCCATGTTTTTCGTAAATAACTCCACTGACCTTGTATTTATTTGTTTTCTATTTACGGTTTTACCTCACTCGGATTTGAATGTGCTGTAAGAGCAAATAGGTGGGGGGACTGCATTACACTCTGATTAGTTGAGTACCGTTGGATCAAATATCAGAACCCTTCATCAAATCCTATATTTCATTTTCTTTGGTCTAATAACATGTGGTCTATAAAATAATTTTAACAAATAAGAGCATAGTTTGTCCGTTTATATTAAATAGGTCCTCACATTATTGAAATGACTGAAATAACCTTCAGTGTTAAAGTGGCATTCCCCGCCTAGCATTTGTCAAAATTCAATATCGTTAAGGAAATACCTTCGTTACATTGAAATCCATCCCACTTAAGCACGAAACACAGCTCGCGCGTGAATCCACGCGCACAGAAGGCGGGATTCTCCCCGCTTAAACTACGCCCTCTCCCTCTCTTTCTCTCTCTTAATGTTTCTTTCTCTCTCCTCTCAAATTTTGCTTTGCAAATGCAGCAGAAAATCAGACGCTCCCAAAACTCTCACTCGCTCGCTAAAATGCTAGACTACTAAAATCTTAATTCTAGGGTTTTTTCATTTCTTCACTGCAAGAAGATTCTTCAATGGACGAGTCACCGTTGCAACTCGTCTCGGAAATTGGCTCCAAACTCGCCAAACTCACTCTCACTCGCTTCAACAAAAGCCTGTTCCTCGATTCGCTCAAAGTAAGCCGTTCTTTTTTTTTTTTTTATTTACCTGTCAAAGTTTGTACATGAATTTCTTAAAATTAAAACGCGAGTTCTGCGCCGTTTATGGAAGTTGTTTTCCAATATACTTAGTACTGCATCTTGAAAATAGCGTAGGATTCGGAGAAGTAGATGAAAATCTTCGTTTCACTTCTCAAATCTCATTTATTCGAAAGTATTGGATACAAGTTTTAAATCGCAAGCCGTTCTTCTTTTTCTTTTCCTTTCAAAGTTTGTACATGAATTTCTTGAAATCAAAAGGTGAGTTCTGCATCATTTTCCGAAGTTGTTTTCCTATATGCTTTGTACTGTATCTTGAGAATAGCGTAGAATTCGGAGAAGTACATGAAAAGGTCTTTGTTTCACTTCTCAAATCTCACTTATTCGAAAGTACTGGAAATAAGTTCTAAATCGTTTTTTAGTTTTTGAAGGAAACGAATTTAGCGTTTCCTAAATCTTGCTTGCAAATGGCGTCCAACTGTGTTCTATTTTTTTTTAAATTGTGCTCGGTTATGATAGTAATTTGTGCCACGTATTGTTCAGAGGAGCTTAGCTTTTGTGTTATGCATATCTTGTTGCTAGGAAATTGTGGTATAATTTGTTTCTGATGCCTGTAATGTCTTCTTTGCAGCAAGCTGAAAGTGCTTTGTCAAAAATTGAACAGCCTCAATCACTTGAAGCGCCCAATAAGGTGGAAGCTGTCAAGAAGTTAGAAGCTGCAACAAAGCCTCTGAGGAAATCTATCATTAAGCATGACCTGCTTAATCAAAATGATAAAGATGTTAGACTCTCTGTGGCTACCTGTGTCATTGAAATTTTTCGGATTCTGGCACCTGAACCACCCTTTGAAGACAAATATCTAAGGGTACAAATTTCTTCTACTTAAGTGCCTGAGTTATTTTTCTATCCATGTGTATCTCTGCAACTTACATGAATTTCCTCATTTCAGGGAGTTTTTGAACTTATTGTCAGTTTGTTTAAGGAGCTAGGTAATATCAGATGCCCATTCTTTTCAAAGAGGGTTAAGATACTAGAGATCGTTGCTCAATGTAAATGTTTCGTCATAATGCTGGATATCGACTGCAATGATTTAGTTCTTCAAATGTTTGATAATTTTTTCTCAGTTGTGAGGTCACTTCCTTTCTCTTTCTTCATTTTTAGTATCTAAATTTCCTCTTTTCTTTTCCTTACTTCATGCTTGTTATATGTGTCGCCATTTTGTTATTACCTTTTGTTAAGTTGATTTTATTCATTTTGATGTGTTCAATTTATAATGATAGGGATGACCTTGTTTTTCAGGCTCTTCAGTGAACCTCGTCTATCAAGTTTGATTAATCATATATTGTCTATAATGACACATATTTTAAATGAGGAAGCTTCTCAGCCACTTCTGGAAGCGGTTCTGCGAAATCTTGTAAAGCAGGAAAAGGTAATGGTGGAAATTGTTTCTATGGCCTTATTGCAATTATGCATGAAAAATTAGTGAAATATGTGCTTGGAGTCTTGGAGCTTATGTCCAACTATATTGTGATCGTTAGTTCGTTCAACTTGGAAAGATGAAATATGGAGTCTAGGAACTTATGTCCAACTATATTTTGCATGTGCAATAGCAAACTGAGCTTTGTTTTGATTCTATTTTCTATGTGTTGGAATGCGGTTGAATGTTTCTTTTCTTTGAGCTTTTTGCATTTTGGTGATATGTGCTAATGGGAGTATTTAATGCCTTGGTTTCATGGAAAATGCTCTATCTTTTGGTTGGTCTGAAAATTAATATATTCTTTTTGTTCTTTATATCCATTACAGGATGCAACTTCTGCTGCTTCTCAGCTAGCTGTTTCTGTTATCCAAAGTTGTGCAGAAAAGCTTGAGCCCTTTGTTTGTGGGTTCTTAACATCATGTATTGTGGACAGAGATACTGTAGAGAGTGATCTCAAAGAATTATACCATGAAATTATGTTTAAAATTTTTCAATATTCTCCTGAGATGCTTCTTGCCGTCATCCCAACCTTGATCCAAGAATTACTGGTACTGTTTTTCAATTTTTTTATTGTATTATTAATTAGTATGTAATGAGCATTTTGGGTATCATGTTACTGCTTTTTAAATGATTGTTTTTGTGCTCTTCTTCCTATACTTTAAATTGTTTGCTCATGTATATGTTCATAAACACATTGAATTTATCTGTAGATTGATCAGGTTGATGTCCGAATTAAAGCAGTTAATTTAATTGGAAAACTCTTAGCACTACCACAAAACTGTCTGGCCGAAAGATATCCTGAGCTTTTATTAGAGTTTCTGAAAAGGTTCTCCGATAAATCTGCTGAAGTTAGATTAAGTGCTCTTCAATGGGCTAAAGCGTGCTACTTAGCCAATCCATTCAGGAAAGAATCCCTTGAAGTTCTCAGTAAGCTATTCGGCACTTTTCTTGATACTCTTAATGCATTATTTTTCTAATTCCAGATTTTTGGATATCTAATCTCCACATCTCCTATGTTTATAACTTGTTGGCAGCTGCCCTTGAAAGTCGTCTGTTAGACTTTGATGATAGAGTGAGAACAGAGGCTGTGATTGTTGCCTGTGATCTTGCCAGGTCACGCCCGAAATTTGTTCCAGCAAAACTAATATCTGAAGCTACTGAAAGACTACGGGATAAGAAGGTGACTTGCTATAGAAGTTCTGGTTATACTAATAGACAATTAGAATGTCTGACCCTCAATTTTTTTTTCTTCTTTTGAAGATATCTGTTAGAAAGAAGGCCTTGCAAAAGTTGCTGGAAGTATATCGAGATTATTGTACAAAGTGTAGTGAAGGCCAGATGATAATATGTGATCATTTTGAACAAATTCCTTGTAAAATCTTGATGCTTTGCTATGATAAAGATTGTAAAGAATTCAGGTTTGCTTATGTGCACCTAAAGCTTATAATGCCATAACCAGTTTTTAGTATGTCAAATATATCAATTATTCAAATATTTCAGGTCTCAAAATATTGAGCGAATTCTTGTAGAGGATTTGTTTCCAGTTCTTGAAATTGAGGAGAGTACAAGGCATTGGGTGCATTTGTTTTCTCTCTTCACCCCTCTTCATGTGAAGGCACTGCACTCTATTTTATCTCAGAAACAAAGGTATTGTTACTGAATAACTGTTACAGTTTGGCTGAAAAATGCTGTTCTCTTACCACTTATGAATGTTTTCAGGTTACGAACTGAAATGTGGTTATATTTGTCACTACGAAAGAAAGAGAAGGTATGCATAGTGTTTACAATTGGAAAAGCTGCACATGCATGATGCTATTGTCATTTCTTCTAGCCCTTGTACTGTTAATAACTGTTGGCAAACTGAATTAAGTACTGATGTTTCTGCTTATAAAAGCATGTCTGAACAGTAACCTAAGCAGGTGTTGGCATATAAAGCATAGAGGTGATAATATATTACCTGCAAGATTTGGCTTTCTTTTTGTACCTACCAAAGAATTCTTTCTCAATAAATAATATGATTTTCCAGGATGTTATTCTTGGTCAACATGCACTTTTTCTTTGTTTGATTTTGTCCTCAAATATGCTGTTAAAGAATGATATTTCTTGTGTGAAATGGTGATGTTTGCTGGTGTGTAATAAGCTTGCAGCTTTTTGGGTTTTAGTTTAGTATTTTTCATTTTAAATTTTGATTAGTGAAGTATGATAAATATGCATTGCAGGAGAATTTCCCTGAAGAAACACAGAAAAAAATGAAAAATTTATTTACGAAAATGTCAGCTTCCTTTCCTGATCCTCCTAAAGCAGAGGAGTGCTTTCAGAGATTGAACAAGATGAAGGATAATAAAATTTTCAATGTGTTGGAGGAATTATTGAATGACCTGACAATAAAAAATGGCAAGATTTCCAGAGTAAGATTTCTACTTGTTCCATTTTTTAACATAATTGAAAGAATGGTGTACTACTTGCATTCAGATATTGTTCATTGCCTGCAGAGTATATTAAGTTTTGTAATATTGAAAAATTACATGCTTTCCACAAATGTTCTCAGGCCTATATTTAGAATTTTCCATAAAGCAAATTTTAATTTTGTAAATTATGAATCTGAATAAAATTTTTTAGGTATTCTCACCAATAGGATTACATACGATGATTGGAAATTGAAACAGTTTTTCAAGTTACACTGAGAAACTTGGTTTTGGAGAAGTTTGAATAGACCCACCAGGAGCATATATTTTCCTTTTTTTTTTTTGCTTTTTATAAATAGAAAAATGCATGGTAGGAAAGAGAGCATCTAGGTTTCTCATGCCTGCATGGTTATTATAGGATTTGGAGGAATAATAGCACTATGTTGCACTAATAGCACATTTGATCTGTTGTCTAAGCATATGATCAAAACAGATTGTGAAAACCCTTTTGTCTTTGTCATGTTTTGGTGTTGGGCCTTAGTTGGGACACTTATTATGAGTGCCAGGACAACTGGAATAATTAAAAAATAAATTCGGCCTATGAGAAGCCTGGGATTGATTTGAATTGGTTCAAGATTAGACATTAATTTTTTTTTTCCTCGTATGAAAGATTAAACATTTTCCAATTGTTCTATTGTTTCCCATGCTCTCTAGCTCTTTGCATTTGTGAATCATTTAGCATTGACTTACTTTCTACTGCCAAGCAACAGTCAGATTACTTTTTTTAGTTTGCTTGTCATTTTATAATTTGGATTTGGTTGGAAGTAGTTTCATGTTGATAGTGGTGGCATTGAGATTGGTTTTATTATTCTAAATTTAGTCTAAACTAGATTTTATAAACTAGGGGTAGCTTTTTCTGTCCTAAAATTTTTGTCTTTTCTATTTTATAAACTGGATTAATGAACTTAATTTAAATATTTATGACTATTTGTAATATTTATCCTCCATTTGTTTTCCATTCCTCTTAAATTTGGTCTATTCTCTGCTTTAATTTTACGATTCTTCTCTTCCAGGATAAATTTCTCAGATTGATAGGATATAAGCATCCAGAATTGGAATTTTTTCAGTTGCTCTCCTCAAAATGCTTGTATATATTTGATTCAGAGTATGTTCGCTGTATTGTGGAAGGTCTTTCCAGCAATAGATTTGAAGATAAGCATTTTGAGGCTTCTTCTATCAAACTTCTTTTGGTAAGAACAATTGCTGGATTTAATTTGTTTTTATTTTTTGTTGCCTGAACTGGCATCAAAACTTTTCATTCTAACTTGGAATCTAACAATTAGGAAAAGTTTCGAGGGCTTGACCTAATCAAGTCAGAAAACTCATCTGCATTCTATACAGTGTCACAGGTCATGAGAGAGGAATAAACTAACTGAAAGTAGAAAACAGATAAGCTGACTTGGAGTTTTCAGATATTGTTAACCTTCTATAACGGTGATTTTGAAATACATTATATCATTTTAAAGAAAAGAAGTAAATATTGAGACTTCAATTTTAAACTATTATGTGGTACAAGTAGTATACAAAATGCAGCTAGACTGTGGAAGAGTGTTGGCTGTTCTTGTTTGGTTTCATAGTAGGCATATTCTTCGGCATGGTATATATCTCAATTCCCAAGCTGGAAGTTTCCATTTTTTATAAGTCTCACACCTTTGGGTCTGTGAGTCTCTGGTTGCATAAATTGTGAGCCAGAGAGTTAACTATCTGATTTGCTTTCTTGTCCAGAACTTTTATTGCATTGTATATTGACTCAATTATACCATGTTCATGCTGATGCTTGCAAAAATTTGAAAGTAGAGGTAGTTTTTCAGATGAGCGGGAATTTTTAAACCCTCTGCACTATTAATCATAAGAACAAGCATTAAAAGAATGTATTTTTGTTAACTTTTTATTTGAGGGAAGAGTGTGGAAGAAAGAAGGAATCAGAGTTGTAATAATGAAGCAGCAGTCATTTGACATAGCATGCTTCTCAGAGGGTCAGCCTTTGATGTTGTAATAATGAATGATATTTCAATCTGCATGAAAATAAATTTGCTCAGTTAGATGTTGTATATTTTGAATTTCTATCTTCTAATTGCATTAAACCTGATGTAGGCTATTATCAGCATTTTTCCTTCACTATTGAGAGGTTCAGAACTGCAGTTTCAAAAGTTGTTAGAGAGGAATGACCTGGTTAATGATAAGCTGATCGACGTTTTAGCAAAAGCTGCTGCTCATATTTCTTTTAAATTTAGGTAACTTCTGGAATCTTTTTTTGGTTTTGGATGCTGAACTATAGTTTTTTATTAGAATGGCATGTTGTGAAATTAGACTATGAATAACTTAGTTGGCTACATGTTGTCTCTTATGCTTTTCTTTTGGTTTTTTTTTTTTTTGGGCTCGGGGGGTGTGGAGGGAGGTGGTGTTTAAGACATGGTTTGAATGGATTATGGTTAATCTTTCTGGACCTTGGGAATTGGCTGTTAGATCAAATTCTCACCTTTAGAAGAATCGTTTAAGATAGCTTCATTGTTTTTTCTCTTCTGAAAAGTTCTTTTTATTGAAATAAAGTCAATCCTATTGCTAATGTTTCTTCTTGGTTGAATTTCTTAAACATCCATATTGATGGTATTGGGAGGTGTTGTATGATTAAATTTAACTTTCTCGCACCCCTTGAACCACCCACGTCCTTGGTACAGGCAATATTTGATCTCAGCTCCTTGGTATGACACCAATAAATTTTAAGTGATAGCTGGCTGTTCTTTAAAAGATAGTGCTATCAATGTGAATAATAAAATGAACACTTCATAAGAAAATCATTTTTTCTCCAAATCTTGAAGACAGAAAATTTTGAACTGCTATGTTCATAGTTTTATTAACGTCTGTTATTGCAGGCTTCCAAGTCTTCCTTGGTTGTTGAGTTTAAACTCTCTTTTTGGCTTTTTCTTTTTTTTTTTTTTTAATGCTTTCTATCGCACTCATAACCATGCATTTATTCTGTTTGTCTCTGTAGTGATATTTATCCTTCGTTGAAGAGGTTGTGTCTTGAGGGAACTCGTGCTCAGTCAAAATCTGCTGTTTCTGCAATAGCTTCATTAAGTGGTGCTTCTGAGCATTTTGTTTTCACAGAATTATGCAAGGTGTATTTTATCAACTTCTTTAATATTGACAACTGTTGGATATTATTTTTGTCTATATATTTTTGACTCGCATGTAAAGATCATGCCATGCTTTATTTTTTTGTTACGATAGAGTTAATGCAAATTTTCCTGAAAGTTTAGTCATGGTTTTTTATAATGTTACATGTAAAGCATTTTAAGTACTAATTTAAAAATCACTTCTAGTACTAATTAAAATTTGATAAGCTAAGGCTAGTAGCCAAACACGTGGACAAGTATTTATATTTTTAATTTAGTACTTATGTAATGCTAATCAGTATTGCCAAACAGGCTTTAAGCTAGCTATACATTCTCAAAATGTTAGTTTGGTAACTCTTGTGCACTGACTGTTCACTGTGCATGATAACATGCATTATTCACTCTTTGATAGGCATAATTAGATAATTCAAAGTAAGCAAACTGTCTTTCATTTTCTGAATCAGTAGCTTATGTGAAACATCTAAGGATGTTGCTGCTCTTGTGACAGTGAACATCTTTTCAACTATAATGATGGTACAGAAGTGTAAAAGTCTATCATTCTTAGTATATTTCTGAATGATGATCTGTTTCTAGTTGCCGATGTTTCAAGTGCTTTGGATATGCATGTTTGAAGTGATAATCCAACTTGGTTCTGTCTCTCTCAGGGACTTGTGGATTCTCTGCATGGTGGGAGGAACGTTCCAACTGTGTTGCAATCTCTGGGCTGCATTGCACAATACTCTGTTTTGACTTTTGAATCTCAAAATGAAGATATCACCCCTTACATAAATAAAAATATTATACAGGTATTTTTTGTTTACTATATTACATTTCTGCTTATATGTTTTTGAGGTTTTGTAATACTTTGGATGGAGACATTCTTGTGTGTTTCATATACTTGTGGATAATTGTTAGATGAGTAATCTGAATGCAGGTGGAGCCATTAGATGTATTTGCTTCATGTGATGAGACTTCTGGGTGCAGTGATTTTTGTAAATTGAGGGTGAGTTTTAAATAATAAATACTCAATCTTTGATTAATAGTTTAAGTTTATTGTTATCATGATGATTTCTTTTAGTCTAGAGATTGATCATGTTATCAAGTAAGTGTATGGTTAGAAAATGACCAATAAAACAATGGCAAAATTACAGGAATAAGTATGTATGTTCAAGCTAGGCTAAATTTGTTGTGAGCAGTAAATAGGTAGATTAACAGTGAGAGTTAAACAATTTCTTAGTCACTTGACAACAATGAAAGCTAAACTATGGAAATCTTTTTTCTTTTAAGCTGTTCAGTTTGTATTATATAGATCATCTTCATAGTTATCTTCTCTTTATATATTTGTATGTAATGTAAGAAAATAGAGGTGACAATTATTGCTATTGGATTTTGTGGAGTTTAGATTAATGTCAAATTGAATTTGTTGACATCCTATGCCATAATCGTGATGCTCAAATTTTTTGCCAGGAGGTCTATGCCAATTTACAATAGGGTCTTTGGCTGTAATTAAAAAGTAAAACCAAAACAGTTTAGGTTTTCATGATTTGTGAGAGAATTTGTTCTTGAACTAGAAAGATACAGGTCTGAACATAGTTATTAAAGGCGCAAGGCACCAAGGTGTCTTGGAGCCTCGACTCAAGGCATAGGTGCGCTTGAGAGAGGTGAGGTGCAAAATAAATCAAATAAGACAATTAATCATATATAAGACCCTTTCTCATATCAATAACATACAATAAGACAACTACTCATTAATAACATGAAATATTCAACATTCTAGTAGAAAAAGTTTTAAAAATCATAATGCGTGACTATATTCCAAGTTTTAACTAAATGAAAATATTCCATTTAATAGTTATAAAGCAACTACTCATCATTTAAAGTAACATTATGTTCTTCCTCATCAATGTACTCCTCTTCCTCAAAATCACCCTTTTCTTTATCTCTAAGTATTAGAAGAGTATTAACCCTCAAATTAAAAGAAATTGTTTTTGCTTTTCCCTTTGCCTTAGCACCTGAAGTAGAAACATTTTTATGTTTTATCTTTTTTATTTTATTTTTTTAAATTTGATGTATGTGCCATCTTATTAGTAGTTCATTGAAAAAACACACATACACACGCAAAAAACAGACAGGCATCACTCAGTTGCTTTTTTTTTGCTCCTTGCGCCTAGAGTTCAAGGTGTGCGCCTGGTATAGGTCGCTTGCCTTTTGAGTCTTGAGGTGCAAAGGCTTGAGCTTGGTGTGCCTTGTGCCTAAGGTGTGCCTTTAACTATGGGTCTAAATGAAGTTCAAATTAATGTGTTGGGCAGGCCTTTTAAAGTTTTAACTAATTAAATAGATGAGACCTCATCAGTAAACTACACAAACTTGAACTTGCTAAAATATTTCCTTTTTGAATTTATACTGATTGATCTAAACTTTCACATGTAATAGCTGTTGAGAATTCAAGTTGCAAATTTGATGGGTAATAACACACGGGTGTGAAATTTTGAACAAACTATACATTTTTCTAGTGTATCTGCACATATGTTCTTTGATAAATGTGATTGAGGTGATTGTTTTCATCGATTATTTCGGACTGTCGTACATTGGAGTGTTATTTGCATTGATTTTTGGAAATGCATGGTGATGCTTAATGCTGTTATACGTGGAACTTTGGGAATAAATATGCCTAGTTAGCGGTTAGTAATGCCAAAATACTTTCTGATATAAAAAGAGAACATTGTTGTTAATCATTGGTCCATTGTTATTGCTGTTGTTGGACCGGCTTTGTTTTATGCAGGAATGGTATTAAATTGGGAGTTAAGATAACGGTTCTTTGCCATTATGAAAATCAAAAGCTTTAACCCAAAAAATTTTAGGTGCAGGCTCTAAAGTATGATCAAAATAGAAATAACAGTTTTTTGCTGGTAACAAGTTATAACATCGCCAAAGATAACTTGTGATCATTCTCATTTTATTTATTGTACTTTGCAGATTTATGGTCTTAAAACACTAGTCAAGAGTTTTCTGCCGCATCAAGGATCTCATGTCAAACGTAAAATTAATGAATTGCTAGATATTTTGTCGAAGATGTTGCAAAAGGCAGATGCTTGCAATGGTTGCATATTGTGGTATGGAATTTTAAAATCTTTAGGATTTTAGGGGCCATAGCTATTGCCCCTATATACTTCCTTTGAAACATCTTTAGCTTGGTAATTATTGATTATAACTGACATTCTATACATTCTCTGATGTTCATTAAAAACCAAAGCTGAGTTTCATAGGGCTTACATTTATATGAAAAGGAACTTTGATGGGATGCTACTTGAAGCTTTAAAACATGAATGGTCTAGCTTTCAGGGGAATTGTTTTTCTGGAAGAGTAAATATTACTTAAGTTAGGATGAACTGATGAATACCTCGCATTTTAACTTGCTATTATGTGAATGTGGAACTGGGAATTGAGTCATTGCCATATTATAGTTATTAATTTGTACACGTATATATGTTTTAAATCAACACCTCTGTGAGTGTGTGATTACAATTACTCCCTTGTGTGCTTCAGGTTTGGTATTGTTGTTATGAAGTGTCTGTCTTTATAAGTTGTGTTATTCTGTTGCTTCTTGCTTCATTTTTTGTCTAATATAAACATATGGCTATTATTGTTTGGGTTCTATATTCTATTTTTGTTTACTCAAGCTTGCTGAAATTTGAGGCATGGGTGAGGTATGATAGTGGAATAGTATTACCTTTTTGACATTGTAGCACATTCAGGAGGGGAGAAACTTGAAAGGCTCAGTAAGAAATAGCAATTGAACTTTCTTATTAGGAACTTTCAAGATGTCATTTCTTTTTGATTAATTATTGAGAGGCTGTTGGCTTCATATGTCGGAATCATATTCTTGATGTTGGTGGTTTCCTTTTATTTTTTAATATTGAAGCTGAGTGGTTGTTTTTATGTCTGTTTGCATCCTGTTGTGGCTTGGTATTTCATCTTTAGCCTAGTGTTATTGGCTTTATGTTGTCATCTATGTGCATCACTAGAAGTTAATAGATGGAAATGTTTCACATTTATAATACAACTAAATATTTGATGCTTGTGAATTTGAGTTGATTAAAGCACAAAATATGGATATAATAACCACTGTCAAAGATCTTGACAGTGGTTTTGGCTGGGAAGTGGAGGAGAGTAAAAATCAGATATTTGAGCTTCTTCATTCTGATTTTGATTGCATTGTTTGAGGACGCTTATCAAAAGAAAGGCAAAAATTGAAGTGTAAAAGCACAAGGTTGCACACCTTTGAGGACGCTTCATAGTTTTATTGCATTATTTTTGTTCTTTTGTATAAGACTCATTGAATTATCTTAAATGTGTTAGTAGCATCATGGGTTGGGTTCTTGTAACTTTGCTTTTCAAAAACATTAATGGAACTTTGTAATGCTTATTTGTGTTGTAATTATCATGTTTTGCAGGGAAAATAATGATGCTCATGTCAGATTAGCTGCCGCAAAATCTGTTCTCCGGCTTTCCAGCAGATGGGACTTGCATATTTCACCAGAGATTTTCTGTTCTACAATTTTGATGGCCAAAGTAAGTAGGTTTAATTGTGTGACCAAGAGGCCAGCAGGCCCAGAACAAACAGTTGTATATAGCTATCAAATGTTTAGTTTTTAAAGGCTTTTATTCCAGCAAGTGATTAAATCACACAGACTGATTGTTGCATATGAATTTGTTTGAAAACTTCATGTTAGAGAAATGTTTTTGTGGATATGGATTAGACAAAAGTTTGTAAAAAGACATTCTAGTAGGACTAGCTTTCTTTAGAACACTAATACTAGGTTTGACACGGAATTATGCTTTCATTTCATTTTCCTTTATTTTCTTCATTGCTCCTTGAAGCTTGTTCTTTGAATATCACTGTCCAATTTTCTTTTATTGATCTGTTCCATTGTATTCTTGGTCGATTGTGTTAATTACTGTCATGTTCCAGGACTCTTCTGCATTTGTACGGAGAGCATTTCTCGATAAAACACATAAGTGGTTAAAGAAACGTGCTATACCTAGTAGATATGCGTGTGCTTTTGCATTGGCTGCCTCTGATTGCCAGAAGGATCTGCGAGATGATGTATGTTCATGTCTATCATCTTTAAAATATCATGTATATTGTAACTTTGCAGCTGCTTTTATCAGATTTTGTATGCTGACACTACCATTTTAGTCCTTCAAATATATGGCAGAATTCATCAAAAATTACAGTAGAGAAGCTCGAATTCGCCAAAATTCTGCAGTGCAAGGGGCATCAATTACTGATTATCCAGCATATGTAGTGGTATTCTTGATCCATATTCTTGCACATGACATAGGCTTCCCACCTGAAGACTGTCAAGATGAAGGGATGATCGCTCAGTTTTTCTGGTAGGTGTACTTCTGAAGACAATTACTTTTTTTGGAGTATGGTTTCGCCTAGTTTTGAATGTTAATGCTACTTGGAATATTTCCTTCTTGCAGTCCATTTTTTTCATTCTTGCAGGCATTAGTCAATGCTAGTATTGTTGGTGGTGACATGGATCTAGTTAATGATGCCATGTTATATCTACTTTCTATTTTTTGTGCTGTTAAAAGAGCCGAGGATGCTGTTGATGCTCACAGAACTCCTGTAAGCATTGTGCCTCCCCATATTTCTTTTTCCCTCATTCTTGTTTGCTCTGCACTATATACTGATTGCCAGGGTGTCTCATAATGCAGAAGTTGCACATTCTAGCAGACATTGGAATCTCCATTGTAAAAGAATTGAATCGTAATGAGATCTCCTCACGTGCCCCTGGACTGATTCTTTTGCCGTCATCATTATACCAACTTAGTCTTACTGAGAAGAGTGGAGAGGCAAGTTTGCTAGGTGCTATAAAGTTTTGATATGTGAAACATTGTACTACCTCTAATTTAATTTTTCTGTGCAGGTCAATTCGGATTGTCTTTCTCATTTCTGTTTCGGTCAAAGTTTTGTTGAGAGAGTTGTTCATATTTTCAAATCTCATATTTCTCTGGTATGTTTACAGAAGCCTAAATTGATCATATGCTTTGTAAGATTATCATCTAATGAATTTTGTTTATTTTTTTTTCTTCTTTTCTTTTTGGCGGGCATTGATTCTACTTACATTTTAGCCTGCTTCGACTCTTTGTAAACGTGGTCAAAAGCTTCAAGAGGATAGCAAAAAATCAGATGTTAAATACACCACATTGGACTTGGTAGCATGCAAACAGTTTGATTTGCCATTAACTGAGGTGATGGAGCCCAGAAGTAAAATTATCAAGCGGGATTCCAGTATGGGATGTAAAGAAAAGCAGGCTCATTTGGCATCTGTATTTGTAGCTGAACCTAACAAGTGCTTTACTGTAGAGGGGTGCAAAAATGCTGCATCCAAAAGTTCAGCTGCAATTCTGGAGAAAGATCTAAATTCTTCTTGTGATTCTGTAGTTATGGAACTCTCTCTTACTGAATCACAAGTTTCATCCCAGAAAATGGAAAGAACTGCTGCTTCTTTCAAAGAAAATATAGGGCCAGTCGGTTCTGTTACAGCTAAAACCTCAAGATACTCCAGGTTAAAGTCCAAGGACCAGTGCAGTGAAAAGGTATGTATGTATTATACTGTCTTTATGCACCATGGCACTGCTTGGTCTTTGTCTTCCAGAGTCTTGAGTAATATATTTCTTGCATTGTAAAGGATTTGAGAAGCATATGGAAAGTTTTATAAAGTTGGAATTGAAAGATTATCCTGCATCTTGTTGCTATTTGTTGTTTTTATTACCATTATTTATGGGACAAAGCATGGGAGTGTTCTGACTATGAATTTAAATGCCCATACTTTTTTAAATATTTTAATCACGAAGATAAAATTGTGGAACTTTATAGAGCTGGCCTAAGACGTGTTTTTAGAAAGGAAATCAAATTTATTTCTATACCAACAATCTTCCATCTGATAATTTGCTGGTTGCGCATCTATCTTCTCAATTTTTGAAAACTAATATTTGTTCTGAGAGACAGGTTATAAGTTTTATCCTGCTGTTTATTTTTACCACATAGGGAAATTAGGTGCTCTGTGGTTGACTCATTCTTCCATGAATTCTTTTTGTCTTTCCATTTTTCTTGTTCTTGCCCTGATTTACTTTACAATGATGCCTTTCTGAATTTGCAGATCACAAATGATATTGGAGAGGTTGAATTATGGTGCTTGGATAGCAACAGTGAGGAGACTAATGGTGGCAACTCCTTCTCACAAAGGGTAAGAACGAAATATCAAGATCCTTAATTGTTTTGCAAATGTGAGCTCAAGCATGGGAGTCTGGGGGATCTAGTCCTCTGTTATTGTTATTATAGTTAGTAATTACTATTGTTCTTTATTTTGTCCGTTTCCAGTAATTGTTTGAGTTCTGATGGTTGTGTAAAAATTTCAATTTTGGCAAAGCTATCTCTATTATTATAGTCTTTATGTCAATTTCACTTGTTATTTTAGATCCTAATGATATTATGTTGCTGATGGCTTTGTACTTCAAGGAGGTTTTGTTGGAAGAGGATTCAAATACCTTACATTTGTGGCATGGGTGAGTTCTACTCTCTGTCTTAAATCTCAGGCATGGTAGCACTATTCTTCTTTATTTATTTGCCTAGTTCAACATTCTCCTCCTTTCTGTAACTGTCAACTATGGTTCTTTTATTTGACTTTTTAGAGACTTTATCATGAGTTGATGTCTTGCCATTTCTTTTTCTTATATGATTTACTTGTGTATCTAGGTTGTGCCTGTTAGGCATCTTTTTGTAAATTTATTTTACTTAATTCTTTTTATCTACTATATGGACCTTGGATATATTTGTTTTTCTGCTATTTGCTGGCTTGGTGGTGTGAGTTCTTTAGTGGGAATTCTGCTCATGATAATTCTCAGATTCTTGTTGATGATGCTGGCATTAATAGCTAATTTGGATGTAATAAATTAAGTCAAAAGTCAAGTCCTAGTTCAAAGGGGAAAATTACTGAGAGTCAAGTGTCAATCTTGTTTTGTGTAATCCTTGGTAAATGAAGTCTAGAAAATCTAACAGTTGTAGGGATACCTTAGAAACCTCAAAAGACAGTTGTAATTTAGTACTATAAAAGAGAACAGAAAGTACTCAATAATATTAGAGTTTACAGCAGAAAAATCAGTGTTTTCTAGATTTTGCTAAAGCTACTGTTTTAAGAGATTTTCCAGATTTTCTTTTTTAAGAAATCTGGGCTGCAACAGTGTTTCGAGTAAATTATCTCTAAGTTTTCTGATATACTAAACTGTCTTAGCAACGTTTTGATCAGATATGACAAATTTTACTGCCTAAGTGAATTATTGTAAGATTTCTGTGGGTATAGGCATACACATATCTAAAGCAAGACATTTAATTGTATTCATATATCATTTATTCTACTTGGTTCTATCCTAGCTCGGACATCTCTGTTAACAGTGATCATGTGCCTCATTCATCTACCAGAAATCCACACAAAACTGGTGATACGGTCAGTGATGATTCCGCCCAATGGCCTAAAACCTTATCAAAACAGAAGGCTGGGAAGTTGTTTGGAAGAACGGTTCTTTTAGCCGGTAATAATCTGTGCATATTTTTGTATCCTAGACATACTCGGTTTTTACCTCTTGCAAAAGCAAGTTGCTTTATGTATGGTGAACTGTTTATGTATGTCATGATCATGAACTTTCTTGGCCATTGGGAGCTATTCACAAAATTTATTGAATTTTACAGCTGTAAAGCAGCATAAAGTAAGTCATGTGTTGCTATTTCTTTTTATTCATCTATTTTTGAAGTTACTGATATACCAAGATCTCACAAACCTTGTTTTCTTGGCTGCTGCTGTAAACTTGTTTAGTAGAATTTTATGTTGTGTTCCACTTGGATGCTGTGGAAGTCATTTGAACAGATGTTTTTTCTCCCTTTTTTATTCTTCTATTTCTAAGTTAAAGTAAAATTTTAATGTGACAGCAATGTGACAGTTACTGGTTGTTAGCCATATGGGCAGCATCAGGGTCTGTAAAATCAGCTGAATGATTCAAGACTGCTGATTGAATGTTCAGCTGTAATTCTACTCTTTGAATGACGGCATTAGTACTTGTTAGGATGCCTTATGTTCCTAAGAACCTCTGTTGAAATCACAACAGGTTGTGTGCAGCGTGGATAATAAGTTTCAAATTCAAGATCCAATTGATGAGCATTCTTTTACATTTTTTATGATTTTATGGACTTCCTTCCTGCGATGACGGTTTTGCCAGTCAAACTACTAGAGCTGTTTGAAGTATAATTTTCTCTGCTGGTTCGTGGATCATTATTCATTTCTTCTATTATCATTATTCTTTTTATAAGTTACATATAATTTCTGCAACACTGCCCTTGCACCAATTATCAAAATTCATTAAGTTCTCTGGATCATGGAAGCATAATACAGTTTTTTGTTGTTATTCTTATTCTTAACTATCAAGTAGTACGTTCTGCTAAAGACTGAATACCATTCTTTATAACTTGTTTTGGGCATCCAAATATAAGATAGTATTTAAACAATTTTGTTTTTGACTCAGGATCAGTAGCATATCTTAGCACTTCTCAAAAGATTTTGTTCCACAGAACTCGTAATAAATTGTCTCATTTCTCAAGACATGCTACCAACTTTCTTGTCACGACTCTGCTGAAATGCAACGAGTTGGTGAAATTTCATATATTAGAATACCTGAGGGTACACAGACTACCACAAAAATCAAGTTGTGTCAATCCTTTGTTCAGGAGTCCTATTGAAAAATAGGACAGGATTGATGGTATCAATGATATAGCACTTTTGTTTCCATCATTAACTTCATTGTCATCATTTCTGGTGAAGCTGGGAGTATCGACCTTAATTCTTTGGTGAAGTGCACCGATGTTATTATTGACAACTTTTTAATATCTCTGTGCAGAAAAGGGGAAGAGGGGAAGGAAAGTATTGGAAGATACATCAGCTTCGGAAGTCCTAAATGTAAACAATGATTCTGTAAGCCTTACTCTTCTTGTCTGTTCATTACTCTCAAGTCCCTACTGGAAGTTTTATGATTATATGAAACTAAACCTCTAAAGGACAAAGTGTTATGAGTTAAAAAAATGAGTACTTCTTAGTTTTTTCTTTTGAAATTTGGATATTTGTGGATTCATGTTTTCAGCTAGTTATGTGCCTACGAATTCTTGTTCTGTATAAGGGTCAAATGTTAGATGTGATTTTATCAATTAAAAGAAAATAAAAAAAATTGCTTACACAACTTACGGCTATTTTTGATATTGCCATTAATTTCTCTATTCAATAGAATTCGGCAATGGACATGAACAGATCCCTTTATATTTCAGAGGCCATTATATCAATTAAAGTCTAGAATGAAATTCCTCTAAGTTTGTTTCTTTTTTGTTTTGTCAGGTTGCCAGAAGAACTCGGAGACGCAAAGTTCAAAGCACGCACTCTATAGTTTAATTTCCTTCTATCTGAGAATTTATTTCTGTTTACTGGAAAACCAAAAAATTTGTTAGGACGATTAACTGGATTACCACGACTCTGGACCGTCTTATGTTATGGTTAGAAAGAACTAACGAGTCCGGCTTTTATTTTATTTCATTTTCTCTGTAAATATTTTTCAAAATGTAGGTGTTGTATAGCGAGCACGTGCTATCAGATGTGAAGCGAAATGCTGCACAGAACTTCTGCCCGTGAATTAGAGTTATTTGAATGAGCCATTATTTAGCATGAAATTTGTGTTGGTCATGTAATTGACTAGTTATCAACATATTGTGAAATCTGTCGCTGGAAATGTCGTGTGGAATCTGCTTGCCGGAAAAAAAGATACAATTTTATTTCCTTTCATTTGTGATACTGAATGAGTTTCTCTACTCCTTGGAAGTCGACAGGCTAGGAAACTGGGCATGTTAAATATCATGACCCTATGTTATTATCATGGAGTCAAGCTCATATGATTCCCACACCAATACCCAATCAACGTCTCAGAACCATTAGATCCGACAATGACACGAAATTTATTACATTTTATCTTACCGAGAATACTTTTTCCTCTTCTGGGTTCTCCCCCCAGTCCAAGGAAACTATAAGATTAGTGAAAATCATGATTCTCTTAATTCTTTGTGTATTTTGCTTTTAAAAGAGCGATATAATTTCCACACCTATAAAACCTTTTTAAGTCTTTATTATATTTTGATCAAATTTTTTATGTGTAATTTCTCCCTTACAATATTGCGAAAGTAAAATTATTTTAATTGAGGTTGAATGTCAATTTTTGAACTATGTCACAATATATATATAGAGAGAGAGGCATAAATATAGACATAAATATAAATATATAGGTCTAAGTTTTTAATAAATCTCTAATTATTATATTAGTTGTCAAAAAAAAAAAAAATTAAGACTTATTTTGAGATATCATGATTAATGCATATTAAAATTTATAACCTTATACATAAAATATAAGTTGTTAAAAGAAATTAAGACCTATTTAGAGATATCATAATTAAAGTAGGTTAAATTCATAATACTACATGTACTGCATAAAATTTTTATTAAGAATAAATAAAAATAAAAATAAAGAATTGCTATTTTTAATATAAAATTCTTGTGACACAGAAATCATAAAATCCCTATATCATAATAATAATAATAACTATTTAATATTTTACCAAAACAGCTTTTGTTTACAACGACTTTGCTCACCGACGGAGAATGCTCCTCCAACATTCCAAGTCATTTTCTATTATCTGGTCTGAGAAAATTCTGCGGTTTGCTCTGCTCATGCGCAGCTAGTCTTCGATGGCGGCTAACACCAAGTTGATGTCCGATTCCCCGTTCTCTCGCCGCATCGTCCGCTCTTTCCTCCATTTCCTTGACTCTGGTCAGAGTCCAACTCTATCTACTTCTCCACATTCATTTTTATTACATTTTTTTTTCATGTCAACGATCATGCAGTTAGCTTTCCTGTTGATATGCTTAGTATTTTACTATGTTTTGATTTGTGTTGGATGTGTAGCATTTTCTCGAAAGGGGGAAATTTAGAGAATTTGTTTTCTAAACTAGAAAGGAATGTGATTATGGGGGTGGGGGGTGGGGTGGGGAAGTTTAAGTTTCAGTTGAATGGGTTATATAATGTCCTTTTGTTTCATAAGAAACAAGAAATGTAACTACTATATTGTTTTTTTAATTTCATTAAGAGTTCTGGGTATTTGATATTAATCAACAGTTTGAATTCTTCTGGTTCTAAACTGCCTATTATGGGAAGTTCTTGCTGTTGTGGTTTTACCCTTTTGTACTTTTTGATTAATCTTTGGTATTATGGTTGTTATATTTCCTTTCCCTTTTGATTCATGAGAAAATGAAAAAAAATAAAAAAAAGAGAGATTGCAATTTGTGCAACTACTACTTTGTTTTAATGTCTCTTACAGTTCTGGAATACTGTAATTTGAATTCCTCTAGGTCTAGAATGTATATCATGTCATGGTGCTTTTTGATTAAGGTTTGTTTTTGGTTGTTAAATTTCCTTTCTTGATGGTAATTGCCTTTCTTTTGTAGTTGAACCAGCGCTGGGAGTTGATCTTGAAGGTCTTGAAGTTGTTAGGGAATGTTTGTCAGAGGTGTTTAAGCTTGATTCACCTTATGTTGATGGACAAATAAAACCCGATTCATTAATGGATATTTTCAATTCTCTAGAAGCAAGTGATAATTTGAAAACAAAATCGGATAATGGTCCTAGTTCATCCTCTGCCCAGAATGTTGATGCCAAGTTTTCTGAAGCTTCAAAATCTCTGGTTCTAGTACTCTCTCTTTCAATTTGTTATTCTTGGTCTCTGTGTTTTTTCCTTGTATGCTGGTAGCCCTTACTAAAATCTTTATAAGATGTAGAAGTAAATTCTTTTATAAAATGAAATGTGGGTTTTGAATTTTGATTCCATTTAATGTTCTACTTGATCAGGGTGACGACTGGACAAAAGAACCTTTCTCTACAGGCAGGCTTGTAATCTTTTTCTTTCTTGAATTGTAAATTCTATTAAATAGAATTCAGATTTTCAGTCTTGCATGTCATGCTTGTTTAATTTTATTTTTATATTTTTTAGGTTTTGTGACTTGGTTTACAGCTAAGAAAATTCTACTTTGTCCATTTAAGATATTTAGGTTTGCTACAGTATAATCTCTCCCGTTCGTAGTCAACTCAAAGGTTGTATCTGTTGACAAATTATGATTTCCTTATGAAAGTCAAATATCAATTACCATTTCCTTAGCTACGCACATATTTGAATATTTTGTCAGTCCCAGGCATAGGATATTTCTTCAAATTGAGAGATCTGGAATTGTGCAAGTCTTTTGACGAAGGAAATGCTTGAAGAATAGAAAGAATTTTTGGGATTAGTTTTGAGTCTAAAGCAAATAGTTTGATCCTCTGATTAATTGTCAAAGGACATGGAAAAAGAAATTGGGGAGTCAAGTTTGATAAACCTATGGAGCGGAACTATCAGTGGATTAGTTGGGTTCATTTTGCTAGAGCTTTGAGGAGATAAGGTGATTGGGGAGTTACATAATCATAGGGACCATGATTTTTATCGACTCAATGTTGCATTACAAATTCAAACTGCTAAACATGCGTATGTTTTTCTCTTTATCCAAGATAAATCTTTCAGGAAAAGGTGGATGAATTCAAACAGCTAAACGTGCATATGTTTTTTAATTTTAGAGAATTGGCATTCTGTTTTGCACAAATTCTTTTGGTAGCTCATTTTTGTATGGATTAAACTATAAATTCTGTCTATTAGATCTTTTGTAATCCATTGCTGAATCCATTGCTGGATCTCTAGTTCATCTCTCCTTTTGTCCAATTTTATTCGTATTAATAATATTTGTTTCTTATCCAAAAAAATGTATAAAACATTGTATTTGTGCCAGGTTTGAGTTATCTCCTCTGAGTTGAAAAGTAAGTTGTGATATATTGATGAACTTGTCTTTATAATCCCATATTTGGGACATGCAATTTATGATGGTGTTGAATTGAAGATTTGTACTCACTTTTATGAGTTTAAAGCTGTTTTGAAATCTTGTGATGCTTTAGGTTATCTGCATGTTAATTATTTCTCAATTGCCCTGTGATTTGCAGGGGTCTCAAAAGATGAACTATTTGGGCAATATTTTGCTGCACTTGAGAAAATGCATTATTTTAAGATTATGCCTGATGGGAACGATGACCCTTCCCAACTGGATAAAGCTTCACGTTTATTTCATGATGCTCTTAATGTATGATGTATTTTCTGCTTATTTTCGTTTGCTGCATCTAATGAATATGAAATTTACATGGCCATAGTAGTTGCTCAAATGGTTTGTTATGTTGTGATACTCGTATGTGCATTTCTACTTTTGCTTCTGAAGTTTCACTTTAATGTTTGGTTTTCCACTTCCCAGCTATTGAGTATATTGAAAGCATAATTGTAATTTTCATAGATTTAGTGGCAGACTAAAATGTTATCACTTGTTGAGAATTGCATAACTTGGTTTAATCAAGATGAACAGTCAGCACAATGAAATTTCTCTGGCCCCTTTCACTTGAGACTGAAAGAACACATACAGTAGCTTCTTAATCTCTTACCAACATGATAACTGAAACGGTCATTGCCATATGGTATTTGAGAAGATCCCATGTTTTGGAGAAAGGGCATGTAGAAAGTGATAAGTCAGTGCCTCAGATTTAAATCTGAGATAATTACTTTTTACATAATGCTAAGTTTCAACCTCTTTATGTTAGAATATAAGCACCCTTGGGAACCTGGAAAATTATTTCCTTCGAGGTAAAATTAGTTAAATATAGTTGTGGCTCAGAAGCATGTAAGATCTATAGCAAAATCTGAGGACTACAAAAAGAGAAAGTCTGGGGTCAGTATTGTTTGAAAGGTTGGAGCATAATTTGAATAGCTTGTGTTTTATTATAATCTGCCAATTAAACACGTTAGAGCTAATATATTATTGTCATACATAATACTTACTTTCCGGCCTTTTCCTTTTTGTTTAACTTCGATTGTTTATTTGATTGGTGTATACCACTTGCTAGTGGTACATGGAAGAAGCTTATTTATAAATTTCATTAATTTGAGGATCGTATTGTTTTTATATCTGCAAGTATCCAAGTCCTTGCTATTCACCTTTCGCTACATACCTTTATTGACAAGCAAAAATTCTTGTGCTGTATCATGTCAGGAGATGGAAAGATCTGGTTCTCTGGCATATAATCAGAAGAACCTAGCTGAGACATTTAAAAGCCAAGGTATTTATCTGGATGCCTTCAATTGAGTTGACAAATAATGCTTCTAAATCTGGAAGTTCTTGTACGCTCATCCTTTCACTCTGATGTTTTTTCTCTTTGAGCTATAATACTGCTATAAATGAATCACAATCCATAGAACATCTGGATCTTATTGATGGAAAACATGTAAACTTGTTCACCCTCATTAAGGCATGGATCTAAGAACAACTAGAGAATATATAATTTATTGAGAGCATGTTTTGCTGTTTGTTTAATTTACAAGCCGAATGTGCTGCTGTAAAATGTGTTCTTTGCTTTTAGGTAATCAGGCCATGCAGTTAAAGCAGTTCTCTGATGCAATTGAGTTGTATTCTTTTGCTATTGCACTTTATGAAAAAAATGCTGTTTACTACTGTAACAGGTACACTACTAACTTGTGTAAATTGATAATTTGTTATCTATGCCAAAGGCCTATTTGCTAGTGGTATATAACCTACTGAAAGTAGGTATTCTGACTATTTTGCTTAAATGATCTCTAATGAGTTATTATATATATATTTCATTTTAAATGTGGTGATGCAAAGGAGGATTGAAACCTACCTTACATTTTTATTATGGTATTTCATGTATCTCAGCTGTTAATGAAGAGAAGGGGACAAATTCCAACATTTTCAGTTTTTACTTTCTGTTGAATTTGGAAATTTTGATTTTTCTCTATGATTTATATTCTTGTCAGGGCTGCTGCTTATACTCACATCCACAAATATGCCGAAGCTATCGGAGACTGTCTGAAGTCGATTGATATTGACCCAAATTATTGGAAGGCATACAGCCGTCTGGGTTTAGCATATTACGCTCAAGGGAACTATACTGATGCTATTGAAAAAGGATTTAAGAAAGGTTTATACCGAAGTTAATTTCTTAATTATATCCGTTGGACTAATTATCCCTTTGTTGGATAGACTAACGTGTGCATTTTTATTGTTTTATGACAAAGTACTGTTGTTTAGAAACTAATCTCTAATGCCAAGATTTCACCTATGCAGCCTTGCAATTGGATCCAGATAACCAATCTGTCAAAGAAAATATTCGGGTTTGTTTTGCTTCATCATCTTTCTTTTTTAGCTAGTCATTGGTGAATCTTGTTAATGATGATTGCATTGTTGTTTGTGATACATAGATGGCTGAGCAGAAATTGAAAGAAGAGATGCAACGAATGGGACGGGATCAGGTAACATATTTAATATATGTAGTAAGATTTAGATTAACTTAAAGACCTAGTCTCTTAAAAATTAGATTGCAAATCATACCAGCTATTAACACAATTATCATGATTGAACACTATTTTTCTTCTATGAGGGAAAAGGCAAGATGGTCTAGTTACAAATTTTTTTCCTTGAAAAAGGAAAAGAAAATCCTTATTTGCTATTTTTATTTTTGTCCTTATGGCTGTTGTTGGATAATCATCAATCACTAATTCATCAAAGTTGCAGGGTCAAATTCACTGCATTATTCTGATCTTAATGGATGCCTTATTTCTTGCTCCTTTTCTATTTTTCTTCAATCAGAAAGTAGGAACTTAGTTGTCTGTCATACCCAAAAGAAGAACAATTTCTAACATATAGTACTTTCTTTCTTTGTTCAGAGTGCGCATTCTAGTTCCGATAACCAAGATTCAAACCCGTCAACTGGAGGGTTCAGAAGTCACGGAACACCACCTCCATTCACGATGCCTTTCGACACCAATGCCCTACCCACTGATATTGCAAGCATGTTCATGAACATGGCTTCAAATATTCACCAGGGACCGCACTCTCAAACTAGACAAGGAGAAGGTGGTAACTTAAGCGAATCTGACGAGCCTGGAGTCAGAATGGGTGGGAATATCAATTTCAATTTTGGAGAAAATATGCCTGAAGAACTAACAGGAGCATTGAGATCAGTGATGGAAATGTTTTCAGGTGCATCTTCCCAGAGAAATCCTTCTCAAGATTCTGATAGTTCCATGAATGGAAGGTCTGCAACAAATTAAATTACTACACAACTTTTGTACCATTTGGTTCGATTTTTCCCCCATACTTGCACAATTATAGATGAGCAACACCATAAATCCTAATCAGAAATATATATTTCTGTATAGTCAATTTTTTTTTTCTTTTTTTCTTTATTCTTTTTAAAAATAATGAATATTGTGGATTAAGACGCTTTAGGTGCAAAATTTATAAATTTAAATTAAAGAATTAGGGATCATAATAATGATTGTTAAAATATGAAGAAAATAAATTAAAACCAACTCTAAACATTAGATATCGACTAAAAATTAGTATTTGTTAAATATTTTAAATGTTTATTTGTGTTTTAAATTTTTAAATAATTTATTTTTTTAATATTATATATTTTTTAATAATATATTTTTATTTTCTAATTTTCTGTGTAAGAAAAGTTGGAATTATTCAGTATTCGACAGGAATTGACCAGACCAAACAAAATCAAACCTTATTGTTTTCCAACCTTCTTGACTTCTTAATGTTGTCTAATTTTGGCTTTGTTTTAATTTGAGAGTAAATATCGTTCAGAACTTAAAAAAAAAATCAAAATTATGTTATAATTAAGTTGATACAAATATTTTCTAATAAACACTTAATTAAAAAAATTGGTATTAAAACATCAAATTATTAAAATGTTGAGGGTTGTTTGTTTGAAGTAAAAAGCATAACTTCATAATAGAATTACTATCTATGGGGTTTCGATAAATATTTTAACTAAAAAATGCTTGTATTTAAAACAAAAATTTTGCATATTTCTTGAAACGAAAATTATACATATATATATATTTTGTATAATTTATTTTATAAAATTTTTCAAAAGAATGTTAGGTCGTAATATAATTTGTAAGTTAAATCGGCATATTTTTAATTCATTTAAACTTATTAAAATGGTAAAATATTACTTAATAAAAATATTTGAGAGGATTATATTTTTTAATTGAAAAACAGTCTTATAAAGTTCATGGGAATAAAACTTCTATAATTTTAAATTTGTTGGGGTTAGTTCCTGACCATGATTAGGAATTCTTTGTCAAAGAGGTTTTTAATTAAATAAAATAGTAGGAATTATAATCCTACATGAAAAAGAAAAATAAAAAATTTATATAAACAATAACTTATTTTAGTTTTTATATTATATAAAAAAATATAAAAAAAACATAAAATTAATTGAAAGAAAAGAATTGGATTAAAAGAGAAAAGAAGTTGTAAGAGCAAGTAACTGGTTATTTTCTTTTTTATTTTTTTTTATAAGACAAGATATTTAATTATTTGATAAGAAAAAATTGACATTAAACTATGATTCTGTGATTTCTTTTATTATAAAATTTTTACATTAAAATTAATATCTCTTTTGTAGTTGTTTGATTTTATAATATTTTAATTTTATATTAATTATTGTGATACATAATTTTATTTTAACCAACCACACAGAGAAAAAAGATTATTCCATAAACATGACTTTTAGTAATTTTATAATTTATAAAATAATTAATTTTTACCTACTAGGAAATATAATATTTAATAATAAATTATATTATTGAATGTGTTATAAATTAATTATTTATAATTTGTTTTTAAAGCATATTGTGACAAAATTTTATATTGAATAAGTAACAAAAATTTTTGAGTTTTATAAGGGTGGGTTGTGTATATCTTATTGAATATATCTTTTACAAAAAAGGTAATAGTTTAATTTGTGACAAGTAGTATTAGAGTTAAATCTATTCTAATTTTAATATTTCAATTAAGTACCCACGCGCATCGAACGCATACATAAATGATTCATAAGTTTTGAAATAGAGTAAGACGGACGCGTCTATGAAAGATTCATAAGTTCTAAGATAAAGCAGAACAGATATGCAAGGAGCTTTTGAACGTGTTTATGAAGGGTCCATAAGTTTTGAAATAAGGTAGAATGGGCATATAGTGAGCTCTACTATGAGAAGGGTATCACAGAATTGAGTGGAAGAGAATGTGACAAAACTCTATCTAGGGGTGAGCAGCGGTTCTGAGTAGAATCGGAACCGATTTTTTAGGGTAAGTTCTGGTTCTAAAGATTAAGTAACCGAACCGAGGAACAAATATTTTAAAAATTAAAAATTATTTATTTATTTAATTTTATATTTTGAAGATAAAATAAATACTAATACTTTTTAATGAATTATTCAATGAATAAAATAATAACATTTAAAATTTTTTATTAAAATTATAAAAAAATTATTTTTAAATAAATACTTTAAAGTCAAATATAGCACGTGATGTTAAATTTATTGTTAAATTTATAAAAACGTAACTCTTACGTAAAGTATTATTATATTTAGTTAAATAAATTATTTATTGAAGAAAATAATTTTATCTATTGAATTACATAAA
>CP135544.1:400767-439815 GCA_032402905.1 Khaya senegalensis
AAATAAATTAACATATATCAATTTTTTTATAAATTATTTCTATTATCTTTCAATCACTTAATTTTTTATTTATTTATTTTATTATTTTTATAATTTAATATTATTAATTTTAATTTAAAATTTTTTTTTTCTAGAGTTAAAAATTATAAAATTAAAATAATTAATAAATAAGGTAACTTATTTTAGAATTGAAATCGAAGCGGAATTGAATAAAATTAAAAAATAAAATACTTTATAAAATAGGATAGATTCTAGTCTCACGCGGAACCGAAACTGAATTAATTTTGCACAGTTCTATCTTTATCTTAAATAAGAAAAGAAAATTTTTGGGCCTTAAAGAATGGATTTTGCACATTCTATTGGGTATGTAGGGAAGGGAATGGCCCCACCCCTTATGTTTTGCTATTACGTTAACCCACCTTTGGTGTCATCTGGGCCGTTTCTCCCTCACCCGATTGTACGGTCTATATTGAACCCAAATATGCTACGTGTGTATGAAGTCAAATGTTTTGTTGACTTGTCCCCACGACCTTAGAATAAATTTAAATAAAAAAAAAAAAGGGGGACCGGGAACACTGAAAAAAAACAAGTACTTGCGAGTTGCGAAACTTCTCAATTCTGGTTCTTTCCGCCCACAACTGTTTAGAACGCCTCTGTTTTGATCGTAGAGTTCTCCGTGATCCCATTCACTTTTCTTCTTGCATGAGTTCTTTCTAGTTTGTAATGCTGATAACTTGATTTTTGCTTTCTTTCATTTTCAGGGTGCTGCTAATCTGCGTTGAGATTTTCGGGTATTTTTTCCCATCTGTCATTGTTTTTGCTTTCTGGGGTTTTTCTGTTGCTATTGCTTTCCTTTTTTTTATGCGTCAAAGTTTTGTAATTTATGTTCATGTTTGTGTCTTTGTTTTGTTTTTGTTTTTTCATAAATTCACGTAAAGCACAATTTGCTTTTTGTGCAATTTATTTGGGATTTACGTTGTGGCTTATAATTTTTAGATGCCTTTCGTGAACATTAAAAATTTGCTTAGTTTTGAAGGAAGTTGGTTTCTAGAGTATATGATGGTTTCTTTCATGTCATCTTCCGTTTTGATTTCAGTAATAATATTACTCCAGTGTGATGTTAAATGTTAAAACCAACCGTTTTTCCCTCATCGGTTTTGCTCTTGGTTGTTTGTCCATTAATAAATATGGCCGGATATGATTCTATTTCAGGATTTGAATTGGTAGATCTGCTGGGGGTATTCAACCCTTGAAAGATGAGTGCCTACATTGTTGGTGTACTTGTTCCTCTTGTATTTACTCTTCTCTTTCGGAATTCCAAGAATGCAAAGAAACGAGGGGTGCCCGTTGATGTTGGTGGGGAACCTGGGTATGCTATTAGAAATCATCAGTTTACTTCACCGGTGAATACAGCGTGGGAAGGAATCTCTACTCTTGCACAGCTTTTTGAGCAGTCATGCAAGGAGCACCAAAATAAATTCTTACTTGGAACTCGGAAATTGATATCAAGGGAGATTGAAGTCTCTGAAGATGGAAGGTCCTTTGAGAAACTTCATCTGGGAGAGTACGAGTGGCAAACTTATGGTCAAGCATTTGAAATAGCATGCAACTTTGCTTCTGGCTTAGCTCAGCTTGGCCACAAAAAAGAGGAACGAGTAGCAATATTTGCTGATACAAGAAAAGAATGGTTTCTTGCTTTGCAGGTTAGCCTTATATATTTTATAATTGTGGTGACCATCATAATTAATTTTCCCTGAATTTTCTTCTGTAATTGAACCAAAACTTTGTTAGATAACACATGTTGTGATTGAACTATATCTTACTCCAAGTACATGCTTTCTTGTCAGTATGTGCAAGTAATAACAATAGCACTCAACTCCATCAACTAAGCTGCGGAAATAGTTATTGGATTTTTTTTATCATTAATTTTCACAACGATGCAACATCGCTCTTTCTTTTGCTGTTTGTGATCATGCAATATGCTTATGTGGTTTCCTTCTAACAGGGTTGCTTTAGACACAATGTCACTGTGGTGACCATATATGCATCTTTGGGCGAGGAGGCACTTTGTCATTCTTTGAATGAGGTTTAATCTCTCTCTTTGTCTCTCGCTTTCTGTGCGTGGGCGCATGCCATTTGGAATGTTGTCAAAAATGGAACACCAGTGGAAGTGCTTGCATAAAATGCTTGTTTACATTCTACAATGTCAGCAGTAACCAGAGATGTGTACATACAATGTAATTCTAGTATCAGAGCCCAAATCTCTGCTTTGCACAATTGGAGTATAGTTTTTTCAGCTTTCCATACCTTATATCATTGCTGGTTATTATACTTGTCAAATGATTCCTTGCAACAGTGACAATGTATTTTTACAAACCCTTATCAGAAATGGCCATCTTGAAATTAATTTGCAAAATTTCCTAAAGCAATTTCTTATGTTCCTAATTCTATTTTCAATTTTTTCTTTAAGTTACTGCTTTCCTTTTCAAATACATAGATCATGAGCTTTGTTAGGTAATTAATCTCTAGCTCATGGTTTTTGTGATGTATTAAGCCTATGCCAAATTAATAAACTCGTTGAAGAAGAAGAATGTTTACTTCTCAATTTGTGTTCCACTTTTGTAAAGCATTAGCTTTTCCAAACATTTGGATTGTCTCTTGTTTAAATTAGAGCCATCATGTATTGATATCAATTTCATGATTTATGGGTAGCGAACCTAATACTGGCAAAATTGGTTTGCTTATTGAAATAATTTTTTATGCCCTTTTTGTATGTTGATGATTTCCATAAGAACTCATTACAAAATTGAATAGTACTTGTTGGAACATATTGTTGAGTAGAAATGGAAATGACTGAATGAACTTGTGGATTAGCATGGAGGTTTGTTTTCCATTTTGTGTTTCTGATATCCATTATTTAATTGTGTTTTTCCTTCTTTTATCAGACAGAGGTTACAACTGTGATTTGCGGGAGCAAAGAACTGAAAAAGCTTGTAGACATAAGTGGACAACTGGACGCTGTGAAACGTGTGATATGTTTGGATCCCAACATTCCATCTAATGCCTCATCAGTTGAACAGAGTGGTCGCTGGAAGATCATTTCATTTGCTGATGTACAAAATCTTGGCCGAGAAAATCCTGTTGATGCTGATTTACCTGTTTCAGCTGATGTTGCAGTTATAATGTACACAAGTGGAAGTACTGGATTGCCCAAGGTTAGAATTATCATGACATATTACGAACCACGTGTTTCTCTCTGAATTGTCCTTGGTTTGTTAGTAGTTTCTCATTCTTTCCTTAATGGTTGAATAATATTTTAAAAGACTAATTTGGTCTTCTTCGCTCCATTCTGAAGCTTATTACTAGGCATATTCATATGAAGCCATTGTCACTGAAACCTCATCCAAAATCTTGGAGTCGGCATATTATTGTTCATTCGGAAACTGCAATAGTTATTTTTTACAATTGTTATTGTAATTATCAATGTAATGAGGTTGATGTACTGTTAGCTATTTGGCTGGCTAAAGTAATTGACACATTCGTTTTTGAAGTCAGATCAGTGTTTCTGAGTATGTCAATAACTTTCATTATATCAACTTTGAGCAGGGTGTGATGATGACGCATGCTAATGTCCTAGCGACAGTTTCTGCAGTGATGACAATTGTCCCCGACCTAGGAAGCAAGGATGTTTATATGGCATACCTACCTTTGGCTCACATCCTTGAAATAGCAGCTGAGGTATAGAGCGATCTCTTACTAGTTTGTTTTCGTGAACATGGTATTTTTTGGGTTTTTTTTTTTTTTTTTTTTCTGTTCATGGTCAATTTTTGTAAGGTTCTCTTTTCTCCTCCCTAATCAACTTTAACTAATTTCTTCTGCATATTCTAGAATATAATGGTTGGTGTTGGAAGTGCAATAGGCTATGGCACCCCTTTGACTCTCACTGATACATCAAGCAAGATAAAAAAAGGAACAAAGGGGGATGCCACTGTATTAAGGCCAACTGTGATGGCAGCTGTCCCCGCAATTCTTGACCGTGTACGAGATGGTGTGCGCAAGAAAGTAAAATTTTACGAATTGATGTATATATTTGTTTGTGTGAAACCTGATTTTTGAAATAATGTCCCGTCTATGAATGCTGAGATCTTCCTAACACTTCAGGTAGATGCAAAAGGTGGATTTTCCAAGAAATTGTTTGATTTGGCATATGCTCGTAGGTTGTTAGCAGTAAATGGTAGCTGGTTTGGGGCTTGGGGCCTGGAAAAGATTCTGTGGAACTTTCTTGTCTTTAGCAAAGTTCGTGCAATTCTGGGAGGTCGGATCCGATTTATCCTTTCTGGAGGTGCTCCACTTTCTGCTGATACTCAAAGATTTATCAACATTTGTCTTGGGTAAGTGTGGCTTTAGAATATTTTAGCTGATCTTTGCTAATTAATAAGTTATGAACCCTCGACTTTGTGTTCTGCCTTGCTTTTATGATTACCTACATTTTTAAGCATCAAATTTGAACATAATACAAAAACACTGAAGTTCAGAACCATTTTACCAAGTAAATACTAAGAAGGTGGTTGCATCATTGCTTATCCGCGTCTTGATATTAGTAGATATTAGTAGATATTAGTAGACTTATGATGCTGACTGGGTTTTTACAACTAGGCTTTTATGTTCTCTTTCCCTACTGATGTTTTGAGATTGTTAAAGCTTGATACTAATTTTTGGGCTCTTATCTTTAAGCTGAAGCTTTTAGGTTAAGTGGTAACTTAACAGAGACAACCATAGCTCTTTTCTTGGTTCCTCATTAGTATGTGTAGTTATTATTGATCTGTGAAACAAGCTGCATATGATTGTATTAATCTGAGTCATTACCAGTGACCAATTGTAAGCTAGCCAGATATAATTGTTAATTGAGAGGACAGGAACGGGGACAGGGACGGTCGATTTTTCTCTGAGAACACTGATGTGAATTTAATCCTGTTTTGTGAACAGGTCCTTATTGATGAAGCGATGCAGTAAGAAAAGAAAATAAGAATACCTTTTAATGTTATTGAATAGTAATCATTTATAGAAAGTTGATCACCATCATGTAAAAGAAATGCAGAAAAGATTGAGCTCTTATAGACAAGAAACCAAGCTACATTACTAATTGGCAAGAATTAGAGTTTATTAAGATAGCAAATTAATTTAACACAATTATAAAGATACTGCAGTGTTCATTGTTGAATCCGTATTTCACAAGTAAAAAAAAATAGCCTTGTACACTTTGGCCATGAGATTATATCTACAAGAAAGATTGATGGCTCTGGATTTTTTTCTTTTGTCTTCTGGGCGCATATTCTGTTTTTTATTTTTATAATATTTTTTTCTTCTTTTTGTAAGCTTCATGCTCTAATTAGATGGTTTTTTCCAGTGCTCCAATAGGCCAAGGTTATGGTCTTACTGAGACTTGTGCTGGCGGTGCTTTCTCTGAGGTTGATGATACATCTGTTGGTCGTGTTGGTGCTCCACTTCCTTGCTCATTCATGAAGGTAAGTATAATCTTAACATATTTTACCTCCATGCATTGTGATGCAACACTTCTATCAAGTTCATGCACTTCTCTTGACCATCTCTGTTAATGATAAATTCCTAAGAGCAGTTCATCTGTTTTGTTGTGTTCGAAGTTAAAAAAGTTTGCTCTTGTGTCTCTAAATTTATGGCTGAAACTTTAAAGTGAGCAGTTCTGGCCTCACTGGCCCACCTTTTTTCTCATCTCTCTACTGCACATGCTCAATCGTGCATGCATGTCTATATGCGCATACACCTAATCTGCAGAATCTTTCAGTTTTCTATCTCTCTCTCTCTCTCTAGCTGCTAAACATCTATCTTATTGTAGTAAAGCCTCAGATGCACTCTTGATGTTAGTCTTTGTATAAATCCGCTACTTTTCGTATGGACCATCAGTTTGATTATTACATTGTGATGGTTTATTCAATGGTTGGATTACAAAAAATATTGATGCAACATTTTCGTGCTTTCAGTTAATAGATTGGCCAGAAGGTGGTTATTTAACGAGTGATTCACCAATGCCTCGTGGGGAGATAGTCATTGGTGGTCCAAATGTCACAGTTGGATATTTCAAAAATGAAGAGAAAACAAAGGAAGTGTACAAGGTAGAGTTTCAAAGTTTTGCCGCCTATATATTAATTTCCTTGTAAAGAACTATTATTTGGAGCTGCAAATGATGACAATATTATGTGGTTTGAAGGTTGATGAGAGAGGAATGAGGTGGTTCTATACAGGTGATGTGGGGCAGTTTCATGCTGATGGTTGCCTTGAGATAATTGATCGTAAAAAAGACATAGTCAAGCTTCAGCACGGGGAATATGTCTCATTAGGAAAGGTCCGAATACTACCTGCTTTCTATATAATTTTTCATATCTCATGCTTCAGGGACTAATGTTTCCTTCCACAGGTTGAAGCTGCTCTCATCATCAGCCCATATGTAGACAATATTATGTTGCATGCCGATCCATTTCATAGCTACTGTGTGGCTCTTGTGGTGGCTTCTCAGCCTGCTTTGGAAGAATGGGCTGCAAAGCAAGGAATTGTTTATAATGATTTCACAGAGTTGTGCCAGAAAGAAGAAACTGTCAAGGAAGTGTATGCATCTCTAGTGAAGGTATGACATGATGTTGGGGAACCTAACCAAACATGTAGCTCCAAATAATGGTTCTATATGTTTCATATTATAGTTTAAATAACAAAATTGGGAAATTTGAACCTGAAACCCTTAATCGACCTAGTATTGATACCGTGTAATACACTATTAATCCCAATAAGTTTAAGTGAATAGGAAAGGCCAAACTATATGCTATAAACACTCAAAATGTATTTGAATTAATTCTTACCCATGGTATTGTGATTCTTTATTAACTCACAGGCAGGCAAGAGCGCGCGTTTAGATAAGTTTGAGATCCCTGCAAAGATCAAATTGTTTTCTGACCCATGGACTCCTGAATCTGGGTTGGTTACTGCAGCTATGAAAATTAAGAGAGAGGCCATTAGAAAAGCATTTGCTGATGAACTTGCAAGGTTATATGGATGATGCGAAAATTTTGATTGAATTTGGTGATTGTGCAGAATGTTGATGAAATGTGGACTCTGGTTAGGATCCTCTTTATCCTCATTTGCTGATGGACCAAAGTTTCCTCTCTCTCTCTCTTTTTTTTTTTTTTTTTTCCTTCGACTTTTGTACTTGTTGTTTGGGATTATTTATAGGAAAATATATGAAAATCTAATAAGATTTTGCATACTCAGAGTTCGAAACTTCAGTAGCTTACTAGCATAAGCAGGTTACTTTTGTGAAATTTAACTCCTTGCAGACCATCGAGTATTTATTTAAAGCTAGGAAAATTTTGCCTTCTATTTATTTACAGCACTAAAACCGGGAAACTTTGCCCCCATTTTTTGTTTTTTATTTCAGCTGCTGTTCTGAGAATTACATCGTAATTTGATGCTTTTCTTTTGGTTATATTCTCCCTTTTACTCGTCTTCTTTTGCTTGTTAAATTAGCCAGAAAAGAAATGTTGTGTGCCATGAATATTTTGAAGAATGAATGTATGATAATTATGTATGTGGGGTTGTCCAAACTTGACAATTACGGGCATTGATTTAAAAATAGTGAATAATGGTCGACTTTATGGTTCCTTCTACAGAAAACTGTGCTGCTATTATGTTGCCATTTAAACTTTGTTGCTGCTTTTATGGGTAGAACTGAATCATCAAGTCAAGTAGCTTGTGTAGACAATAGGTGATAGCAAACTATTGCTGATGCAGCCTACTGTTTGAAACTTGAAATTCTTGTGTTGTAGGTGGTAGGTCATGCTGTGGTGCGTGCAGCTGTACCGCATATTTTATCAACTTTTTCGTCGTATTCTCAACTCTTATGTTGTAATTTTTAACTCTCTGTTATATATTTTTCAAGTTTTTTCAAATGCAACTCGTAAGTAGAGAACCGAAGATTTGAGAATTAAAATGAAAGAGTAGGAAATTATAACATAAAAAGTTGGGAAGCTATAGGGTATAGCTGCATGGACCTTTATAGCCATACCTATGTGTAGGGACTTGATTTACTAAGAGACTGCTAAATAAGAGACGTGTTCAGTTAAAAGGAAGAAAGAGAAGAGGTTGGGAGCTGCATTTTTGGTCTAACACTCTGAACATCTCAAGCCACAAGGAAAGGCAGACGCAGAAAAAAGCATCCTTGAATGTCATTTATCTTTGGGGATGATAACATTCAAGTCTATTGAGTTTTTATATTTTACACTAATTAGAACATAGTTTGTTCATCTATAACAAATAGGTCCCTAACTCTTATCAAAATGACTGATATACCCTTTAGATCTAAGTTACATGTGTCTAAGTTCTGGTGTTACAAGGGTAATTTTCGTCAGCGTGCCGTTTAGGGATATATTGGTTATAAATAGACAAATTATGTTTTCCTTTGTGAAAACTAAAAACTTAGGGACCCTATCTATCATACTTTTTTTTTTCCCTCAATTTCTTTCTGTCGCAGATGTTGATAAGTAAGTTTTTAGAGGAAACATTAACTAATGCAATCAAGTCCGTCCGTCCGTCCGTTCAAGTTTATTGCTTGCAATTTGACCTTGTTCAACTGATTCATCTTAGTCTCTCAGTCTTCTTTTGCTCCAGTTGTTGCCACAATACTATTAATTTTCTTTTCTCATTCAACTTACATTGACTTGCTACTGAACCCACTATTGTAGGTAAAGCCAAATGACCCCAAGTTTTAACATATAGAACATATATTACTTTGACTACACACATTTTATCTTGCTTCAGCCATCTGGGTAGTTGGGTTCTCACTTTCCTTTTCCCATTTGAGGACATGGTTTGATTCTCCATGTGAATTAAGTTAGAATTACTGTAAAAAAAAAAAAAAAAAAATTTCAGAGTAGGCACTATTTTATGGGAGAAGATGTCCGGACTGTGTTTTGATAGATTCGATCCTAATAGTGAGATAGATAAAGATAGAATTACTCTAACAAAAGTCTTGAGGGTAGAAACTGCTCACATATTTAGACTGCAGGTTGCGTTGTGACAGATCCGATCCAAGGAATAAGATAGTTTAGTGTATAATTGCTCTCAAAAAATATTGATCTGATCTAAATAGGGTGTTAGTAGATTCCGGACTCTAAATTTCCAATAATTAGGCAGAAATAGGAATCATTTCTAGGCAACCTAGAGGCTCAAAAGGCTATTGGAGTGGGAGAAAAAAACAAGAGAGAGAGAGAGATAATAAAGTTGTTGGAAATGTTAGTTGGGAGAAAACTAAAAAAGAAAAGGGTTTGAATGGGAAGAGGAAGAACAAGAGGAGACCCACAATTCCAAAATGCATACACACTACTTTTGGTGGATGATGTGAAGTTGAGTTGAAGCCAACCAAAATGGAAACAACTTCTTTTCTTCCCATGTGACCATTCCATTACTTTGTTTGTTTCCATCACTTTTTAAAGATGTTCCGTTCATGTACACCCCATTAAAGCACTTTCTTTTCTGAAAAAAAAAAATATTGAAAAATAAAACGTCCATTCTTCGTAATTATCATCTTGTTCTTTATACAAGACACACGAACGCATAAGATGTGTCCATTAAAGTGCGCGCGCGTGTGTGTGGAAGACAGGCTTGTTTTGGGGAGAAAAGAAGAAGAAAAAATAATGAAAGAATTGATACTTAATTCTTTGTTAAGTCTCCCAAAATTCAGACAAAACGTTGTGGGTTTAGTTGTTCTGGAAAGCTAGCATTCCATATAATTGATGAAGGTCTTGTACACTTTTTAGTAAATGTGTATTAGGGTTTCGCTCTTGTAAAGATTATACTAACCTAAATTTTAAGTTGTAACTCTAATATAAAAAATTAAACCCTTAATACTGAATCCTTGAACCTTACACCTTAGGTTACTTTAAGTTTCAAATCTCAGAGTAACAAACGTTTCTATTTTAAAAATTTAACATGTTGTGTTTTAGTCTTCTTATATCATAATTACTTTTTAAAACTTGAGTAACATTAACAGAAAAAGCACTTTGACTTGAAAAGTGCTTTGCTACAAAGTACTCCAGACAGAAAGTGACTTACATACATACTCCTAGATTGAAGATTTTCTTCAAGCTTTCCATGCAAGCTCCCAATTAACTTGTAATGGGGTTTTGAAAACAGTATAATACCACAAATTTTAAGAAGAGTTTGAACCACCACAATTGATTGTGATACAGATGCTTCATGACATAGTTTTTGGAAACCCTAGATTTTCAAAATTCATGCCAAAACACAATGCTGTGTTTTGGGTTACATCAATGCCCTATTTCTGTGCATCATTCTCATGTTGGAAACCCCACTTGACAATTTACAAGGTTTATGTCAAGCACTATAGCCCGTGCTTTGTGCTACACCAATCCCTTTGCCTTTTTGTTTTTGTTTTTATGGTTCCAAATCAAGTTGGAATCACAATTTTTGACTTTGGACAACCCCAATAAAATTAACCCACCACTTGCCTTTCTGTTATTAGGCCATGGTTTTAGCCCAAAAAAAAATCATATGTCACAGTAAATTTTACATAAGACAGTTTTAATAAAATTATTTAATAAATAAAAAATAAAATATTAAATTTATATATTATTATTATAATTATTAATTTTAAAATAAATAAATATATAATAATATCTTATTTGAATTAATATTATGTGATGTAATATTTTTTTTTAATTTTAAATTTTTTTTGAGACTAATATCTCTATTTCAAATTAATTTCATTTAAATTTAAGATTTTGTTCTTGTAAAATAATTTTATTATACAATTTTTAATTTATTTATTATAATTTATAATTTTTTAAAGTTTATGATTGTAACACATAGGTTGAAAACTTAAATGTGCAATAAATAATTTAAAAATTATAATCAAAATATAATAATTTATTTTAAAAAAATTATACAATACAATTGATTTTACTGTACACTACCATTAAACATATAGCTACCATGCACTTCAGGAAAAATCATACTAGGCTTTCATTTTCTGGTTGGATGCTAAGAAATTTAAGAGAAAAGTAAAAGAAAACATCACTTGACCCTTCTATAAAGTATAATTGAAACCTAATCAAAAAATAATAGATGGAGGATTATAGTGCAAGAAAAGGTCTTTATATTGAAAGCTTAATCATAAAAAAGATTTTAAATAAAAGAAAAATCTTGCGCTTAAGTGTTATGATGTAATTATGCTGTATAACCTTTTAAAATTTTGATTGCTCAGTTTAATTTTTTTTTTATTTTTACTTTTAATTTATGTGTTACAATTGAACTTTTTTTTATAAAAAATATAATAAAAAATTTTAATAAAAAATATTATCAATCACATGTATATGCCAAGACAAACTTGTACAAAAGACTTGATAAGCAGTAAAATGTTTGTGAATAGCTATCCAAAACAACATTACCCATACCTACCTGTTGTATTCTCCAAACTTATTTGTTGGTGTGTCTCTTCTTCTATCTTTACTTAAATTCTCTCATGGGATAATGACATTTACATCCCTATATTTTTATATTTTTATCAACAAAAAATTATATATTCACTTATGTCAAGTGGGTCTCTAATCCTTATTCAAATAATCATATTGATGTATCAATCACCCTCAACCACAATATTAATGTCTATTTGTTTTCTTCACTGAATACAAAGTTTTTCACTTATTCAAATATTTTAGGAATAATTATTTTTAAATTCAATATTAAATACTTGATAGTTAAATCTAAATAAAAAAATATATTTTTTACTTAATACTGAATACAAATATCTTAATAAAAGTAGTATTATTATATATTTATTTATTTTTTAATATATAAAAATTATTCTAAAATATAACACATCAAATCACTAATTTTTCGAGTTTTATCAGCATTATAATATATTATTCAGAATCATTCAAATTTATTTATTCATATCCATTTAGATTTACATATTCATTCATATTTCAGATTTTTTTTAAAAAAAATAAGTCTTTAAAATATATATCTTAATTTCAAAGGGTATTTCAATAATTTTATATGAATAAAGGACTTATCTATAAAAACATAAATACTTAGAGGTCCGTATATCATTAACCCAACATATATAAATATGAGTGTACACAAATACAAGTGCATATTCTTACAACTCAAGCTTCTCTCTCTCTCTCTTCTCTCTTTTAAGTTCACATGTTTTTCTCTTAGCTTTCTTCCTCTCTTCAAAAGAAATGCACCCACATCAGCACAGTAACATGAACATTGGCTACGGGGAAGACAGCAATTCCTGCTGTTATTTTCATCCCAAAGAAATTGTTGTCGGAGTTTGTGCATTGTGTTTGAACGAAAGACTTCTTGTCTTGGCTTCAAAGCAAGACCGAAGCAGCACCAATCGCAGAAGTAAAGTTTTTTCAGACAAGAAGCAACAAGCTGCTGCAAGTATTAATCTTCCCAAGATCTTCGCTTTCAGTTCACTTCTCAATCGCTTCGAATTCCGCCACTGGAAATCCGATATTTCTGATGAACATGATGCATGTAGCAGCCAAGAAGGTATGCCTTCTTTTTCTTAAAAATAAAAAAAAATTCAGTTACTGATAAAAATAAATTACATGTTCTTGTTGTTTCATAATTTTGTTGCAAGGAAACAGCTAAATTTCACGTGTGTGAGGAGAATTATTGTTTGTATAAGGACAAAACAATGGTCAAAGATTAGGTTGCTGCCCAGACAAACAGTGATTAATTGGAGATGCATAGAATATGTTGAAGAAATTAAATATTCTTTTGCTTCAAATAGTTTTAACGGAGAGAAATCATCAAAAGGGCTGGCAAATCTAACAAGTGTTGGCAACAATGAAAGCATTTTTCAAATCCGCTGCTCAGAATTCCAGAAATTTTGTTCTTGTTTTGGTAGTTGAGATTTGCTTTCTCTGTTTCCATTTTCAAAAATCAAAAGTTATAAACATGTAGTTGGTAGATCACATAATTGAAAATCAGTAAAGGCTAAAATAAATAGGATTCATAAAAGCAAAGACAGTTATACCATAACGACCGTTTTCTAAACTTTTTATTAATCAAGTCAATATATGTATAGATTTGCCAAGTCTTTCGACTGTTTTTGCTTTCATTGGAATCCATAATTCACGGTCAAAATTTAGCTTTTGCAGATTCATTTATCTCAATCAAGTTTGAAAACAATGGTGCTGCCTCATGGGAAAAGGGCACAGTTTCTAAGGTCTCCCTTGAGCATTGCAACAACATATCCTGGAAAAACAACGGCAACACTGGCAGCAATGGCAACAACCACCCCAAGGAAAACAAGAGTGTGATAGAGCATGCCAAACAGCGCGGTGCGACTCTCAGGTGGCGAAAGAGGATTGGTCATTTGCTCCAGCTTGTCAGATGGAAGAGGTCAAATAGCAAAGGAAATGTGGATGGAGTCAGGGTTATGAGGAAAGGCTGGATAAGAACTCTGACAAAGAGAGGAGGACCAAAGAATAAAGGAATTATATAGACAGAAAAAAAGAAGTTTGTGGGTTTTGGCTCAATATTGAGATAATGCATGATAGAGTCAAATTTAGCTTTATAGTAAAGTGCTTTTCTTTCCTCTACTTTTAAAAACTCATGGGATTCTTGTATTTTTTTTTTTTTTTTTGTTTAAATTTTGTAAACAGAAGAACTGACTGTAAAAGAATATTGCTCTACATTGTGTTTTGGCTTCAAATTTTGCACAGTAAATGGTATACAAACCTTATTATATTTATATGTAAATATATAAAGATATGTTTTTATATTTCTTACCCATACTAATACTGACATACCCCATGTTCGGGACATAATAGGAAACATTTGAAGCATAAGAGCCTAAAATTGTTTAGCAGTAGCACTTGTCCTATAGTTGTCTATTTTCAGAGAATATCTTGTTCCTTCTCATTACATCCAATCAAATGATAGATGTAGGGCTTAGCTACAATACCATAATAATCAAGGGTGGCCTTGAAGACGGGCGACTAAGATCCTAAAATTTATAAAATTTAGGGGCCACAAATCTAATCAATAATTTATTAATATTTTTTTTTAGGTCTAATAGTAAACTCTAAATATAACCTAAAATTTAGTTTAAAGGTTTATTTTAATAATCTTAAAGAGCTTTTCCATTTTTTTTAAACATAACAATGTTGTTGATATTGACAATATTAATTTATTTTCAAAGTTAAGTATCTTGAAAGTTTTTTATCAAATAACACAACAAAAGCAATCAACGTGGTGATTTGAAGTAATCAAATGATTGTTTTCCAAATGCATGGGTTGTACACAGAATTTTGTTGCCTATACTAGTTACTATTGCATATGCAAAAGAAGCTTTTTAAAATTGAAGTTGATTAAATCTTATCTCTGATCAATCATATTTCAAAAAAGATTAAATAAATTAGTTATATTGTATATTAAAATTTTTTGGTAGAAAAATTTGATTATGAAAGTTTAATTAACGATTCTGTAGTTAGAAATTTGATAAGATTAATTTTTTGATAGTGTTAAGTTTTTGTAATTAAATTTTGATAAATTAATTGATTAATGTGCATCATATATTTAATTATGTGAGATAAATAAAAAGTTTAAACTTAATTTTTAATTAAATAATAAAATAATATAAAATTTTTATTATTTTTTAATGGGGGATAACATTTTAGAAACTTATTTAGGCCCCCTAAAGCTCAAAGTTGCGCCTGATAAGAGTATTGATGTGAATATATTACTTTTGTAATATGAAACGTTAAACCTATAACATAAAATCTTATATGTTTAACGTTTAAAGTTATAAATTTTATATTTATATCATAATATGTGTTTCATGAAATATAAAATTTAAAAGGATAATCCTCCTAAAATCGTTAAAAATAATGTGAATGAAGATGTTTGAAATTTATTTAAATAAATTTGACATTGTAACTCTCTCTTTTATTTGGTATTTTGTCCATTTTTTTTGTATTTTTATTAATTTAAATTTTTGTCAATTCTACAATATATTTTTTTTCTTGTTTGCTCCACATGTTAGTAATTCAGTGTACGATGACTATTGACAAGGCCAAATGGCTAAAGCAATTTGTACAAAAACAAGGTCTAGAAATGGGACCATTTTTTTTTATTAACAATAGGACCACAATTGAGGTTGGGAAAAGGCTTAAATGGAGTTGACGAAATTGACAAGACATAAATCTTTCACCCAACTCAATCCAACTACAACATAAGAAAAAAGAAGAAGAAGAAGAATAAGAAGAAGAGGAAGAAGATGCTCAAAGAAAATCATGGCTTCATGAATTTGTTTAATTCCTAAATTAATACAATATGTAACTGGAATTTCATACCATTGACATGGAACGCCAAAATAGACTTGTCACTAAAAGCATATAAAGGGTGAGTTAAAAAATCCACAAAAAAAAAAAAAAAATTGTAATTGAACTCTTCATCATCAATTACTGTTGTGATGAAGAAAAATGTTTCAGTTTCTTAATTATTGTATTTTTATAAATAAAGACATAATTTGTCTATTTATATATCATATTGGTCCTTTATTTTTTTAGAATGATCATACTTTTTTGTATAATATTAAATTTAATTATTGAAATACAACAAAATGTAGCCTAACTTTAAAGGATATTTCAATTATTTTTGAAAAATTAGGGACTTTTTAACTAACTAAATATCTATTTTTATTTGTAATAACTTAAAACTCAAGGGACCTTAATGATATTATTCCATAATAATACTTAATAAGGCAACGTTTCATTTCCGATTAACAAAAGTCATACCGATATAACCATGGGCTAACTGCTTAGTTTGAAATAAAACTCCGTTTCGAGACACCGCAATAACAATTCAAAACAAGAATCGGTCAGCTAACATTCCATTATTTGCACAAGAATTGTCTTCCAACCCAGAGAAAATAATACATATTTTCTTTTGCAATTATTCAAATATCTTCAAAGAATTTGACTCCGATTAGTACTAATCTAGTTCGTTAAGGAATTTTACACTAATTATTGACAAAATTTTATCATCTATTATTTGGAGAGGTTTGAATTTTTTTCCTCAATCAAGTGATAAACACCCAATTGTTAGATGATTATTAGGTGTTGCCAATACATAAACAAGATCCCATAGATACACATGATTATCTTACTTTATCATTTGTTTGTCAACAAGAATAGTTATAATTTAAACAGTGATAATTATCATAAATTTATAAAACATGTTGTCAAAATAAAATTAGTTGAATATTTACATTATTTTTTAAATATTTTATTAATGTTTAAATGTTTATATGTACGATCTTAATTTTCTTGAAAAATTAATAAATACATATAAATATTTTGTATGATATTTTAAATTTTACTCAAATTATGAAGGAAAAGTGCCTTTTATTTTGTATAGTATTTTAAAATTTACTCAAATTAGGAAAAGAAAGTGCCTTCTTCTTCTTCTTATTTTTCTTCTTCTTCTTATCTATGTATACGCACATTATATATATGGTTCCTATTCATGTATATGCACATTATACATATGGGCAGGAATAAAATTCATTATCAAACAATCAATACTTGGAATTAAGGACTCCCTCACTCAAGCATTTCCATCCACCAAAATTGAAGAACTCACATTTGGTCATGCAACAATAAAGGGAAGCAGCTTTAGTTGCTTTGGTTGCAAGGAAAAAAAGTGCTTCTTCAGGAAGCTCTTGCGGGCCAACTTTAACTTTTAAGAATCACATAACTTTCTTCACACTTGAGAAGAAAAGGAGAGAGAAATCTATCCATAGAGCTCCATCGTATTGATAAAAATTGTAGCATTTTAGACTTTTGGACAATTTGGTAGGCCTAGCCATGCCTAAACTTTGGTCTATTTTCTTCTTCTCTTCATTGCAATTTAATTTTGGAAACAATCCCACATGACCGAATCTTTCTCTCTTTTTAAATAACTGAGTATATTTTGCCGAGGCTCAACTTGCTTTTTCTTTGGTTTAAACTTTCTATCCTTCTTTTTCTGTTTGATTCCCAAGAAAACTTAGGTGCTTTCTTTTCTTACATATATTAACTTGGAAACAATTTCTGAAATAATTAAAGTATGGAAATTAATGTTTTAACAGAATATAAAACTCAAGACCTACCATATGGACATCTCAAGATGATTGTGTTCTTTTGTTCTTGATAAGGTATTCTAGAAATGGTTCCTCAAAACAAATATAAAAAATTAAAAAAATTTTGTAAGGTGCGATTATTATTATTTTTTAATTAATATTTTTATAAAATAAAATAATAAAAAATAATATTTTTAAATTAATAATTTTAAAATTTAAGAATACATCTGGTAATATTTCTTGAAAATTATATAATACGTCTATTGAAACTATTGAATTTCAATAATTTTCTTTATCAAATATCATGTAATAGGTTAATTTTATTAGTTTAAATTGTTCAAAAAAAAAAAAACATAAATTGTAATTGTGATATTTTTTTAATTTAAAAATATATTTTTTTTAAATTTTATTATTTATATCAAATAAAAAGTATAATATATATCATCTCAACATTTTTTTAAATATATAATGTTTAATTTTTAACTAAATAACATATGGTATAGAACACTATTTGATCTAAATTACATACGATAAAAATATTTTTTAATTTACAACTAAAAAATAAAATTTATGTTTTCTGTTTGTGAAATATTATTTTAAAATAAAATACTTATAGGACATAATCTGCACTCTTAGACAACAAAAACATCTTCTATAAAATGATATCCAACAATTCTGTACTATTTCAAACAATATTTCTAAATTCAATACTACGTATAGTCAATCATAAACAAATTTTAATATATAAATGATAAGAATTTAATAAAAAAAAATCGTGCTAGGAGTACATAAATTTTTTTCATAAAAATAATAATCAACTTTACATTTTCATTATATGTATATATCTATATAGAATCTATGATATAAGATGAAGTTTAACAATTCAATTTTCATAAAGTTTGAAATTCATGTGACAAGCATGATTAAATTAAGTTTGTTCAAAATTGAAATTGAAAATTACTTTTGAAAACTTGGAGAAGACTCCATATATTGAATATATAAAAGATTAATTATTAACCACAATGAAATGAATGTGTCTCATCATGTGGGGTTGGACACCTTTTCTTCTCCTATACTTTATGATAAAACTAAAAATAAAAAATAAAGAAATAAAAAAGGAGACTGAATTTTATTTTTTTTAGATTTTTTAAAATGAATTATATTTTTTTAATGGGTAAAAAAATATGTAAAATGAAAGAGAATTGAGTATAATTAATGTGAAGAAACAAAGAGACAAAAATGGGACAAGTAAGAAACTGGAAAAGACTGAATTGGTTTTGATTTGTTTGTTGACTCATCAACATGTCTTTCTCTATTTACTCATCCACTCTCCTTAAATTATTGATTCTAACTGTGTCTTTGGCTCCACCCTCTATTCATTTTTTTTTTCTTCCCCAAATTTGTTTCTGAAAAACTTGTATAAGAACTTATAATTTATCATATGTTACCAACATATGATAAAGTCAATTTATAAGATTTTTATGCATTCTTTTAGTTAGATTTGATTACAATATATTAAATATAAAATATATTTAATTTTTTAAACTATTATATTAATTATTTTAAATTTTTTATATTACGTATTTTAAATTTTACTTTAATTATTTTCATTCCTTAGTTTTATATTTTAAAATTTTATATTATTTATTTTAAGTTTTTTGTATTATATTTGTTCTATAAGAATCATTTGGCAAGGATCACGAAACACCACTACTTAGTATGACTTGTGTTGTGTCCCATTCTAGGCATTCTTAAAATTTTTCTTGTTATTTAAGACAAAAACACAAGTAAATGTAGTCTCCTACTATAGGATTTGGCCCAAACTAGCCCAAGTTTCAAATTTGTGACAAGTCCAAGTCTAGAAATTGTGCATTTTTCAACTTACCATGTTTGTTTGTGTGGCTAAAGCGAGGGTATTAGACAGAATTCACCAGAATAAATGATAAAGACTAATTTGTAGGCCTATTCGGAAAATTTTTATTCTCGATATTCTTTCAACAATTTTCAAATTACTAATTTTTATTTTATTATTTTAAAATTTGACCTTTTTTTTTTAATTTTAAAAAGATTTGTATTATTTATTTTATCTGCTTAAGCTGCAAAATAATTGGTCCTATCAGTTTGACACAACCTATTGTACACATTTTATATTTATTGAATATTTTAATTAATGTAATTTTAAAATAAAATTGCTACAATGGAGCTGCTGCAAATCGACCAACAACTTTCAAAATGAAAAAGAATATTGTATAGCACAAAGCAAAAAGGTTCATAGAAAAAAACTTCCAAGTTCTTCATAAAAAAAATTATCCATTTAACAATATATTAATTGAATCACATTAAATAAGAAATTAAAATAAGAAAAACTTTTACATTAGATTAACAGTAATTTATATATTTATATTCTATAAGTTCACACTTCTATTAGTTTGACTAAATATAATTTTAGTCTTACGTTAATGCTCTTAGGCTCTATGTATGTTGGGCACGTTAGCAAGTTGGTTCAACTGATAAATTTTTTTCAGTACAAGAAATTTAGAGCTCAAATTAGTTTTCACTTTGAAGAGGGGTTTAGCTCGGTTTATATTCTTACTGGGTTTAACAAAATAAGAGTGTTTTTTTTTTTTTTTCAGGAAAAAAATACATGTTGTGTTTAGTGCACACTTTACATTTTATTAATAATGGAGATGATTTTTAAATTGGTACTTGAAGTGCTTTACACGTAATATTAAGCTTTTTACTTAATTTTTTTTAGAAAGTGTGAAAAGAATTGTTAAAATGTATAAGCATTTGTGTATTTTGACTTTTTTTTAACACTTTCAAACAAATCATAATTGTTATGAAATAAAATTATTGCATGTGTACGGGTGAATGATATATTGTAAGTTATCAATTTAAAATATTATACTTTAAAATCATAATTATCTCTAACTAATTCTTAAATTTCAATGGTCCAAATTTAATATTATATAAATAATTATGTTCCTTTAAAAGAGATCATAAATTTATTTAATATAAATAAATAATTTATTCCTTAATTTGTAAAAAGATAAGAGTTTAAAACTAGTATCTAATTCATATGAATGTACATGTTTATAGCTTCAATCAATCTAATGTTGATTTAAAGCTTGTCATAGGCTATCTTCAATGGAAATTGGGGATCAGAAGAAAAACCAATTAATATTTGATCGAAAATAAATTTGCATGCAACCTCAGTGTGATAAATTTCATTCCAAGTTACACGAGCTGATGGACGATCACAAGGACTTACGGTTATTTTTCTGCCATTGATAACAACTGATTGCCCACATGGAACATTGCAACTGTAGTTGTACTTGTTGCCATAGTCACAACAAGCTACCAAAGGACGCACAAATCCTGCAATTTATTGAGAAAAGCTTTCAATCAATACAAATTTTGTTCTATCCTATTTGTATGTATTACATTACATAAAACTAGATCTGATATTACAATATAAAAACCTATTAAACTCAAAAGTTTGACCATTGTTTATAAAGAATAGATAAAAATATTTTATAAGTTATGTATATAATGACTCACCATATTTTCTTAGTTCTAATAAGGTAATCATTATGCTTATTTATTTATTTTTGTCTTAATCTCTGTCATAATTGATTCAATTTAAATTAAATGTATATGTGACAATATTTTAATGAGTGGGTATTCAAAATAATGTGATACACTTGTCTCCATTTAAGACTTTAAACCGAATTGTATTCTACATTAGTAAACACTTTCCTAGTAGGCATACAAAATTTATGTCTCAACTTATGTGATAATTGACTTAATATTGATATTTCATTATATATTATTAATTAAAAAAATTTTTTAGATAAAACGAATATACTGCATGTATACATTTATTTTTAAACTGACCAATCATGATAATATGAAAAAGAAGATTTTAAAATCTTCTTAATTTTTGTTTCATTATTTTAAAATTTGGCTATTTTTTTTTAAATTTTTTAAAAAGATTTGTATTATTTATTTTATCTGTTTAAGCTGCAAAATAATGGATCCTACCGGTTTGATACATCCTATTTTACACATTTTAGAGTCGCCGAAGTTAAAGATTGCCGGAAAATCAGAAGTTTCCAAGGCAAAAACAGAGCTGAATGAAGTTGAAATCAGCACACAGAAGCAAAAGAGAGGGACGAGATAATTGGAAATGCGTCATATTGGAAATAAGACACAATATTTACTCTTACACTTGATCGTCATGTTCAAATATGTCTTTACACACACATAATAACATTAAGTGAAATTCGGGTTAACATTAAGTACATTCGGGTCCTGAATTTTTATAATTTTCCTTTTAAAAATGAAGATATAATTATTCATCAATATCAAATAGGTTACGTATGATATAAGTTACATTTCATTGTCGGTCATCAGCAAATAGGCCAGAGTCATGGCCGCCGTGGACAAAGTTAAGGTGGACTTTTCTTCCACATATTGGTTTCTTGATGTTGACGGTGACCACCAAGTAGGCCAGAAGCATGGCCCATGTAAATTAAACGTATGTCTAATGTCTAATGTCTAATGTCATAATCATTTTCATTCTTTTAACCTGGATGGCTGCAGTCTTTGTCAAAACAAGGCTGTAAAGTTTTGTTCTAGAGACCTTAAAAAAAAAGAAAGAAAAGGAACAAAACTTGGATGGCTGGTGGCGAAAATATTTGTCAGAGAATTCTCTTTGAGGTCCATGAAAATTTTCAAATTGAAATTCTCATTGAACTCAGCAATGACGACTCCTCTCATTTCCATCTCAATCCAGAAGATCCCTTCTTTCTTTTTTTAGTTTGTTTGAGGTCAAAGAACAATATATTTTCTGGGTTTTGGGTAATTTTAGGTAATGATATTTTGTTGAGTGTTTATATGCACTTTGTCAATTTTCTTCTAGATAAAATATACGCAAGAGTACATAAATGCAACCTAAATTGAGTGAACCGCGTAAATACTATGTGTCGTATTTTTGTTCATTTATTGCGGATTTTGCTTACTTTAAATTTAGTTGATTGGGATTAATTGAGTGAAGTTCCGTAAACTCCTTTGCTAAATGAACTGCTGACTTGTTTAGAGTGAGAGGAAATTTGCCAGAGGCTTGTAATTGAAAATCACTTGTCTGATGGGAAGCAGAAGCTGATCCAACCCATTTTATTGAGCTCTCATATTTCCATTTAAGTGAGTTTCTTGCTAAAAAATAAAATGATGGCTTAGTGGGATGCACGCATATTAAAGTAAACAGAAAGAATTGAAAAATGAAAATGATTCAATAACACGGGAGTTTGTTTATAATTTATTAAATATAAAATATATTTATTTTTTAAATTTTTATATTAATTATTTTAAATTTTACGTTAATAATAATAATTTTTATATTTTACTTATTAAATTATTTATATTATTTATTTAAAATTTATATTAATCATTTTAAATATTTTATTTCATATTTTAAACTTCGTATTAACGAATATACCATGGATAGCCAAGTCCAAAGAAGAAAACAAAGTGGATAAGATGAGTTGATCAAATAAAATCTTCTGCTTTTCTTTTGGGATGCGGCTGCTTGATTGCTTCATATAATTGCTTAAAACGTCTTGTATTTTTTCGTCTAATTTCAGTACCAATTTGTGGACATACCCCACAAAATCAAAATTGGAGACTCCCTCACGGTAGCTCTAATTCTAAACACCGCACAAGTAGTCAATCACGTAACAAGCATCCCCCTTTAAATTAAGCATTCAGTGGGCCTCCAATGCTTTAAATCTATATGCCTAATTGCATATTTAATAGACAGCTTGCTCGAGACGTTTCCGCAGACATTGTAGTTGGACAAATCACAGCATTGTCCTACCAATACCTAAATTATTGTGAAGTGACACCCACATCCAATTTCAAGAATTTTTTTGGGACACCTTTACTTCTCCTTCATCATCCAATTATTTATGTTAAATATATTTAAAATCTCCCCATGAGCGACCTTTCGTTGTCCAGATGTTGTTTGATTATGCTTGTCTGGAAAAATTTTGATATATAAGCAATTTCAAGTTTTGTAAACCTTAATATTTGCTTACGAATTATTCTTAAGATAAGTGTTGTTTTGTTGATATAAGAACAATAAGTGTCTATTTGACAATACTAATTAGCAAAACCTAAGTATTAAGTTAAAAATATAAGTATTTATTCATGTGTTTTGCAGCTAAAAATATAAATATTTATTCATATATTTTGTGGTTAATTTTATATATAAATTTTATTAATTTTTTTTTTAAAAAGGGCTAAAGAAAAACAGTTGAAATGTATAAGCATTCGTGCATTTCAATAGTTTTTTAGTGCTTCCAAATGGATCACATTTGTTGGGAAATATAATCACTAACTGCTAAGAGTAAGTGCGCAGGTGAATGACATATTTTAAGTTGTCAACTTTAGCTGTTGTACTTCACGTTGATTGGTTAATTGGTGTGGCAGGCCGAAATGAAGCATTCAATTTCTTCATGCAAAACTGACTTTCAACTGTTTTCAATCGGAAAAATTAGGCGGGCCACAATTCAGCTTAAGGCAGGGGAAATATAGGCAGCAAATTGAATGTGATTGGAAGACCAAGCGGCCATTTTTTCTATAAATAGACAGCCACTTTATTTTTTTTTTTAATTCTAATTTATTTTAATTCAATTCTTTTTTTTCTTATAATTTTTTAATTTCTCTTATAATGTTCAAAATTTTACTTGAATGTGTTCTTCAAAATATTTTAAAAAATTTCTATAACTTTTAAGTTTCTCTCAAAGTATTATTAAAATTTTGTTTGAGTGTATTGTTCAAAAAATTTGAGACAGTTATATTAAGTGAGAAATTATAATTTTATTTTTTTAATAGTAAATTTTTTTCGTTTTAATTGTAATTTTTATTTCAATTAATTTAGAAATTTTTTACGTAAAATTTAAATTATTTATTATTTATTTTATATTATTATTATTATTATATGGTAAATACTGTCACCTAAATATTATAAAAAGTTAAATCTTCAATTTTTATTATTGTAATTATATGATAGGTATTACTAATTGAATATTATAAAATGTTAAACATATTATTAATATTATATTTTATTGTTGTATTTGTATAGTTAACAACGTCACCTCAATTATAAAAGACTAAGTCTTTCATACACATAATAATTATTTTAAAATTTATTAATAACTACAGTTAAAAGTTCAAAGCATTCTCACTCTTTAAAATTATAATTGTTAAAAACTAATCCTTAAATTTCGGTGGTCCAAAGTCAATATCATAAGAACAATTATGTCACTTAAAAGAGATAATAAACTCATTTGATATGAATGAACAATGGAGTCCTTAATTCGCAAAAAGATAAGAGATCAAAATCAGTACATTGTCATCCCATCATTTATTCATATGCATCTACTTGATTATTGCGTCAATCAATCTAATGTTGATTTAAAGTTGTGTGACAAGCCATCTTCAGTGGAATTGGGGGATCTGAGAAAGAACCAGTGGAGATTTGCTCGAAAATAAACTTTCCCGCAGCCTCGGTGTGGTGAATTCCGTTCCAGGTTACGCGAGTTGACGGACGATCACAAGGACTTACTGTTATTTTTCTTCCATTCATAACAACTGATGCGCCGCATGGGGTACTGCTGCTGAAGTTGTACTTGTTGCCATAGCCACAACAAGCTACCAAAGGACGCTCAAATCCTGCAGTTTATTGAGAAAAGCTTACAATCAACACAAATTTTGTTCTATCCTGTGTCTGTACCATATTACATAAAACTAGGTCTGATATTTGACATAAAACAAAATTTCAAAAGTTTGAACTTTGTTTATAAAGAACAGATAAAAATATTATAAATTCTATGTTATGTATTAATGACTCACCGTATTTTCTTGGTTCCTTGAATAGTCGGTACATAACAGAGTAGACGTCAACATAAGTGAAAGCAGCAGAAGGAAAATCTTTCCTCAATTGAAGTACAGCATTCTTCAAATGCTGATTAAAATTTTGAGATACTTCATTGTAAGCCTTTGCACAACCAGCAGAGTCTTTCGTGGCTGTGGGAAAATTGGCCAATATATAAGACAGACAGCCAATTGGTCCTGTGTTATGGATCCAAAATGACCTGGCTCCCAATTGGTATGTATTCTGCATCGGTACACAACTTCATTATTTTATGCAAAATTTATCAATTTATATAAAGTAATGCTTAAATTATAACATTTGTGTATCAACTTATGTGATAAATAATTTAGTATCAATATTTTATTACACATTAATAATCAAAGAAAGTTTTAGGTGAAAAAAAAGGTATTTCGATATATACATTTGTTTTTAAAATGAAAAAAATTAAGATAGTATGAAAAATAAAATTTTAAATATGTAATAAAATTAAATAATTTTATTAAATGGTTTTGTTTAAAATTTTTTTAATAATAAAATAACAAATTCAATAATTATTTTGTACATAACAGTATTTAATAAATGTCATATCACTTAGTATACAAATTTTATATTGATTTGAAGAGTAAAATTACCTTAATATTTGCTGACAACTTGTTGATCATGTCAGGGACAGAAGCATTAACTTCCTCTACAGTCTTGTTATTGAAGAACCCAGCACCAATATCATTCTGACCAATATCAAAGGTGTATAAACCCTTGGCAAAATATTCCTCTTTGGGCATTAAATTTGCAAAGATTCCTCCTACAGAAACATCAAATGCTCTTAACAAATAATACGATTTGTATTGCAATATTATCAAATGCAGTTCATGCAAGAATTGATTGGATTAATAATTAATTAATTACCTTTTTCTCTAACCATCTGCGATCTGGCTTTGAATTGTCTGAATTGTTCAACTTGCACATCTAAGTAGAAAGGGCTGAATGCACCACTGGTAGGGCTGAATGCACCATCGGGTATGATTCTAGTTGGTAGTCTAATTGTTGATGCAACTGTGGCAAAATTTGCACCATGACTGAAGTTGGTGCCTAGTGAATCAAGGTATGCACTGAGATACGGGAGGCCAAATGTCGAAGCTGAAATTTCCAAAAACAAACCAAAAGGGTTATATCAGTCAATTGAATTGTTAAAAGAACACCACATTAATTCACTGTCTATTTAGCATTCCATTAGAACCATTGTGTTAGAATTACTTACATATAACGACTGTCGTGAAATTAAATTTAATTATAAATATTAGTTATTAAGGACAGTTAAATATTTACTAAATATTTTACTGTTGTATTTTCAAAATTATGTACAAATATAACAGTTTTAAATTATATCAAATGCAAACGTGTTAAGTGAGTAATTAATATTAATAATCAAGTGAAATACTTTATTTATTAGCTCAACTTAGTAGCTTTTAAAGTTAAGCAAAAATATAACACACACCACACTATAGCAGAAAAGCAAGGAAAGCCGAAGCTGAAGTCAGGGAGTGATACCAATGAAATCAATGATGAGCCGGCCGTCGGAGAATCTCCCGGCTGGCCTGTGAAAGTAACTCTGGCCATAAGCCGAGTTTGGAGGATTGAAAGCAGCGGCAAATCCGCCAGTGTCGGAATTAGAGTCGCCGAAGTTAAAGATTGCCGGAAAATCACAAGTTTCCAAGGCAAAAACAGAGCTGATTGGAGTTGAAATCAGCACACAGAAGCAAAAGAGAGGGACGAGATAAGTGGAAATGCTAGTGATCTTCATGTTGTAAATGAGACACAATGCTTACTCTTGATCATCATGCTCAAATACTTATGGCTTTATATAGACATAATAACATTAGGTGACAGCCCGGGTTCCTGAATTTTTATAATTTTAAAAATAAAGATATAATTATCCATCTATCAAATAGGTTTCATACAACATTTATTTGATGTAAATAAATAAATTATATTTTTATTTGGAAAACACAAATTCCCAAAGTGCCTGGTAGCCAGCCGTCTATACAGAGAAGATAGACATTTCTTCCACGTAGTGGTTTCTAGTCAATGATGATCGTCGCCAAGTAGGCCAGAGTCATAGCAAATGTAAATAAAAGTATAATGTTACTAAACAAAAAAAATATATTTTTTATTCCAAAACTAACATAATCAAAAAGAAAACAACGACCAAATAGAAAAATATATATTGCATTCCGATGCTGACATAACTTTAGTTTTTTGAAAATTTGTGGTGTCGAACCATTCAACTCTACTATATATTTTTATTAACGGTTAAATTTAATCATATAAAATAATAAAATAATATTATTATCACATATTTTTATTTTTATAATTATAAATACAACACTAATGCAATAATATTATATCGATGTTACACATTTTATATTTTTATCAGAGCTTTAAAAAATAATTAAATATTTAATAACAATAATTTTACTTTATTAGTTAGTATAAATAAAATATGTAAATTAATCGTGTAATATTATGACTATTTGATAAGATATATAAGAACTTTAGAATAAAAATTTTTAAATTATTATTTTTTAAAAAATATAGTTAGTTTTTCTAAAATGATATTTTTAAATAATGAAAATATGTTTATTAAAAATGTAGTTTTACTTCTCAGTTGTAATCCTAGAAATTTTTTAATTTTAAAAATAAAGTTTTGAAAATACTCATCAAATGTGTATTTGTTGTTTTTCATTTTTAAAAAAATAAAATTATTTTATAAACGCAACTAGATAATAAAGATGTAGCTGTGTTAATTTATTCAATAATAATAATAATTTTATTGTAACAATTTGTATGATTAAAATTTGTATTAAAGCTTACATTTTAAGTATTACACTTGTCATTTAAATTAGGGAATTACAACATTAAAGAGAAGCTTCCATTCTATTGCTATACACATTGAATTCAAATGGCTCAACCACTCATCTATTTTCCTCTTTATGACATTGGCGATAAAGAAGACAATATTCGTCAAAGCAAGGCTGCAGAGTAAAACAAAATAAAGCAAAGATTAAAAATTGGACAGCGGCGGTAAAAATTCTCTGTCAGAGAAGGACAAAGTCCCAAATTTGGTGGTGGCAGCTGAACAAATTTGAAGGAGAAAAAAAAATTATTCAAATTGAAATTTCCATTCTAATTAATAATTTTCTTTTTAGAGTGATAAAGAAAAAGTGTTAACTCTTGCAGATTTGTTTACACGAATAGGTTGTGATGCAAAGGTTGTTCTGGGCATTCACTATCTGTGGGAGGAGAATCCTGAGAAGTCATATAGTGAGAGGTAGTCTCAAATTTCAATTAGAATGGACTGTAATAAGCTCCTTTGCTAAATCAACTGCTGTAATGACAACGAGCTGGTAGCATTTTTTTGTGTCAACCACATCCGTTACTCTTGAAAACCTGGGGGGGTACGTTGTACTTCACGTTGATGCCATCTTGCTAAACTATTTCAATCTAATTGCAGTTTATGTTTACAGAGTTTTGCACGCAAGAGTAAGGTGCAAAGAGTTATAATCGACAGAACGTTTGAAGATTTTCCATGGCAAGTTATGAGTGGAGGGGGACGATATTGGTTGGTCCCAATGTTATCTGTAGAAAAATATAGGATAGAATAGAGGAGAATGAAATGTATTTTCTATACCCACAACATATATTCTTTTATTTGGAAAACACAAAACTCCAAAGGACTTGGTAGTCGGCCGTCTATACAGTGAAGATAAGACATTTCTTCCTTGTAGCGGTTTCTAGATAGTGACTGTCGTCACCAAGTAGGCCAGAGTCATGGCACATGTAAATAAAACATGTAATATCAAATAAAAAATATATTTTTTATTCCACTAAGAACATAACCTTATTTTATTAAAAATATATTTAAAAATTATATATAAAATCGTGTCAAACTGTTCAAGTAACTAATGTAATGGTCTTATTGTACTCGTATTTTTATTTTTATGACTATAAATATAAAATTAATATAATAATATTATATCGATATCAAATATTTTATATTTTTATATGAATATTAAAAAAAATAATTATATATAATAATAATAACTTTATTGTATCAATTATATAAATAAAATATGTAAATTAAATGTGTAATATTATTGTTTTTAAAAAATAAAATTAGTGTTTTTAAAATAATATTTTAAAAAATAAAATATAACTATTAAAAATAATTATAAAAATATATTTAGTATTATTTTAGAAACACATAAAATAGTCATTTTGAAAAAAAATGTAATTTAATTTTTGAAATTAGTTGAAAATAAATAATAAAATCTAATTTTTACTTTTCTGTTGTAATCTTGGAAGTTTTTATTTTTAAAAATAAATTTTTAAAAATTCTTGATCAAATATATATTTTGTTAGTTTATTCAACGGGCTGATTAGAAAGAATAAAAAACTGATAGAACGGGAACGTAAGTCAAGAACAAAACAATGTCCAAATTGAAAGAATATATTATATAAGAATACTGTCGACTATTCTTTTACATTAAAAAAAATATATTATTATTATTATTATTTAAATATTATTATTTTATAATTATATATACAAATAAAATATTTTAATAAAATAATATTATATTATTATCACGTATTTTTTATTTTTAATACTGTAGATTAAAAAAAATTCTCCTATAATAATATTATATCAATATCACATGATTTATATTTTTGAACAAATATTTTAAAAAAATTATGAAACATATAATAACAATAATTTTACTAAATTAATTTGTATAATTAAAATTTGTATTAAAACTTAAATTTTAAATATTGCTCTTATCATTTAAATTTGGACATTACGACATTAAAGAGAAGATTTCTTTTTATACACATTGAATTCCAATGGCTCGACAACTCATCTCTTGTTCGCTTTATTAAATCGGTGATAAATGGCTTGTCTTTTTCAATCTCTCGTCCTGTATGGCTGCAACATTCGTCAAAGAAAGGCTGAGAGTGTTGTCCTAGAACCTGAGAATAAAATAAAGCAAAGAAAGAAAAATTGAGCGGCGTTCTGTGAAATCATTTGACCGAAAAAGAAAATATTCAAATTAAAATTTCCATTCGGCCCAGCAGTCACGACGACTCCTCTCATTTCTATCCCTACCCAAAAATTCCATTTTGCCCTTTGTTAGTTTGTTTGAAAATTAAAAGATAAGAAAAAAAAAAATTCCATTTTGGTGAGTGAGATTTTCTCGAATGTTTGAATACAAACTTGTCTTCTATCTTCTTAATAACACATGGGCTGCACATATAAATAACTACCCATGACCAGTCTCAGTCGTAATTGTCTGTGAAGTATTAAAATTTGGGTTCCCAAAATTTTTAGGTTTTTAAGAATAAAAATACAATCATTTTATTTATATTTCATAAATTCCTAATCCGAATTACAATGATCAGAGTATCTTTATAATTTGGCAGCACACAATTTAGAAGAATGCAGCTCAACACCTAGCATTCATTTGTTTTCAATGGTTAAAGATTTATATCATATAAATGAACAGGTTACATTTTTATTTGTAAAAATGTAAAAAGAATAGAGATCTGGATCATACACACACATATGCATGTTTGTATTTATATCTTGTGAAGTAAAATTTTAAATTATTCAAGTTGAAATTTCCATTCTAATTAATAATTTTATAATTTTCCTTTTAGAGTGATAAAGAAAAAGTGTTAACTCTTGCAGATTTGTTTACACGAATAGGTTGTGATGCAAAAGGTTGTTCTGGACAAATCACAATCTGTGGGAGGAGAATCCAGAGAAGTCATATAGTCAGAGTTAGTCACAAATTTTAATTTGAATGGACTGTAATAAGCGCCTTTGCTAAATCGACTGCTGTAATGACAACGGGCTAGTAGCATTTTTTTTTTTTTTGTGTCAAAAACATCCGTTATACTTAGAAAACCTGGGGGGTTTGTACTTCATATTGATGCCGTCTTGCTAAACCATTGAAATCTAATTGCAGTTTATGGTTACAGGGTTTTGCATGCAAGAGTAAGGTGCAAAGATTAGAATCGACAGAACGTTTGAAGATTTTCCTTGGCAAGTTATGAGTGGATGGAGATGATATTGTTTAGTCCCTATGTTATTTGTAGCGAAAAATAGGGTAGAAATCAGGAGAATGAAATGTATTTTCTATACTTACAACATATATTTTTTTATTTGGAAAACACAAAACCCCAAAGGACTTGGTAGCCGGCCGTCTATACAGTGAAGATAAGACATATTCTTCCTTGTAGCGGTTTCTAGATAGTGACCGTTGTCACCAAGTAGGCCAGATTCATGGCTCATGTTAATAAAACATGTAATATCAAATAAAAAATATATATTTTATTCCAATAAGTATATAGCCTTATTTTATTAAAAATACGTTTAAAAATTATATGTAAAATCGTGTCAAACTTTTCAACTAATTAATATAACAATATAAATTTTATTGTAACTAAAAAGGTTACTAAATAATAAATATATATATTTTATTCCAATAATAACATAATCAAGAAGAAAACAACGACCAAATAAAAAATATATATATTATTTCAATAAGAACATAGCTTTATTTTATTGTAAAATGTTTAAAATTTATATACGATATGGTGTTAAACTATTCATGTAACTTTGTTATATTATTTTTTATTATTCTTTAAATTTATTCATATAAAATGATGTGATAATATTATTATCACATATTTTTACTTTTACGATTATAAATACAAATCTAATGTAATAATGTTACATCGATGTCACATATTTTATTATTTGGTAGGAGTATTAAGAAAACAATTAGACATATAATAACAATAACTTTACTTTATCAATTTGTATAAATAAAACATGTAAATTAAATGTGTAATATTATGGTTAATTTGATAAGATATATGAAGTATTTAGAATAGTAATTTTGAATTTATATTTTAAAGATAAAGTTAGTGTTTCTAAAATAATATTTTTAAATAATAAAAATATATTTATTAAAAATAATTTTAAAAATATATTTAGTATTATTTTAGAAACATATAAAATAGTCATTTTGGGGAAAAAAGTAATTTATTTTTTGAAAATAGTTAAAAATAAATAATAAAATTTACTTTTTATTTTTCAATTATAATTTTAGAAATTTTTTTTATTTTTAAAAATAAATTTTTAAGAATACTCAATGAAATATATATTTAGTTATTTTCGTTTTTAAGAACATAAAATTATTTTGTAAATGCAATCAAATAATAAATATTAAATATATATTGTCTTTATTATCATTTAAATACTGTTATATCTATAAATTTTTTTAATATAACATTATATTATTATTATGTATTTTTTATTTTTAACACAATAAATAAAAAGAAAGAACGAATATAATAATATTATATTGACATCAAATGTTTTATATTTTTGAATAAATATAAAAAAAAATTATAAAACATATGATAACAGTACCTTTAGTGCATCAATTTGTACAAATAAAATTTGTATCAAAACTTACATTTCAAGTATTACCCTTATCATTTAAATTAGAAAATTACAACATTAAAGAGAAGCTTCTTTTTTATACGCATTGAATTCAAATGGCTCAACAGCTCATCTCTTGTTCTCTTTATTAAATTGGTAATTAATCGCTCGTTCTTTTCAATCTCTTCTCCTGCATGGCTGCAACATTCGTCAAAGAAAGCCTGCAAAGGGTTGTCCTAGAACCTGAAAATAAAATAAAGCAAAGAAAGAAAAATTGAGCGGCGGCCGTTGAAACATTTGTCGGAGAAAGAAAATATTCAAATTGAAACCTCAGCAGTCACGATCACTTCCATCCCTACCAAAAATTCCACTCTTTCCATTTTTAGTTTGTTTGAAAATTAAAAGGAAAAAAATGTTCCATTTTGGTAAGTGAGATTTTCTCGAATGTTTGTATGCAAACTTGTCTTCTATCTTCTTAATAACACATGGGCTGCACATATAAATAACTACCCATGACTCAGTCTCACTCGTAATTGTCCGTGAAGTATTAAAATTTGGGTTCCCTACAATTTTAGGTTTTTAAGAATCAAAATATAATTATTTTTATTTATATTACATAAATTCCTAATCCTAATTACAATGACCAAAGTTTCTTTATAATTTGGCAACACAATTTAGAAGAATGCAGCACAACACCTAGTATTCATTTGTTTTCAACAGGGTTAAAGATTTGTATCTTATAAATGAACAGTTTACATTTTTATTTGTAAAAAGAATGGAGATCTGGATGTTTGTATTTATATCCTGTGAAGTAAAATTTTAAAATTTTTATATTAAAATAGAAAATTACATTTTTAATATTCTGATATAATAAGATTAATATTAATCAAATCTTAACCCTTCAAAGTGGGGATTTTATGCCAATGGTGATTACTGCTAGACTATGAAGAAAATTTCTAACTGTAAATAAATTTGATTAATAATAGTACACTTGTCAACTTTCTAGTCCTTTTTCTTGCTATTTAATTCCAAGAATATTTAGGCACTTTATTTTTCTTCCTCGTATTCACTTGGAACCAATTTCAAGGTAAGTGTCTAATTAGCACTACATAGGAACTGAACTAAAAATATAAGCACTGAATCGTGTGTCTGGCTATTAATTTTACAAGTGCTTATTAAATTTAATTAATAAATAATTTTTTTTAAACTAATATGTAATTATTTACTAATTACGGTAGTACTTAACATATTTTATGAGTAATATTTAACATCTTAATATATATATATATATATGTTTTTAAAAAGTGATAAAGAAAAGTTTTAACTCTTGTAGACTTGTTTGCAGGAATAGGTTCTGATGCAAAGGTTGCCCTGGACATTCACAATCTGTGGGAGGAGAATCTAGAGAAGTTACATAGTCAGTCGTAGTCACAATTTTTAATTAGAATGGACTCTAATAAGCTTCTTTGCTAAATGAACTACAGTAATGACAACGAGCTTGTAGCAGCTTCTCTTTTTTTTTGGTGTTAAAAACATCCGTACACTTAAAAAGCAGGGGATTGTATTTCTTGCTGATTCAGCAATGCATTTTCCACACTCAATCTCATACATCTCATTCCACACTCCTTTTTCCACAATGCATTTTCTTGTAATTCACAGCTTCTCTGTAGGGTTTCGGATCATCTTCCATCATTGATTCGGCAGTAGTTAATGCAACTGGGATCAGGTTTGCATATGCATAACTGGTAGGAGGTTTGATGATCTTTCTTTCCTATCTCTTACAAGGCTATAGTCTAGCAGCTTGCTTGATTGCTTTTGGTGTTCTTGTGGAGAAGATGTACTAGATTCACTTATGCCTTCATGCCTACATGTGTCCTTTTGTATCTAGTGATGCTCCACCTCCAATTGTACTCAACCCCTCTGATCATCCTTGGTTCTAGCTGTATTTTCTACTTTAAGTAAACCTTGTTCATTATATACAACATCCCTTGAGATTATACATTTGGAAGGTTTTCCATTAGTGCACCAAATTTTATACCCCTTGACCCCTGCAAACACTCCCTTAACTGCACTTGCATCTAACTTCCCTTGCTTTACATATGCATAAGTTGGATAGCCAAATACTTTTAAATTCTCATACTTTGTAGGGGTTCCACTCTAGAGTTCTTCTACTGTCTTTGAGCCAATTGTCAAGGAAGGACTCTTGTTGACAAGATAATAAGTAATTGATACTGTCTTAGCCCACAAACTCTTAGACAGCTTAGAATTAAGAAGCATACATATGACCTTAACAATTAAAGTCATGTTCATCCTCTCAACAAATTTATTTTGCTAAGGGGTGTTTACCCTAATTTGGTATCTACCTATACCATTCTTCTTGCAGTATTCTTCAAAAGTATTATTACAAAATTTTAACCAATTATTAGTTCTTAACCTTTTTAACCTCTTATAAGTCTAATTTTCCACCAAAATCTTTCACTCTTAAACTTTTCTAAAACTCGATCCTTAGACTTAAGGATATAAAAAATTTATCAATCAATGACATGAAATACCTTTCTTGGCTAAGTAAAGGCACATGAGCAGGTACCCAAAGATCAAAGTGAATATAATCAAGGGTCACTTTAGTTGTATGTTTAGCTTTATTGAATTTGACCTTACTAGCTCTACCAAAAGCACAATTTTCACAAGACTTCAATTTACCAATCTTTGCATTTCCCAGTAGTCCTTATTTACTCAGTTCTTTCATGCATTTTTTCACTTATATGTCTAAACCTCAAATGTCAAAACTTGGTTTCATTAGTTTTAAATATGATAGCCATGCCATTTACAATAGAACCCAAAAGCACACACAAGCTATTTTTGTCTAACTTTTTTCATAACCACTATAGAATCTTTTGTGATTTCTAGGCTCCCTTTTCCTACTCTAAAACTACATATTAAGTTGTCTAACGTGTTTAGAAATACCAAGTTTCTTTTCAAATCAAGTATATGTCTAACATGTTGTAAGGTCTTAATGATGTCATCATGTATCTTAAATCTTACATCACCTATTCCCACTATCGAGCATGTTATGTTGTTTCCAATTAACATGTTCCCTCCATTGATTTCATAATTGGTAGTGAAAGAATCTTCAAGGGAACACATATGAAAGGAACAACCCAAATCAAAAACCCATTAACCTTTTGTTTTACTTTCTAAGGCAATGAAAAGATTGCCAGTTTCTTAGCCTCTATCTGATGAACCCGAGTTTAGTGTTGATCTTGATGCAATAGCAGAATTATCTTGTTGTTTTTATTAAGGTCCTTTGCCTTTACTCTTTCTTTCAAGGCAATCTTTCTAAAATGCTCTTCCTTGTTACACTAATAGCACATTTTTCTTTTTGGATTCAGACTTTGATCAATTGTGAATGTTTTTCTTGCATTCTTTCTTTTCACTTCTACCTCTTGTTGTCAATAACTATTGTTTGAATCCTTTGCCTATTGTTTGAATCCTTTGCCTTTACGTTCTGTAATTCCTTAGTATTCAATGCTGATTTCATATCCTCCATATAGAGGGTTTCTCTACCAAACAGGAGAGTATAAAAAATGTGCTTATAAAACTAAGCAATGATCTTAAAAGCACTAATGTCTGGTCTTCATCATCAATTTTTATATCTATGTTTTCAAGATAAAAAATGATCTTGTTATGGTTATCAAAATGATCTTACATTGAAGTCTTTGGTTACATTGAGAAATTATACAATTGCCTTTTCTTGTACAACCAATTAGTTAGTCATTTTATCATAAACATACTTTTAAACTTCAACCACAAAGAAGCTGCTAAAGTTTGCTTCAAAACTTCCCTCTAAATCCTATTGCATGGACTTAAAATTAAAGCACTATGTGCTCTTTTTAGTATATCATTTTTTTCATAATCAGTAAAAGATGCAGGCAAGTTCTTCTCACCTTCCAAGTCTTCCTCAAGACATTGAAGTACAAGCAAAGACCTCATTTTTACCCTTTAGACGTTGAAATATGAATAAGCTGTTAGCTTTTTAATGTCAAACTTTGTGAAGGCCATGACTTCTTCAAGAACTAAGTTTTGGTACCAATTTGTTAAGATCTAAGCAAAGATATCAAGAATAAAATGAATTGCAGAGAGAAATCCACATAATCAATCAAGCAAATAATGAACAAACAAGATTATGTAGTTTGACTAACAAGCCGACATCTATAAGATCAAATACACTAAGAAGAATTTATTATCACAAACAAGAATTACAATCTTATAAAGGAAACTCTTAGCTTTACAACAAGCTATAGACACCCAAAATGGCTACTTAAATCATCCCTGATTTAAGTTATAGAACACCTTTTCCTTCTATGGTTGGTTTGTTTACTAATGACTATTATAAAGAATTCTTTACTCATCCACTATTCTTAAATTGTTGATTTTAATAGTATCTTTGGCTTCACCCTCCATTAATTTTTCACTTTCCAAATTATTTTTGCTTATATATATGAGGAAGGATAGGCAACCTTTTAACTTTACATAATTTTTTACACTATTCTCAATTGTTAGATTAATGCACTTTTAATAGTTGATATTAAATTTAATTTATGTAATTAATATATTATAATTAATACATGTACTATATTTAATTTCAACCATTGAAAATGTATTGATTTAAGAGTTAATAGATCCTTTTTAATGAGATGATTTTTTGTACATGTCATTATTGTGTCTCAATTCATAATAATAATCCCGAAACTACACTACTTTACATGATGTGAATATAATTTTATATTTTTCTTAAACAATGATTTATAATATAAAAATTATTTAAATATAGCATTATTATAATTAGTTGATGCAATTACAATATTATACAATCTTAACTTTTTTCATTATAATTTTGCAAGTTTTTGTATATGAAATTTTTAAATGTCAATATTACTAAACGACACTAAGTAGTACAATGTGAGTTCAATTCTAAACTCATTCTAAAAAAATTTGCTTCTAATTAAAAAAAAAAGAAAAGAAAAGAAAAGAAAGGAGAAGAAACCCATTTAAGTATTGCATTTTATAATTAATTGATTATGTTAAAGTAAAAGTGATTGAACATATAAATTTAATTTTTTTGTTATAATTCACAAGTTTTTGTTGTATAAATTTTTAAATGTAGCATTAAGTTAGGAAATGGAGTTATAAATTTGAAGACAATCGATTTTTGTGCTTGTAAGAATAATTTTTTGGAAGAAATTATATCATACGTCAAATAACAAGCAGAACTCTTTTTTTTTCAATGAATACATTTTTACAATCACAAAGTTTTTATATTTTTATAAATAAAAATATAAATTATCCATTTATTACAAATTGATCCTTACTTCTATTAAAATAACTAAAATATCTTTTTAATCTTATGTAGTGTATTTTGTTATGAAATAAAATTATTAACTATCAAACATAAATGTGTAAGCTGATAAAACATGTTAGTTATCAAGAAAAAAATAATTGTTTATCAAATAATTGACTTCTGGTAGTTTTAAATTCAAATATTTTGTTATTTCAAATAGATTGTAAATTTATTGATACAAATTAACAACTCGTGTCTAAATTCTTAAAAATATGAAAAGCTAGAGCCCATATATTATTAGCCACATTATACATTCATATGCTTGTACTTATCTAAGCATGCCCTTCAATCAAACTACTAATTTAAAGTTGTGTGGCAGGCCATCTTCAATGGAATGGGGGGATCAGAGAAAGAACCAGTGGAGATTTGGTCGAAAATAAACTTGGCTGCAGCTTCAGTGTAGTGAATTCCATCCCAATTTACACGAACTGATGGACGATCACAAGAACCCACTATTACTTTTGTGCCATTAATAACAATTGATTGTCCACATTCAGCAGTGCTGTTGTAGTTGTACTTATCTCCGTAGCCACAACAAGCTACCAGAGGAAGCTCAAATCCTGTGATTTAAATTATAGAGAAAAGCTTTCAATCAATATAAATTTTGTTATATGGTGAGTGATTACATGCATGCTAATAAGTTCAACTGATAAATTTTTTAAAAATAGCAAAAATTTTAAAACTCAAATTTTAATCATGTTAAGATTGAGAACAAGGTTGGTTTATATTTATAAATTTTTCAACAAAAATAACAAATAATAGTTTGCATAATTAACGAATATCTCTTTTAAAATTTGTTAAAATAACAGGTATATAGAAAATACAAAAATAAAAAAATTATATGTAAAGATCACAAATACCTCTCTTGTACATAATAAAATTTATATAAAAATATAAAATTATCCTTAGTTATTTAAAAATATTACTGTAGTATTTTTATTATTTTAATTTCTTTTCTTTTATCTTTTAATATAAAATTAGCTTATTAAAAAATTGAATGTATAAAAAAATATTTT
>CP135544.1:442561-459351 GCA_032402905.1 Khaya senegalensis
GAGCTACGTCATTGTATGGCTTTGCACAACCAGCAGAGTCTTTCTCTGCCGTGGGAAAACCGACCAAAATGTAAGACAGGAAACCAATTGGTCCTGTGTTATGGATCCAGAATGACCTAGCTCCCAACTTGTATATATTCTGCATCAATACTCAATTTCAGTATAGTGCCATATCAATTAGGAAACGAGCTTTATATCATCAATCTTAAGATTAAAATTACCTTCATATTTGCAGAGAACTTGTTGAATACATCAGGGACAGAAGCATTAACTTCCTCTACGGACATGTTACCGAAGAACCCGGCACCAAGATCATTCTGCCCAATATCAAAAGTGTATAAACCCTTGGAAAAATATTCCTCTTTGGGCAACAAATTTGCAAAGAATCCTCCTACAGAAACATCAAATACTCTTACAAATGTATAACACAAAGCTATTTTTCAATATCAAATGCAATCAATGCAATAATTAATTGGATTAATTAGCTAATTACCTTTGTTTCTAATCATCTGTGATCTGGACTTGAATTGAGTGAATTGTTCTAATTGCACTTCTAAGTAAGTAGGGCTGGATCCACCACCATTGGGTATGATTCTAGTTGGTAGTCTAATAGTTGATGCTGCCGCGGCAAAATTTGCACCATGAGTGAAGTTGGCTCCCAGTGAATCGAGATATGCATTGAGATAGGGCAGACCAAAGTTCCTGGCTGAAATTTCCACAAAATTTTTCCATCAGTCAATTGAACTGCTAAAAGACCAACTCTTTAATTCACAAGCTATTTAAGCTTTGTTTAGTAATATTGTGCGATGTTGTGAAATAAAATATAATCATCTCACAAATATATAGTAAATATTAGTTATTAAGTAAAAGTGGGTGTTTATCAAATAATTTGACAGTTATATTTTTAAAATAGTATTTTTAAACTATATCAAATATAAATATATTAAGTGGGAGGTAAATGTTACCAACCACGTCAAAAATAAGCAGAGACACAATACAACCGATTGATATGGTATATATAAGGGAAACATATATAGCAGAAAAGCAAAAGCAAGGGACGCCGAGGCCGAAGTTAGAAAGTGATACCAATGAAATCAATGATAAGCCGGCCATCGGAGTATCTCCCGGCCGGCATGTGAAAGTAAGTCTGGCCATACGGGCGACTTTGGAGGAGTGAAAGCAGCAGCCAATCCGCCAGTATCCGCACTAGAAGCTCCGAAGTTAAAGATTGCCGGAAAATCACAAGTTTTCAAAGCAAAGACACAGCTGAATGAAGTTGAAATTAGCACACAGGAGCATAAGAGAGAGATGGGATATTTGGATACGCCAGTGACCTTCATATTGGAAATGATAAAAAAAAAATACACACTTACTCTTGATGTTGAAGTAGCACTGCCTTATAAAGAGACAAAATAACATTAATTGACAGTCGGCTCCCTGAATTTTTATAATTTAATAGATACAGATACAATTTATTATTTGTATCCAATAAGTTCCTAATGATACTGATTCAAATGACTAAATTACTTTTATGAGTCGGTCTAGTACAGCTTTTTAAATAAAGTTCAGTGGAGTAAATTTTTAAAATAACATAAGGATATTTAAAATAATTTAACTTTTTTAAAATAAAATTAAAGGTTCTATTCTTAAAAGTTTGAAATTTGTGTAAGAATAAAATCCTTCATATTTAAGGGCATTTTAATTATTTTAGGAGAGAGAGATTGAGGACTTATTTGATATAAATGGATAAATTATATTTTTATTTGTAAAAAAATACAAACTCAAAAGGCCCTACCAGCCATTGATACAGTGGAGATAGACTTTTCTTCCATGTATTTGATTGATTACCCGATGTCGACAGTGATCATCAAGTAGGCCAGAGTCAAGTCAGATGTAAATTTAAACTTGGAATATTGATTACCATAAATTGACATTTCCAAGCGACATGTGCATAACGATTTTAGAATATTATTTCTTCAAAATTATTTTTCAAGATTAAGAAAACATTTTTTTAATATCGTTTTTAAAATAAAATATATATTTATTTTTTTAAAACATATTATTTTATAAAAATGCATAAAATAGTTGCTTTTTCAAAAAGTTGAAAACAATATTTTTTTATTTTACTTTTTTTGGTTATATGAAAAGTTATTTTTAAAAATACTCTATTAAATATATTTTTAACTTTTTTTTTTCTGAAACATAAAATATTTTTAAAGACATGATTAAAGATATAGCGGTGCTGATTTATTTAACTGTTAAAATTTTAAAAATAAAAATAAAAAATTTAATATTCAAATTTTGTTTATATTGGAATTGGATTAGAATTTGATTCATATTTATGTGATATTTAAAATAAAAATAATTATAAAGGAAAAAGAAGAGAATAATCATTTATATATTTCATTTTTTATATGGATGTTTGTAATTTGTAGAACGAGAGGGAAAAGTAGGCACAAGAATTTAGATTGTTGAAAATTATGGTCTTCGGAATAATGGACAAGAAGAAAACAATAGCCAAATTAAAGGCCATCATATTTTATCCAATTATAACATATTTTATCTAATTTAAAATTGATAATTTACAATATTCTACGGTAAAATAATTAGACATTGTCGACTCAAAACAAGTTTGAAATTTAATTTTTTTTTATTTTAATTAGAAATTAAAAATATAAAATCAACCATATTATTATCATTATTATTTGAATACTATTATGTATAAAAATATTTGTACAAATTAATTTGACTATATTTTATCATTGTCATATGTTTTAATCTATATATAAATTTTTATATCAGTTAAAATTACAATACAATATCATTATCATACAATATATATTTTGTTCGAGTAAAAATAATTATAAAAATAAAGTCATTATCATATATTCTATATTTCATTTGGATAAAAATAATTATAAGAATAAAATTATTATCATATATTTTATATTTCATTCTAATAAAAATAATTACAAGAATAAAGTAATAAGTAATAAAAAAATTTGATATCCAAATTTTATTTATATTAGAATTGAAGTAGAATTTGGTTCGCATAAATTTGATGATTAAATAAAAAATAATTAAAGAAAGAGAAGAAAAATAATCATTTATTTTTTTAAAGAGAAGAAAAATAATCATTTATTTTTTTGATTTTATATATGCATCAATGTCAACATTGCATTTTTGAATGGTGAATTATCTGAAGATGTGTATATGTACCAACTTGAAGGAATGGTGGATAAAAACAAACCCAATTACGTGTTCAAGATGAAAAAAACTCTTTATGGGCTTAAACAAGCACCTAGAACTTAGTTGGGAAACTAAGATCTAAATTAAAATCACGATGGTCCAATAGTTTAAGATTAGACATCTCATTATTCTACAAAAGGTTAAATTAAAATATTATAATAATGTTAATATATGTGGATGACTTTATTATAACAAGAAATAATCAAAATCTAATAAAAGATCTGATTCAAAGATTCAGCAACAAATTCTTCTTTAAGGACTTAGGAGATCTACATTACTTCTTAGGAATTAAGGTCAAAAGAATAATAATACACTCTTAATCTTTCAAACCAAATACATACAATATCTTCTTAACAAAGTAAACATGGAAGCATGTAAAGGAACAAGCACACCTCTATACTTAGGAACCAAGCTTAGCAAAACGGAAAGCTACCCCTTTTAAAATCAAATTCCATATAAAAATGTAATCGATTGCCTGTAATATGTTACCATGACATGTCCTGACCTTTCTTTTGTTGTAAATAAATTAAGTCAATTCATAGTAAATCCTATGCAAGCTTATTGGGGTGTTTGCAAAAGAGTCTTATATATCTAAAGGTAACCTTAGATTATGGCTTAAAGTTCTAAAGATAAAGTAATGCGAACATACAAAGCTTCTTTAATGCAAATTGAAGTTGTGATGTAGATGACAGAAAATCAATCAGCAGATATTATGTATTTTTAGAAGAGAGTTTTATCTTATGGAGTTTCAAAAAATAAAGAATGGTGTCAAGGTCATATGCGAAGTTTGAATACAAAACAATGGCTTTAGTGTGCATAAAAATCACTTAGATTAACTTAGTGTTAAAATAACTTAATATGCTGCCTACGAAAACTCTAATGGTGTGGTGCGACAGTTAAAGCACAGCAGCCATGGTTACCAACCTAATGTTCCATGCTAGAACAAAACATATAGAGATAAACTTATATTCTGTGAGAAATAAAGTAAACTCCAGAAAAGTTGACATCAAGTACATCCCTACTAAGGACCAAATAGCTGACAGCATGACTAAAACTTTGCCCTTTGCTAAATTCAGATGTCTTATAAATAACCTCAAAATTCTCTTAAGAACAATGAACTTGAGGGAGACTATTAAAAATAAATAAAATCAAATGTTGTTAACAGATATGGCTTACACTGATGATTTAAAAAAACATATCAGAAGAATCATCTACCTCAGCTTAAAAGATGACAAACAAATGAACAAAAGATATGAACATACATCTTTGCATGAATTGTTATAACTAAAAACCTTGTAACAAATTATCCTTTTGACAGAATCAACTTAAAGACTGAGATCATTCCAGCTAACATACAAATATGGGATGATTATTCATGTAACTTTCTTGTTTTATAATTTTTTTGTTGTATATATTAAAACCTTTGTATATTTCCTCTTCAAAATGATATATTAAGGTACAAAAATATATTTCAATCTTCATATTTTCTAAATAGGACACCAATTTGAACATGCCAAAAAAAAAAAAGCTATGTGTGTACATTTGAAAGTTAGATGTATACCATATAGTTTCCAAAGTGGTCTAATAAAATATCAATGTCTAATGACACGAATTTGATATCCCTACTTGCTTTGAATTAATGATAACATTGGAACAAGGAAAGATGAAAGCAAAGACTATTGTAAAGCCTATAATATTGAATAACCTTAATAGTTTTGCATAGTTCTCAAAGTTATAAATCTAAAATATACAGTAAGTAATCAAGAAACCATGGATTATAATTTAAAAATTAGTAAATGGTTTTGAAATACCAACATAGTAGAATTATTGGCCATTTTATGTGTTGCCCTATATAGAGCAACCAACTCATACATCCAAATGTGTGCTTTCTATTTATTCAAACTTTAAGAGAATTATATTGTAACTGTTAAGATCTAAGCAAAGAAATCAATCCACAAACATATCTTAAACAAGAATAAAACCAATTGTAGAGATAAATCCACAAAATCAATTAACTAAATAATAAACAAACGAGAGTACATGGTTTGGGTAAGAAGACTACATCCATGACATCAAACACACTGAAAGGAGTTTATTATCACAAAAAAGAATTACAATCTTATAAAGAAGACTCAACTTTACAACAAGCTATAGAACACCCAAAATTGTTACTTATAATGCTCTAAATCATCTTCGAAATTTGACCCCTTGAAATTGCCTACAAACCCTATTTCAAGAACTTAGGAAATTTCTAACATTTAAAATTGCTTGGTGTACCCTAGTGGAATGTTGAGAAGAACACTCTTCACTTGTTTGAAAACTTTCAATTCCTTTTAGATGTTAACCCTATTCTTTTCCATACTTCCTCAATTACCAATACCTACCAAATTTAAGCAAAACTTAAATTTAACAATTGCAATAACCTTTGTTAGCATATCAGTAAGATTGATAGTAGTGTTGACTTTTTGAATTGTCACCAATCCTCTTGCAATTTCATCTCTAATAAAGTAATGCTTCATATTTATATGTTTGGTCTGTCATGAAAAATTTAAATTTTTGTGAGAAGAATGGCACACTAGTTGTCACAATTTAAAACAATATCACCTTAACAGATTTATAATTCATTCTTAATTCTCCTCAGCCTCAATGCTTCTTTGACAGCTTCATAATGCCAATGAATTATACTTCAGTAGAAGATAATGCCATAATTGATTCATATGATTCATGTATATATTACTTTTATTTTTACAATTTGTTTTCCTTTTTTAGCTAGAATCTCTTGTATAAAAGCATATTTGCTCTTATTGTAACACACATAAAAATATGAAATAATATTTTCTCATACTCTTTAGTTGTTTTCCATTAACACATTCCCCATATTGATTTTAAGATAGATAATGAAAGAATCTTTAAAGGAGCATATATGAAAGAAATAACCCAAATGAAGAACCCACTAACCTTTTATTTTGCTTTTTGAGAGAATGAGAAGATTGGCATTTTCTTAGCCTTTATTAGATTAATCTAAATCTAGTGTTGATCTTTATGCAACAGCAAAATTATCTTGTTACTTTCTTTAAGGTCCTTTGCCTATTCTTTCTCTCAAGGCAATTTCTTTTAAAAAGCTTTTCCTTGTTACACTAATAACACCTTTTCTTCTTGGATTTAGACTTTGATCGATTATGATTGTTTTTCTAGCTTTTTTTCTTTTCACTTCTATCCTTTGTTGTTAATTCTTTACCATTGTTTGAATCTTTTGCCTCTACCTTCTGTAATTCCTTGGTATTCAATGTTGATTTCACATCTTTATATTTATACTTTCAAGATAAAAAATGATCTTGTTATAGTTATCAAGATGATCTTGCATTGAAGTCTCTAGTTACATTAAAAAATTATACAATTGCCTTTCTTGTATAATCTATTGGCAAGTGATTCTATCCTAAACATGTTTTTAAGATTCAGCCACAAAGAAGCTATTGCAATTTACTTCAAAACTTCTTTCAAAACCCCATTACCTAGACTTAGAATTATAACATTCTGTGCTCTCTTTAGTATATTCTTCTTTTCTATCAGTTAAAGATGTGAGCAAGTTATTCTCACCTTCCATGGCTTCCTCAAAGCCTTGAAGTACAAGTAGTGCCTTCCTTTTTACCCTTTAGAGGTTGAAGTTTGAATAAGTTGTTAGCTTCTTAATGTCAAAATTTATGGAGGCCATGACTTCTTTAAGAACCAAGCTTTGATACCAGTTTGTTAAGATTTAAGTAAAAAAATCAATCCACAAATATATCTTGAACAAGAATAAAGCCAATTGCATAGAGAAATTCACATAATCAATCAAGCAAACAATGAACAAACAACATCTTATGGGGAATACTAAGTAAAGGGTATGTTTCGGACCACTACATTTAGATGAATACCAACTTTTACTTAGAGCAAATAAATAATGCTCACTCTCCTGCTTATACTTGATATCTAATAATTCAAGTCTTATAATACTTCAATCCTAAACAAACCCTCAATTGATCTATAATTATTTCATAATTAACATCAAATTATATAAATTAAATAAATTTAAAATCATCCCCATGACTGAGCTATTGTTGTCAGGATATTTTTTTATTATGTTTTTGTGGAATAATTACTAATGTATAAGTAGTCTAAGCATTTGTAAACTTGAATATTTGCTTATAAATTATATTAAGATAACATTGTTTTGTAGATATAAGAATAATAACATTTTCTTCTACGAGATTTTGGGTGAAATTTAATTGTTTAGGAGGAAAAAAGTGTGACAGAAAAGAAAACCAAATGTATTTTCAATTAAAGATTTGTCATTTAATAAATGTCCCAAATTATATTACTTTCTCTTCTTGGGCTAAATTTGTTGGAAATTTTAGAGATCATAGATGCTAACATGACAAATCACAAATACAAGACTTAATCAATAAATCAAAAGATTCTAAAAGTAATTGTCTTAGAGGAAAGATTTTGTCTTTCTAAAACAATATTTTTGTGAAAATTAAATTCAATGGAGGTCTAACCTTCAAAATTCAATAGCTTGGTTCTGTAAGAGTGTATTATCACATATAAAACCTTAGAACAATTATATACTATTTTATTTTTTATTATCAAAATTGAGGTAACAATAAGAAGATTTTCTCACCTTTTCCTTAAAGTAGAAGTGGTCTCCTTTTATAGTATAAAATATTATATCACCATTAAAACATAGACTAATATTATATAATATTAGTCATTAAGAAAATATTTGTAACCAACAAACAAATTGATGACATTGGTTAGTGGTTATAATATATAATGATCAATTAAATCATAGTTTGTAACAAATATATGAATAAAATATTAGTTACATTTTTAGTACATATAATGTCCATTTAATTAAGATATAGTGTATTGTAAAATACACAAAATATCCAACAAAATTTGTTATTGCTACTTTTCCTATTCAAATGTTTAATTTATTATCTAACAATGATTAAAAGTTTTCCAATTTCATTTTCTTATATGCTTACTGTTTGGTCCCAATGTTATTACTATCTTGTTGCAAACTATACGATTTTGTTTCTCAACTTACAGGATGTAGGATGCTACATGGGTAGTGTAGATCTTTGAGAATGAAACTTATGATAATTTTGATCCATAATCTATGCTTGGTAAAATAATAAAGGTCCCAAGCATATATGATCCATCGCACCTTGGAAAGCTTCAGGTAATGCGGTATTTCAATATGACCTGTGTGCGATCATTATTACTAAGATTTCTTTAACAATGAAATTTGTGCATCAACCAATCTCAACTTTGGCTGCCTTAATATTCTAGTTTGCCAATGCCTCTAATATTTTGTACTTGTTTTTTTCGAGCAAACGACATGCTATGGTCTTAGTTTTGCTCATTTTGATTTCAAAATTCAAGTTTGGGGAACTTTAAGGTTCTCATAAGATACAATATTGGATTATTTGTAACTTTCAAGTTATCTTAAAAAATCAATTCATACTTGACAAAAATTTAATACAAAAATAATGCATCCCTTAGGGAATACTTAATATTTTCTGTAAAAAATAAAAATAAACTTTACGTTTTATATATATTTTGAAATTCATGTAACACATGATTAAATAAGTTTGATTTTAAATGTGTCTTGACTCCACCCTCCATTCATTTTTGTCTTTCCAAATTATGCAGAACAATCTATTTTAATCCTCGCAAGAATAATTTCTAACTTTCATTATTAATTTTGAAAAATAATCAAATTAATTGTAATGTACCCCAAAATTTTATGTCTGTGAAAATAAATTTTCAAGAAAAATTATATTTTCAAAAAAGTTAGAGAATTCAAATCTATTTTCTCTAATAATGATTTTTTATGATCACTAAGTTTTCATATTTTAATAAAAAAGAACCTAATTTATTTATTTATAATAAGTGCTTTCCACCATTGAAATGGCTCAACAACTCATCTCTTGTCCTCTTTATTAAGTTGGTGTAAATCGCTTCTCTTTTTCAATCTCTTGTCGTCCTCCATTGCTACAACATTCAACAAAGTTTTGTCCTTGGATTTGAAAATCAGATAAAGCAAAGAATGACAAAGTTTTGTCCTAGGATATGAAGATAAAATATTTGTTAGAGAAAAAGATAGATGGTGGTCAATGAAAACATTTCCATTTGCCTCAGCGGTCATGACTAGTCCTCTCATTTCCATCCTGATCCAAAGAATCCATTCTTTCTATTTTTAGTTTCTTTGAATATTAAAATATACAAAATATACAATGTTATTATATTGTTTTATAGTGATGTTTGTTTGGTTAAGGACAAAGAGTAGAAGAGAACATTACTTAAAGGAGTGGGTGATAGAAGACTAAACAAACTAGATTTCCCATTTTCATTTTAAGCAATCAAGAATAAGTTAAGTATTAGATTGAGTCAGTTTAGTCTTGAGAAACCTAAGTCTATGCTATCTTCATTACTAGCAATTATCAATGCTAAAAAGAAAGATCTAAGAGCTGATAACATCTTGCTTTTTTAGCACAATAGATTAGGACATCCCCATGTGATAGCCTTTAGATAAACACTTAGAAATTATAATGTTTCTACTACTAATGAAAGTCAAATTCTTGATTTCTGTAGAGCATGCCAACTAGGAAAACAACACAGATTCACCTTCAAGAGCAATGAAACAAAAACTAAAAATTCTTTTAAACTCATTCACTTAGATGTCTAAGGACCTGCCCATTATATTCAAATCAAGGTTACAAATGTTACATCATATTCATTAATGATTTCAGCAATTTCTCTTGGTTGTTTCCCTTCTATTGAAAATCTTACCCTCTAACTACTTTTATGACATTTAAAGTTTGAGTTGAGAAGTTCTTTGACAGTAAAATCAAGTCATTTCAATGTGATATCAATAAGAAGGGAATATAAGGCTTTCAAAAATTACCTCAAAAAAAAGGGAAACTCATTAGATATTCATGTCCCTATAGTCATAATTAGAATAGGAAAGTAGAGAGGAAACATAGGCATACAATTGAAACTATGGAGGCTTGAAAGCAGCGGCAAATCCTCCAGGATCCGAATTAGAGTCGCCGAAGTTAAAGATTGCCGGAAAATCACAAGTTTCCAAAGCAAAAACAGAGCTGAATGGAGTTGAAATCAACACACAGAAGCCAAAGAGAGGGACGAGAAAAGTGGAAATGCTAGTCATCTTCATATTGGAAATGAGACACAATACTTACTCTTGATCTTCATGCTCATATACGTATGGCTTTATATAGGGGTAATAGCACTAAGTGACATTCGGGTTCCTGTATTTTTATAATTTTAAAAATATATATATAGTTATTCAATAATGTCTATATTGTGAAGATAGACATTTCCCAGACGTAGCCGTTTCTAGATAATGACGGCCATCAAGAAGTAGCCAGAGTCGTAACCCTTGTAACTAAAACGTGTAATATTACCAAATAAAAAATATATATATATTATTTTTATTCCAATAATTACATAATCAAGAAGAAACCAACGACCAAATGAAAAATATATATTATATTTTATTCCAACAAAAACATAACCTTATTTTATTGAAAATATGTTTAAAAATTATATATGAAATCGTGTCAACCTATTAAACTAAAATGATGTAATAGTATTATTATCATTTATTTTTATGACTATAAATACAAAACTAATGTAAAATTATTATATCGATGTCACATATTTTATATTAAATATGTAATTTATTTTTTGAAAATAGTTGAAATAAATAATAAAATGTAGTTTTTTCTTTTCAGTTGTAATTTTAGAATTTTTTTTAATTTTTGAAAATACTCAATCAAATATATATTTAGTTGTTTTTCATTTTTAAAAACATAAAATCATTTTGTAAATGCAACCAAATAAAATAGATTAAATATATAATATCCTTATTATCATTCAAACACTATCATATATATAAATTTTTTCAAGATAATAATATTATATTATTTTCACGTATTTCTTATTTTTAACATTATAAATACAAAAAAACACTTATATAATAATTTTATATAGATATCACGTGGTCTACATTTTCAAACAAATATTAAAAAAAAATTATGCAACATATAATAACAATAACTTTACTGTATCAATTTGTATAAATAAAATTTGTATCAAAACTTATATTGCAAGTACTACTCTTATCATTTAAATTAGGAAATTATGACACTAATGAGAAGCTTCTTTTTTATTCGCATTGATTTCAAATGGCTCAACAACTGGTCTATTGTCCAATTTGTTCAGTTGTAATCTTAGAATTTTTTTAATTTTTAAAAATAAAATTTTGAAAATACTCAATCAAATTTATGACATTAAAGAGAGAAGCTTCTTTTTTATTCAATGGCTAAAGAATAAAAAATTGAAATCTCCGGGAACGAAAACGAAGAAGAAAACAACTTCCACATAAAAAAAAAAAAAAGAATTCAAATGGCTCAACAACTCATCTCTTGTTCTCTTTATTAAGTTGGTGTAAATCGCTTCTCTTTTTCAATCTCTTGTCGTCCTCCATGGCCGCAACGTTCAACAAAGTTTTGTCCTTGGATCTGAAAATCAGATAAAGCAAAGAAAGACAAAGTTATGTCCTAGGATATGAAGATAAAATATTTGTCAGAGAAAAAGACAGATGGTGGCCAATGAAAATATTTCCACGGAGGAGGTGCAAAGAGTATAATGAACAGAACATTAATTTTTTTCCGCCGCAAGTTAAGAGTGCAGGTAAATGATGTTGTTTGGTCCCAATGCTATATGTGAAAAATACGATAGAATACAGAAGTATGAACTGTATTTTCTATATTCACAACAAAAGAGAATTTCCTTCTATATTTATAAGAGGACAACTAAAACGTATAACAAACTAATACATAATATTTTATCATAAATACAAAATATATTATAAATAATATATTTAATATTATATGCTATATATTCTTACCGCAAACTTCTAGGCCAATAATAGAAGTAACTAAAATATTCATTAGTAAAGAAAAACTTATAAAGTGATTTCTTTTAAGAATTCTTGTTATCTAATCTAATTAACTGTCTTGAGTGACTCATTTCGAGTTATCCAATTTTCAAAACTTTAAAATCTTTTTTTTCTAATGTGTTGGATCGTAAATGAACTCTAGATTGATTCTTCATATTGAACCAAAACAAGCAAAAACTGAAAACCAACTTCAGGAACTAAGAACAAGAAGTCACACTTTCACAGAGAATTCCCAAAACAATGACCAAAGCAATAATCAAGCAAGATCAACTAAATTAACACAAGATCATCAACAATTCAATGCAAGAACAAGAAGAATTACGTGATTCAGCAATTAGCCTACATCCACGGCAGAAAAGCAGCAGCTAAACTCATTTATTCATCAAGCCAAAAATTGTACAAGAATCACAGAATTTACAGACTTTGAGTACAGAAAACTCAAGCTTCTCAACCTTTCAAGAACTCTCTTCCGAAACTAGAATCAAGCTTCTTCAAATATAGACTCAGGCAGAAGAAGAAAAGAAATTGAAAATGTATGATGCTTTAATTCGGCTAACTTCCTTTATATAGAATTCTTGACTTTAATAGAAATAACAAATTCTGCCAAGGAAGGATAAAGCTACCAACAGTCATACTTCCTTCTATAACTGATGTCTTAGCCATCTTTCACACAATGGAATCCTAGAATGACACATTCATAATATTAGAGTTTCTAGTCACCAATACCTTAAACTCTATACATTTCTTATATGAATTTTAGAGAGAGAAAGTTGAAAATCTCTAAAAAGAAAACACTTAGGTAAATCTCACTCATAAGAATGAGATGTGTGTTTTTTTCTAAGAAAAATAATGGGCAATGCTCTTAAGAAACTCACAGAATAATATTTTTGCTCAAAAAACTCTAAAAAAACCATAAAACAATTATCCACCGTTACAATCAGTAATTTGATTACGAGAACTCTTAAATCTACCAAGAGCGAGCCACTTTAGCAATTTTATTATTCAAAACTTTGAAACTTTCTCAAATGTGGAATTCACGAATGATCTATTCAATTGACTAGAATGCCAAACACCAATACCATTAAGAACTCTGAAAGCTTAGAGAAAGAAAATATAAAAAAAAAAAATTCAAGAGAAAACACCAAAGTAAACGTATGACTATGTTATACCCATGTCACATGCTATATATTTTTACAAATATATTAAACATATAATAGGCATATGTATATATATATATATAACAATAGTAGCTTTATTGTATGAATTTTTATTAATAAAATTTGTATAAAAAAATTATATTTCTAGTATTACTCTCATCATTTAGATTATTGAAGTAAGACACTAAACAAAAGCTTCTTTTTGATACAAATTGAAATTGAATGACTTTTTAACTCATTCCATTGTTCATGCTTTATTAACTTTTCATTTTAAAAAATTTACCTATGTTTAAACTCTAGAACAGTTAAGGTTATTTATGCAAAAAATTAAAAATTTAAAACTAATAAATCAAAATACTTTAGGATTTGTTTTGTTTAGATAGATTAAAAAACGAATAAATTTTTAACTAATCAATCTAAGTTTACTACAAACAAATTTCAATAACAAATTTAATCAATAATTGATAAAATAATAAAAGTAAATAAGACGCAAAAATTTATTATTAAAGAAAAACTTTATGAAAAAGTTTTTCATATAATAAAAATCTTTCGAATTGATAACATAAGCTACCAAAATATTCCACTAGTGAAGAAGTACTTACAAATGTTGATTTTTTATAAAAATTCTTATAACCCAATCTCAACTAATTTTTTTGAGCGACTTATTTCAAAATTATCTCATCTTCGAAACATTAAAATATTCTTTTCTCAATAGAACTCTTGAACAACACATTCACAAAATTAAAATATCTATTCACAAATAGCAATTAGAACTATGAAAGTTTCACAATTGAATTTATAAAAAGAGAAAGTTTAAAAAACTCTCAAGAGAAAACTCTCATATGAATTTTACTCAAAAGAATGTAATTTATATTTTTTTCAAGAATAATAATGGATAATACTATACACACACCTACACACACATGTAGAGTACCGTTTATAGAGGTACTGATCACAAACTATTTATAATTACTGTTTACCGCCCGAGTGCTATTTAAGCTCAGCTTAAGCGGCTGCCCAGATTATACAACTGCTTGAGTAGAGATAGAGTGTTGAATACTGTTTGATACTGTTTACCGATGTTTGTAACTGTTTATGATACTGTTCACCTTACTTGGGTTGGTATCAATAGAGCACTAACCTTCTATCCTTCGCTGTTCATCTACTATTCACACATCGTTATTCATAAGTACTATTTATACATATTGTTCATCTATACTAATTATAATTATTGTTTATCAAATTTAACTATTTTGAAATAAAATGAATCAATTTCAAATATGAACTAACATTTTTCATTATTCTGTCCAGAATGGCTGCAGCCTTTGTCAATACAAGACTGGAAGGTTAAAAAAATAAAGACAAAGAAAAATTCGGTGGCGGGCGTTGAAAATATTTGCTGGAAGAAGAAAATTTCAAATTGACTCCTCCTCTCATTTCCATCCCAATCCAAAAAATTTTCTTGCTGTTTTTAGTTTCTTTGAGATTTAAAAATAATAATAATCATTTTTTGGGTGTATTTAAATTTTGAGTGGTGAGATTTTCTCAAGTGTTTATACGTAATTATCAATTTTTTTTTCATAATGAAATATATACAGCAGCACGAGAATGTAGCTTAAATTGAGTGAATCACGTAAATATTATGTATTTTATTTTTATTCACTTATTTTTATTTTTGCTTCCTTTAATTCTTATTGATAGTAATTAATTTTTCAACAATTGGTATCAAGCTCTAGTTGTCACCATAATTTTGTTCACTTTTGTCCATCAAATTTTTTTATTTATTAATGCGTGTTCTGGAAATACAAGTTAAAAATTAAGAATAATAATAAATCTAAATATAAACCACCAAGCATTGAAAGAAATCAATCTTTCGGTGAAAAAAACTCCAATACTGATGGCTCGCGGTCAAATTAAAGAAACTTGTACATCCCTTCCTTCTATGGTTGGCTTGCTTACTAATGACTATTATAAAGAATTATTTACTTACCCACTCTCCTTAAATTGTTGATTTTAACAGTGTCTTTGGCTTCACCCTCCGTCCATTTTTCTCTTCTCAAATTATTTTTGCTTTATATATATATATATATATATATATATATAACATTTATGGATCCTTTTTAATGAGATGATTTTTCGTACGTGTCATTCTCATGTCTCAATTCATAACAATTATAATGAAAGTACACTACTTTACGACATGATTATAATTATATATTTTTCTTAAACAATAATTTATAATTAAAAAAATTATTTAAATATAGCAATATTATTAACAATGAATGCTATTACAATCTCAACTTTTTTCATTATACTTTTCAAGTTTTTGTTATATAAAATTTTAAATGTCAATATCATTAAATGGCACTAATTAGTACAACGTGTGTTTGATTCTGAACTCATTCTAAAAAATTTGCTTGTAATTAAAAAAGAAAAAAAGAAACTCATTTAAATATTGCATTTTTATAATTAATTGATTATGTTATACTAAAATTGATTGAACATACAAATTTAATTTTTTTGTTATAATTCACAAGTTTTTGTTGTATAATTTTTTTAAATGTAGCATTAAGTTAAGAAATGGAACTATAAATTAGAAGAGAACCGATTTTTATGCTTGTAAGAATAATTATTTGGAATAAATTCTATCATACATCAAATAATTGGTGAATCATAACTTTTTTTTCAAAGGATAATCTTTTATGATCACTAAGTTTTTATATGTTTATAAATAAAAATATAAGTTACCTATTTATTGTAAATAATTTTTTACATCTTTTAAAATAAATGAAATGTCTTTTTAATCTTATATTACATATTTTGACGTGAAAAAAAATAATTAACTATCAAATAAAATGTGTAAGAGGGTGAAACATGTTGGTTATCAAGAATAAAAAAATAGATGTTTATCAAACAATTTACTTCTTGTATTCTTAAATTTTGATATTATATCATTTCAACAAGATCATAAATTTATTGATACAAATTAATACTTTATGTATTGATTCGTAAAAATGTGAAAAACCTAAAGCCCAGATATTATTACCCACATCATATATTCATATACTTGTACTTATATAACTATGCCCTTCAATCAAACTACTAATTTAAAGTTGTATGACAAGCCATCTTCAATGGAATTGGGGGATCGGAGAAAGAACCATTGGAGATTTGGTCGAAAACAAACTTGGCTGCAGCCTCAGTGTAGTGAATTCCATCCCAATTTACACGAACTGATGGATGCTCGCAAGAACCCACTTTTACTTTTGTGCCATTGATAACAACTGATTGTCCACATTCAGCAGTGCTGTTGTAGTTGTACTTATCGCCGTAGCCACAACAAGCCACTAGAG
>CP135544.1:459560-548556 GCA_032402905.1 Khaya senegalensis
CAACATAAGTGAAAGCAGCTGAAGGCAAATCTTTCCTTAGTTGAAGTACAGCATTCTTCAAATTGAGATTAAAATTCTGAGCTACGTCATTGTATGGCTTTGCACAGCCAGCAGAGTCTTTCTCTGCCGTGGGAAAACTGACCAAAATGAAAGGCAGGCAACCAATTGGTCCTGTGTTATGGATCCAGAATGACCTAGCTCCCAACTTGTATATATTCTGCATCAATACTCAATTTTAGTATTTTATACAAATGACTAGCAAGTGCCATATCAATTAGAAAAGAGCTTTATATCATCAATCTGAAGATTAAAATTACCTTCATATTTGCAGAGAACTTGTTGACTATATCAGGGACAGAAGCATTAACTTCCTCTACGGACATGTTACCGAAGAACCCGGCACTAAGATCATTCTGCCCAATATCAAAAGTGTATAAACCCTTGGAAAAATATACCTCTTTGGGCATCAAATTTGCAAAGATTCCTCCTACAAAAACATCAAATACTCTTACAAATATATAATACAAAGCTATATTGCAAAATCGAATGAAATTCATGCAATAATTAATTGGATTAATTAATTAATCACCTTTGTTTCTAATCTTCTGTGATCTGGATTTGAATTGACTGAATTGTTCTAATTGCACATCTAAGTAAAAAGGGCTGAATCCACCACCACTGGGTATGATTCTTGTTGGTAGTCTAATAGTTGATCCTGCCGTGGCAAAATTTGCACCATGAGTGAAGTTGGCTGCCAGTGAATCGAGATATGCATTGAGATAGGGCAGACCAAAGCTCTTGGCTGAAATTTCCACAAAATTTTTCCATCAGTCTATTGAATTGCTAAAAGACCAACTCTTTAATTCACTAGCTATTTAAGCTTTGTTTAGTACTATTGTGCGATAAATTTCTAATAACAACTGTTGTAAAATAAAATATAATTGTCTTATAAGTCTATCACAAATATTAACTATTAAGTAAAAGTAGGTGTTTGTCAAATGATTATTACCAACCACTTAAAAAATAAATGTTTATCAAATATTTTATTTGTTATACCGTCAAAAATAGGGCGGAAACACAATACAACCGATTGATATGGTATGTGTATGGGAAACATATATAGGAGAAAAGCAAAAGCAAGGGAAGCTGAAGCTGAAGTTAGAAAGTCATACCAATGAAATCAATGATAAGCCGGCCATCGGAGTATCTTCCGGCCGGCATGTGAAAGTAAGTCTGGCCATACGGCGAGTTTAGAGGAGTGAAAGCAGCAGCCAATCCGCCAGTATCCGCACTAGAAGCGCCGAAGTTAAAGATTGCCGGAAAATCACAAGTTTTCAAAGCAAAGACACAGCTGAATGAAGTTGAAATTAGCACACAGAAGCATAAGAGAGAGATGGGATTTTTGGATACGCCAGTGACCTTCATATTGGAAATGAGAAAAAAGACACTAACTCTTGATGTTGAAGTAACACTGCCTTATACAGAGACAATGATAACATTAATTGACAGTCGGGTCCCTGAATTTTTATAATTTAATAAATACTGATGTAATTTATGAGTCCGTCTAGTACAGTTTTTTAGACAAAGTTCAGTTGAGTAGAATTTTAAAATAACATAAGGATATTTAAAATAATTTTACTTTTTTAAAATAAAATTAAAGGTTCTATTCTTAAACGTTTGAAATTTGTGTAAGAGTAAAATCCTTTATGTTTAAGGGCCTTTTAATTATTTTAAAAGATAGAGATTGAGGACTTATTTGATATAAATGGATAAATTATATTTTTATTTGTAAAAACATACAAACTCAAAAGGCCCTAGCAGCCATTGATACAGTGGAGATAGACTTTTCTTCCGTGTATTTGATTGATTACCCGGTATCGACAGTGATCATCAAGTAGGCCAGAGTCAAGTCAGATGTAAATTTAAACTTGGAATATTGATACCATAAATTGACATTTCCAAGCGACATGTGCATAACGTTTTTAGAATAGTATTTTGTCAAAATTATTTTTTAAGATAAAGAAAACATTTTTTAATATTGTTTTAAAAATAAAATATATATTCATATTTTTAAAGCATATTATTTTACAAAAATACATAAAATAGTTGCTTTTTCAAAAAGTTGAAAACAATAATTTTTTTTATTCTACTTTTTTAAATATATGAAAAGTAATTTTTTAAAAATACTCAATTAAATATATTTTTAACTTTTTCTTTTTTGAAACATAAAATGTTTTTAAAAACACGACCAAATGGTAAAGATATAACGATGCTGATTTATTTAATTAATAAAATTTTAAAAATAAAAATAAAAAATTTTATATTCAAATTTTGTTTATATTGGAATTAGATTAGAATTTGATTCATATTTATGTGATATTTAAAATAAAAATAATTATAAAGGAAAGAGAAGAAAATAATCATTTATATATTTCAATTTTTTATATGGATGTTTGTAATTTGTAGAACAAGATGGAAAAGTAGGCACAAGAATTTAGATTGTTGAATATTATGGTCTCCGGAATAATGGACAAGAAGAAAACAACAGCCAGATTAAAGGACATCATATTTTATCCAATTACAACATATTTTATCTAATTTAAAATTGATAATTTACAATATTATACGATAAAATAATTAGATATTATCAACTCAAAACAAGTTTAAATTTTAACTTTTTTCTTTTAATTAAAAATTAAAAATATAAAATTAATGTATTATTATCATTATTATTTGAATACTTTTGTGTATAAAAATATTTGTACAAATTGATTTGACAATATTTTATCGTTGTCATATGTTTCAATCTACATATAAATTTTTATACCAGTTAAAATTACAATACAATATCATTACCATACAATGTAGATTTTATCTGAGTAAAAATAATTGCAAGAATGAAGTCATTATCATATATTCTATATTTCGTTCGGGTAAAAACAATTATAAAAATAAAATTATTATCATATATTCTAAATTTCATCTTGATAAAAATAATTACAAGAATAAAGTAATAAGTAATAAAAAATTTAATATCCAAATTTTGTTTATATTAAAATTGAAGTAAAATTTGGTTCGAATAAATGTGATTATTAAATAAAAAATAATTAGAGAAAAAGAAGGCAAATAATCATTTGTCTTTTTGATTTTATATATGGTACCAAAACACCCTAAGACGCATGAATATCACAGTAGATGATGAACAAAATGTGATTACCATTGAAAATTTAGAGTTTTTAGACATGGCTGAAACAAGATCATATGCTAATGGGTTAGCTACTGTCATAAATGACCAAAAATGTATTAGCCTCAACCAGAGAGTGTGATTCTTCCAGAGATGTATGGAACACCTTAGCAATACTATTTTTAACATAACCATTTGCTAGAGCCTTGCAGATCATATCCCAATTTCAAAATGCCAGGAAAAATGCCCTGTCCATGGATGAATACTATCATAAGATAAAAAACTTAATAAATAGTTTAGAAGCCTCAAGAATACTAGTAATATATGATGAATTTATTCTATACCTAATTGAAGGGCTAGGCTCGGAATGCAACTTAATTATTGTTAATAAAACATCAAGGACCGATAAGTTACCTCTCTAAGATGTGTATGGAATGCTTCTAAGCATTGAGAATAAAATAGAGAAAAATATTGCCATCAATAATATGAATATGCAATCTAGTTTTTCGCAAACTTTGCCCAAGCATGTGGATATCAAATAAGAAACAGAAACTACCCTAGGAAGCATGGAATGCAAAAACATGTCTAATATTGACTTTAACTCATTTAGAGGTAATCAAACACCATAAGGATCATAGGGTAGAGGCAAAGAGAAGTGTAGAAACAAAAGAAACAAACCAACATGCCAAATTTGCAATAAGATTGTCTATGTTGCATCAACTTGTTGGCATAGGTTTGATCAAAATTTTATCCCACAGCAAGGAATAAAGAATGACTAGAAAGGTGTATATGTAGCTGCTCTTGAGAATCCTGCTGATCCCTCATGGTATCTTGATAGTAGGGCAACAAATCACATCACGAACAACATCAACAACCTAAATCAAGCAACGAAATGCAATTGTACTAAGCGACTGACAGTTGGTAATGATGAGAAGTTTGAAATTTCCTACATTGGACATGCTATTTGTCACACATCTCACCATCACATTGGTACATTTATACACTTAAAATATACCGTGCACATTCTCAAAATAACTAAAAATCTCATAAGTGTTTCGAGACTAATATATGATAATAATATTATTGTATTATTTTATGGTGATGTTTATTTGGTTAAACATAAAGAGTAGAGGATTTCTTATTTTCATTTCAAGCAATCAAGAATAAGTTAGATACTAGATCGAGTTAGTTTAGTCTTGAGAAATCTGAGTCTATGTTGTTTTTATTACTAGCAAATGTCAATGCTAAAAATAAAGATTAAGAGCTAATAACATTTCGAATATTTAGCACAATAGAATAGGACATCTCTATGTGACAGCACTTAGACAAACTCTAGCAAATTGTAATGTTTTTACTATTAATAAAAGTCTAATTCTTGATTTCTATAGAGCATTTCAATTAGGAAAACAACACAAATTCGCCTTCAAGAGTAGTGAAACAAAAGTTAAAAATTTTCTTGAACTCATTCACTCAGATGTCTGGGGACCTACCCATTGCATTCAAATTAAGGCTACAAATATTTCATCATATTCATTGATGATTTCATCAATTTCTCTTGGTTGTTTCCCTTTTCCTAAAAATCTGACTTTCTAATTACTTTCATGATATTCAAAGCTCAAATTGAAAAGTTCTTTGATGGTAAAATCAAATCATTTTAATGTGATATGAGAGGAATACAAGACTTTCAAAAATTATCTTAAAAAAAAAACATGAATACTCATTAGATATTCATGTCCCTATACTCATAATCAGAATGGAAAAGCAAAAAGGAAACATAGGCATATAGTTGAAACTGGGTTAATATTAATGGCATAAGCATCCTTACCTCTAAGATTTGGAGGGAGTTTTTTAACACTATCTTTTATCTCATTAACTGAATCTTAACACTCACTTTAGAAAACCAATCTTATCATGAAAGACTTTATGGAATCAAGCCAAACCTATCCATATTAAAAATGTTCAGCTATGAATTTTATCCCTTTTTTAGACCACACAACAAAAATAAAATGGAATTCCATACCTCCAAATGCGTCTTCTTAGGTGCGAGTGTATCACAAATGGTACTTGTATCTTTACCCTACAAATATAATCTACATATCGAGTAATGTTAAATTCAATGAAAATTCATTTCCCTTTGAAAATGATCCTCTCTTCAAAAATATGGAACCACAATTCAATACTGATAACATTCCCATGATGAATTAGTTTCTAATCATTACACACAATTTTGAGTCTTTACCTGTAATAGAAATAACAAATAAGATGCCCTTATCAACTTTTCTCCACCAAACTTCTCCTCAAACTTAGGTAACTCTCAGTCATTACCTAAGCATTCAATACATGATTTTTTATATTTCTGAAAACTTTTCAAACACAGCCACCTTAATAAACACTATAGATGAACAATCAAGTCAAGCTCCAAAATCAATTTTCCTTTAAACTCAAAACAAATTAATACCTATACATCCTATGGTGATAAAAGCAAAAGCTGAGATTTTTAAACCAAAACTTTACCTTGCCACTGACAGTATAGTAGTACTAACAGGTTCTAATAGAGTAATGAAAGACCCAAGATGGAAATTGGCTATAGAAGAGGAATATAATGTACTGATTCAAAATAAGACTTGACAGTTGATACCATACAATCAAGACTTGAAATTGGTAAGGAATAAATGGATTTTCAAGATAAAAGAAAACTCATATGAAAGTGTTGTAAGACTCGAGGTAAGATTAGTTGCTAAAGGGTTCATTTAAACCTCTTGCATTGACTTCGATGAGACTTACAACCCAGTTGTAAAAGCCTCTACAATCAAATTAATTCTAAGCCTAGCAATAATATTCAATTAGAATCTTAGATACTTAGATGTCAACAATGCATTTTTGAATGGTGAATTATCTAAAAATGTGTATATGCACCAACTTGAGGGAATGATGAATAAAAATAAACCTAATCACATGCACAAGCTGAAGAAAGCTCTCTGTGGGCTTTAAACAAATACAAAGAGGTTAGTTTGAGAAACTAAAATCTAAATTAAAGTCATGGGGGTTCGATAGTTTAAGATCAGACATCTTATTGTTTAACAAAATGTTAGATGAAAACATTATAATAATGTTAATCTATATGGATGATATTGTTGTGATAGAAAATAATCAAAACCTAATAAAAGATTTGATCTAAAGACCCAACAACAAATTCTCCCTCAAAGACTTAGGAGATCTACATTACTTCTTGAGAATTAAGATCAAAAGAATAACTGATACACTCTTCATCTCTCAAACCAAATACATTCAAAATCTCCCTAACAAAGTAAACATAAAAGTATGCAAAGGAACAAACACACCTCTATACTTAAGAACCAAGCTTAGCAAGAAAAAAAACTACCCTTTCTCATATCAAACTCTACATAAATATTTTAATCATGACATGTCTTGACCTCTCATTTACTGTAAATAAATTAAGTCAATTTATAGCAAATCCTATGCAAGCTCATTGGGGTGCTGACAAAATAGTTCTCAGATATCTAAAAGTAAGCCTAGACTATGGATTAAAGTTTCAAAGATTGAGCAATACAGATATACAAAGTTTCTTTAATGTAGATTATGATTGTAGAAAGTCAATAAGCGGATATTGTGTTTCTAGAAGAGAATTTAATCTGATGGAGTTCTAATAAATAAAGAGTGGTGTCAAGGTTTTTTGCAAAATTTGAATACAAAGCAGTGGTTTTGGTGTGCATGAAAATCACTTAGATCAATTTAGTATTGAAAGAACTTAACATACTTCTTGCAAAAACTCTAGTGGTATTGTGCGATAGTCAAAGCGTAATAGCCATAGGTGCTAACCCAATGTTCCATGCCAGAAAAAAATATATAGAGATAGACCTATACTTTGTAAGACACAAAATGAACTTCAAAGAAATTGAAATCAAGTATATCACTACCGAAGACCAAATAACTGATGGCATGACTAAAGTTTTATTTTTTGCTAAATTCAGCTATCTCAAAGACAAGCTCAAAGTTCTCCCAAGAACCTTGAGCTTGAAGGAAGCTGTTGAGAACAAAGAAGATCAAATGCTATTAGCTGATGCGGCTTACATTAATGAGTTGAAAGACAAACCAAAAGAATCATCCACCTCAACTTAAAAGATGACAAACAAATGAACAGAATATCTAAATATACATCCTTGCATAAATTGTTACAGTTGAAAACCTTGTAACAAAATTTTCTTTTGACAAAATCAACTCAAGGGCTAAGATCATTCTAGCTAACATACAGATGTAAGGTGATTATTCATGTAGTTTTCTTGTTCTGCAATCTTCCTATTGTATATATTAAAACCTTCGTGTATTTTCTCATCAAGATGAAATATTAAGATATAAAAATATATTTCAATCTTTATATTTTCTAAGTGGGACACCAATTTGAACAGGCCAAAAAAAAAAAATATATGTGTATAGTTAAAACTTATAACAAGATAATGTATACCATATGGCTTCCAAAGTGGTCTAATAAAATATCAATGTCCAATAACATGTGTCTGATATCCCTATTTGCTTTGAATTGATGATAACATCAAAATAAAGGAAGATAAAAGTAATGAATATTGCAAAGCCTATAATATTGAATAACCCTAATAGTTTTACATAGCCCTTAAAGCTATAAATCTAAAATATACAATAAGTAATCAAGAAACTATAGATTATCCTTTATAAATCAGTAAATAATTTCAAAACACCAACACAGTAAGATTATTGGTCAATTTATGTATTGCCTCATACAAAGCAACTAACTCATACATCTAAATGTGTGCTTCTTATTTATTCAGACTTTAAGAAAACATATTGTAACTGTTAGGATTTAAGCACTTATTTGTTACCAATACCTAGAACTAGCAGGCATACCCTTGAAACTACCTATAAACCCTATTTCAAAAACTTAAAAAATTTCCTGACATTTAAAATTGCTTAATGCATCTTAGTGGAATGCTATGAACACCTTATAACACTCTCTACTTGTTTGAAGACTTTCAATTCTTCTCCATCTTCTTTTTCATATTTTCTTAGTTACCAATACCTGTTAAATTTAAGCAAAACTTGAATTTAACAATTACAATAACCTTTGTTAACATATCAATAAGATTGACATTAATATGAACTTTTTAAATTGTCACTAATCCTTTTGCAATTTCATCCTTAATAAAGTAATGCCTCATATCTATATGTTTAGTCCCTCATCAAAAATTTAATTTTTGATGAGATGAATGGCACTTTAGTTGTCATAATTTAAAACAATAACACCTTGACAAATTTATAATTCATTCACAATTCCCTTCAGCCTCAATGCTTCTTTGACAACTTTAGTAATGGCAATGAGTTCTACTTTGGTAGAAGATAATTCCTCAATTGATTCTCATGATTCGTGTATATACTACTTTTATTTTTATATTTTTTTCTTTTTTCAACTAGAATTTCTTGTAATACAGACAAAAAATTTTTAATGAGATAAAATCATATTTTCTCTCATTGTAATACAGACAAAAATTTGAAATAATATTTTCTCTTATTCTTTAGTTGTTTCCCATTAACACATTTTCCCTATTGATTTCAAGATAGATAGTGAAAGAATCTTTAAAGGGACATATATGAAAGGAATAACCCAAATCAAAAACCCACTAACCTTCTATTTTGCTTTCTGAAAGAATGAAAAGATTAACATTTTCTTAACCTCTATTAGATGAATCTAAATCTAGTATTGATCTTGATACTTTTTTCTTTTCACTTCTACCCTTTACTATCAATCCTTCACCATTGTTTGAATCCTTTACCTTTGCCTTCTATAATTTATTAGTATTCAATGCTAATTTTACATCCTTTATAGAGAGGGTTTCTCTACCAAATAAGAAAGTATCAAAAAAGTACTCATAAGAACTAAGGAATGATCTTTAAAACATTAAAGTTTAGTCTTCGTCATCAATCTTTATATCTATATTTTCAAGATCAAAAATAATCTTGTTATGGTTACCAAAATGATCTTGTATTGAAGTCCCTGATTACATTAAAAAATTATACAATTACCTTTTCTTGTATAATCTACTGGCAAGTGATTTTATCCTAAACATACTTCTAAGATTCAACCACAAAGAAGCAATTCCAATTTGCTTCGAAACTTCCCTCAAAACCTAATTGCTTGGACTTAAAATTATAGTATTATGTGCTCTCTTTAGTATATCCTTCTTTTCTTTATCAGTTAAAGATTCAAGCAAGTTCTCCTCACCTTCCATGGCTTCTTTAAAGCCCTAAAATATAAGTAGAGCCCTCATTTTTACCCTCTAAAGGTTGAAGTCTGAATCAATTATTAGCTTCTTAATGTCAACATTTATAGAGGCCATGACATTCTTTAAGAATCAACCTTTGGTGCTAGTTTGTTAAAATTTAAGCAAAGAAATCAATCCACAAGTGCATCTTGAACAAAAATAAAGCCAATTGGATAAAGAAATCCCCAAAATCAATCAAGCAAATAATGAACAAACAAGATTATCATCCATGGGATCAAACATGCTAAAAAGAATTTATTATGACAAACAAGAATTACAATCTTGTATAGAAGACTCTTAGCATTACAACAAGCTATAAAACACCCAAAATGGTTACCTAAAACTCTTTAAATCATCCTTGAAAGTTGACCTCTTGAAACTGCCTAAATGCCCCATTTCAAAAACCCAAAAAATTTCATAACTAACCATCACCACAACATAAATTAATTAACCTCTATCAGTCACATCATTTAAAATTACTTAGTGCACTTTAGTAGAATGTTGAAAATGCCCTATAATAGTAACAATTCTAAAACTATTCAAGATAGTAAAATCCATAGATATTGTACTGATTTAAGTTTCATTATGAATGTAAGAAGATAAAATTGAAGATAAAGTTCTATCATTACTAATTAGTATGGTTTTAATCATAACTACTCAAACTAATTAGGTAAAGTAGTTTTACAAATAGTATAATTTTGTAAATAGATAATTCTAATTTTTATTGGAGAATATCATAACTTCAAATTCACTTTAACTGCATAAATTTGGTGAATTTTTTATCATTATAGCCATTTCTCAAATCCAAATTTAAAGCACTAAGCTTTACTAAGTGAAAGGTATGTTTGAGATCACTACACTTAAATGAATACCAACTTTTACTTAAAACAAATAAATTATAATGTCTAACCCATTAAACCAGCAGAAAAAAAAATTAAGCCAAAAATAATAAAAATCTTAGCCCATTCCTTTGTTATAAATAGGTGTGGCTAAACATAGATTAAGGCATAGAATTTTGAAGAACATTTGAGAACCCATGGGAAGAGAAAAGAAGAGAGAGAGAAGAAAAATAGAAGAGGAAAAAGAATGAGAAGAAGAAAAAGAATGAAAGAAATAAGGTAGTGCAGGTAAGATTTCTCTTTATTATTTATTTTGAGAAGAAAATTATTTATTTTACTATAGAAATTGTTAAAAATTGAAAAGAATAGATAGATTTTTATTTTAGTAGCTTAATAGTTAAAATTATTCCTATTTTAAGTTCCTAAACTCTAAATCTATAGATTTTAGGTTAAATTTAACAGTTTGATTGGAAGGTTTCTCGAAAATTATTGAAAAATTAAATAAAAATTTATAAAATTTTGATTGGGGATCAAAATACAAAAATTATATAAATTTTATCTAATTTTATAAATTAGAAGTTTTATGTGCAAATAGTTAAAAATTTTAGGGTTAAAATAAAAATTCTTATAATCTTACGATAATATGGTAATTTTTAATAATTTTGGGTCTTAAGTATAAATATTTTTAGGATATTTCTATAATTATTTATATTGTAGAAATTTTTTTATAATTTATCATTATTAATAATTTTCATTCTAAAAACTCAAAATTCTAAAATTTTTATATCCAACTTTAGTTTGATTTTAGGTCAGAGACTTATTTATATTTTATTATAAGTAATACAAATTATTAGTTCATTTTAATAATTTGCATTGGTTTTTATAAAATATTATTAGACAATAATAACAAGAAGGAAAAGGGCTTAATGAAATTTTAGAGAGAACACTCTTAGATCAATCTAGGTAGGTAATTCATATATAATTGAGTATTTTGGTATTTTGAAAAACTGAAAAGTAAAGTTTTATATTAAATTTTTATGAAAAAAAATTATATTTCAATGATATTATTACTATTCTATATTATTTTGTATAAATTCTTCAAGAATTTGAAAACATTATTATTGTTAAATTATACTTCTGATATTTGAAATATTGTGAAATATTATGAATAAATTATTTTGTTATTACTATATGTGATTAAATTATAAAATAGTGTACAACCTTTTGTTTAGTACCGGTGACTATGGGTTTGATTTCAGCCTCATGGTGAAAACGTATAAACTTGAAATCATGGACAGTTGTCCTTGGATATAAAGTCCCTAAAGTACGCAAGTTATACAATTCTTGAACAGCAATCTCTAAGAATAGTGCTCCAAAACTATGCATTGTAAATAGTGATAACGAAATTATATTATTATTGTATTATTATTATTTATGCTTAATTACCTTTATTTATGACTTGATTTATTTGAAAGTATAATTATTGTTAAATTTATTTGAAAATCTTAGTTATATATGAATATTTACGAGTTTTGACTCATACTCTACTTTTTAGGTTTTTTTTTAGCAGTAAAAAATAGGTAAACCTGAAGGAACCTTAACCCTTTTGTTAAATCATATTTTGGAGAAATATTTTGCTATATATTTCGTGTTTGGTAGAACGTTATAAAGAGATCGTTCATATTTAGTTAAATAAATGTATTAAGTTTTGATGTGATGAATATTATTGCGGTTGTAATTTAAAATTTTATAAAAAATATTGGAAGTGCTGTAGAATTTTAATACTTATAAGTCTAAATTAATATAGCCCATGTATAGTGGAAACTCTGTTAAAAAAATTGCAAATATATTTCTTCATTTTAAACTTTTTATTTTAAACCTTAATTCACGGACCCTAGTTTAAGGGATGTGACATAAATAATACTCACTTTACTGTTCATACTTGATATCTAGCGATTCAACTCTCACAATACTCCAATCCCAAACAAACCCTCAATTGATCTATAACTATTTCATAATTAACATCAAATTATACAAATTAAATATATTTAAAATCATTCTCATGACTGAATTATCGTTGTGAAGATATTTTTTTATTACGTTTTTTTCCAGAAGAATTATTAATGTACAAGCAGTCTAAGCATTTGTAAACTTAAATATTTGCTCATGAATTATTTTAAAATAACATTGTTTTGAAGATATAAGAATAATAACATTTTCTTCCATGAGTTTTGGGTGAAATCTAATTGTTTAGGAGGAAAAAAATATGACAAAAAAAAACAAATGTATTTTCAATTACAGATTTGTCATTCAATAAATATTCCAAATTATATTACTTTCTCTTCTTAGGCTAAATTTGTTGAAAATTTTAGAGATGATAGATACTAACTTGACAAATCACAAATACAAGACTCAATCAATAAGCCAAGAGATTCTGAAAGCATTGTCTTGAAGGAAAGATTTTGCCTTTCTAGAATAATATTTTTGTGCAAATCAGATTCAATGGAGGTCTAACCTCCAAAATTCAATAGCTTGATTCTGTAAAGGTACACTATCACATATAGAACCTTAGAACAATTATATATTATTTTATTTTTTATTATCAAAATTGAGGTAACAATAAGAAGATTTTCTCACATTTTCCTTAACGTAGAAGTGGTCTCCTTTTATAGTATAAAATATTATGTCACCTTTAAAACATAAACTAATATTATATAATATTAGTCATTTTAAAAAAAATTGTAACCAACAAACAAATTGATGACATTGGTTAGTGGTTATAATATATAATGATCAATTAGATCATAGTTTGTAACAAATAAATAAATAAAATATTAGTTACATTTTTAATACATATAATGCCCTAATTAGGACAGTGTATTGTAAAATACACAAAATATCCAACAAAATTTGTTATTGCTGCTTTTCCTATTCAAATGTTTAATTTATTATCTAACGATGATTAAAAGTTTTCCAATTTCATTTTCTTATATGCTCACTGTTTGGTCCCAATGTTATTTACTATCTTGCTGCAAGCTATATGATTTTGTTCCCCAACCTATAGGATGCAGGATGCTACATGGGTAGTGTAGATCTTTAAGGATGAAACTTATGATAATTTTGATCCACAATCTATGCTTGGTAAAATAATAGAGGTTGCGAGCATATTTAATCCATTGCACCTTGGAAAGCTTCAAGTAATGTGGTACTTCAATATGACCTGTGTGCGATAATTGTTACTAAGATTTCTTTAACAATGAAATTTGTGCGTCAACCAATCTCAGCTTTGGCTGAATTAATATTCTGATTTGCCAATGCCCCTAATATTTTGTACTTGCTCTTTCGAGCAAAGGCATGCTATGGTCTTAGTTTTGCTTAGTTTGATTTCAAAATTCAAGTTCAAGGAACTTTAAGGTTCTCTTCAGTAACAATATTGGATTATTTGTAACTTTTATTTTATCTCAAAAAATCAATTCACACTTGACAAAAATTTAATTGAAAAATAATACATCCCACAGGGAATACTTAAAATTTTCTAAAAAATATGAAAATGAACTTTACACTTTATATATATTTTGAAATTCATGTGACACATGATTAAATAAATTTGATTTTAAATGAGTCTTGGCTCCACCCTCTATTCATTTTTCTCTTTCCAAATTATGCAGAACAATCTATTTTAATCCTCGCAAGAATAATTTTTAACTTTCATTATTAATTTTGAAAAATAATCAAATTAATTGTAATATACCCCAAAATTTTATGTCCATGAAAATAAATTTTTAAGAAAAATTATATTTTCAAAAAGGTAGAGAGCTCAAATCTATTTTCTCGAATAATAATTTTTTATGATCACTAAGTTTTCATATTTTAACAAACAAGAACATAATTTATTTATTTATAATAAACAAGTCCTTCCTACCATTGAAACGCTTAAAATATATTTTTAGTCTTGGCTTACATACTCTTAGATTTCATTTGATAATATTGCATGCTTGCTTTGAAGTCATAAGTGCCCATTTGGCCGTACTAATTAGCAATAAGTATTAAGTTAGAAATATAAGTACTTATTCATGTGTTTTATGGCTAACTTTGTATATAATTTTTTTTTCAGAAAGGGCTTCCCAGGAAGGACAATGATCCCTTACCCTTATTCGTTCACACCAGAAAAGAATGACACATTGTAAGTTGTCGACTTTAGCTGCTGTACTTTAAAACATAATTGTTCCAAACTAATCCTTAAATTTCGATGGTCCAAAGTCAATATCATAAGAACAATTATGTCACTTTAACAGAGATCATAAACTTATTTGATATAGATGAATTATAGAGTCCTTAATTTGTAAAAAGAAAAGAGTTCAGAACCAGTACATTATTATCCCATCATTTATTCGTATGCATGTACTTGATTATTGCTTCAATCAATCTAATGTTGATTTAAAGCTGTGTGACAAGCCATCTTCAATGAAATTGGAGGATCGGAGAAAGAACCACTTGAGATTTGGTCGAAAATAAACTTTCCTGCAGCCTCGGTGTGGTGAATTCCATTCCAAGTTACACGAGTTGATGGTTGATCACAAGGGCTTATTGTTATTTTTCTGTCATTGATAACAATTGATTCCCCACAAGGGGCACTGCTACTATAGTTGTACTTGTTGCCATAGCCACAGCATGCTACCAAAGGATGCTTAAATCCTGCAATTTATTGAGAAAAGCTTACAATCAATACAACTTTTGTTCCATCCTATGTGTCTGTTCTATATTACATAAAACTAGGTCTAATTTACATTTTAAAAAAAAATCTAAAAAGTTTGAACATTGGTTATAAAGAAGAAACAAAAATATTCTAAATTCAAGGTTATGTATTAATGACTCACCGTATTTTTTGGGTTCCTTGAATAGTGGGTACATAACGGAGTAGACATCAACATAAGTGAAAGAAGCAGAAGGAAAATCTTTCCTCAATTGAAGTACAGCATTCTTCAAGTGCTGATTAAAATTCTGAGCTACTTCATTGTAAGCCTTTGCACAACCAGCAGAGTCTTTCGTGGCTGTCGGAAAATTGGCCAATATAGAAGACAGGCAGCCAATTGGTCCTGTGTTATGGATCCAAAATGACCTGGCTCCCAATTTGTATGTATTCTACATCGACACACAACTTTATTATTTTATGCAAGATTTATCAATTTATATAAAGCAATGAACTTATAGAATCAGGATGAGAATGTTTTAAACAAGATGGTATCAATTAGATTATCAGATAAGATTATGCCTAAGTGTTTATTTACTTTATGTTTTAAACAAGATGGTATCAATTAGACTATCAGATAAGATTAAGTCTAAGTGTCTATTTACTTTAATTGTCTTAATCGTTGTCATAATTGATTCAATTTAAATATTTGACAAGATTTTAGTAAGCGGTCATATGAATGATGTGAGACACTTGTGGGAACCAAGACTTGTTTAGTCAACATAAAAATTTTGTATTTTAACTTGCGTGACAAATGACTTAGTATCATTACTTCACTGTACATTAATAATTGAAGAAAATTTTAGATAAAATAAGTGTATTATATCATATACATTAACTTTTAAATTAACAAATTATGATAGCAAAAGAAATAACATTTCAATATTTAATAGAATTTTATTAAATGATTTAACAATTATTTAATAATAAAATAACAAATTTAACAATCATCTCGTACATAACAGTTATTAATAAATATTGTATTAATTAGCATACAAATTTTACACATTGATTACCTTAATATTTGCTGACAACTTGTTGATCGTGTCAGGGACAGAACTATGAACTTCCTCTAAAGACATGTTATTAAAGAACCCAGCAGCAAGATCATTCTGACCAATGTCAAAAGTGTATAAACCCTTGGCAAAATATTCCTCTTTGGGCATTAAATTTGCAAAGATTCCTCCTACAGAAACAACAAATACACTTAACAAATAGCACGACTTGTATTGCAAATATCAAATGCAATTCATGCAAGAATTGATTGGATTGACAATTAATTAATTACCTTTTTCTCTAACCATCTGTGATCGGGATTTGAATTGTCTGAATTGTTCAACTTGCACGTCTAAGTAGAAAGGGCTAAATGCACCACTGGTAGGGCTGAATGCGCCATGGGGTATGATTCTAGTTGGTAGTCTAATTGTTGATGCAACTGTGGCAAAATTTGCACCATGACTGAAATTGGTGCCAAGTGAATCAAGGTATGCACTGAGATATGGCAGGCCCAAGCTCGAAGCTGAAATTTCCAAAAAAATATATATTTTTTAAGTCAATTGAATTGTTAAAGAACACCACTTTGATTCACTATCTATTTAGCATTCATCAGAACCAGTGTGTTATAATTACTTACAAATAAGGACTGTCGTGAAATTAAATTTAATTGTCAATATTAGTCAGTAAGTAAAGTTGGATATTTACTAAATAATTTAACTGTTGTGTTTTTAAAATTAAGCACAAATATAACAATTTTAAATTGTATCAAATAAAATGTGTTAAGTGGGTGATAAATATTAGTAATCAAGTGAAGTGAATGTTTGTCAAATACTTTATTTATTAGCATCGGTAGCATATATGCAGAAAAGCAAGGAAAGCTGAAGCCGAAGTCGGAAAGTGATACCAATGAAATCAATGATGAGCCGGCCATCGGAGTATCTCCCGGCTGGCCTGTGAAAGTAACTCTGGCCATAAGCCGAGTTTGGAGGCTTGAAAGCAGCGGCAAATCCGCCAGTATCCGAATTAGAGTCGCCGAAGTTAAAGATTGCCGGAAAATCACAAGTTTCCAAAGCAAAAACAGAGCTGAATGGAGTTGAAATCAGCACAAAGAAGCCAAAGAGAGGGACGAGAAAAGTGGAAATGCTAGTGATCTTCATATTGGAAATGAGACACAATACTTACTCTTGATCTTCATGCTCATATACGTATGGCTTTATATAGGGGTAACAGCCCTAAGTAACATTCGGGTTCCTGTATTTTTATAATTTTAAAAAAATATATATAGTTATTCAATAATGTCTATATTGTGAAGATAGACATTTCCCAGACGTAGCCGTTTCTAGATAATGACGGCCATCAAGAAGTAGCCAGAGTCATAACTCTTATAACTAAAACGTGTAATATTACCAAATAAAAAATATATATACATATATATTTTTATTCCAATAATTACATAACCAAGAAGAAACCATCGACTAAATAAAAAATATATATTATATTTTATTCCAACAAGAACATAACCTTATTTTATTGAAAATATGTTTAAAAATTATATACAAAATCGTGTCAAACTATTCAACTAAAATGATATAATAGAATTATTGTCACTTATTTTTATTTTATGACTATAAATATAAAACTAATGTAAAATTATTATATCGATGTCACATATTTTATATTAAATATGTAACTTATTTTTTAAAAATAGTTGAAATAAATAATAAAATGTAGTTTTACTTTTCAGTTGTAATTTCAGAATTTTTTTTAATTTTTGAAAATACTCAATCAAATATATATATTTAGTTGTTTTTTATTTTTGAAAACATAAAATCATTTTGTAAATGCAACCAAATAAAATAGATTAAATATATAATATCCTTATTATCATTCAAACACTATCATATATATAAATTTTTTCAAGATAATAATATTATATTATTTTCACGTATTTCTTATTTTTAACATTATAAATACAAAAAAACACTTATATAATAATTTTATATAGATATCACGTGGTCTACATTTTCAAACAAATATTAAAAAAAAATTATGCAACATATAATAACAATAACTTTACTGTATCAATTTGTATAAATAAAATTTGTATCAAAACTTATATTGCAAGTGCTACTCTTATCATTTAAATTAGGAAATTATGACATTAATGAGAAGCTTCTTTTTTATTCGCATTGAATTCAAATGGCTCAACAACTGGTCTGTTGTCCAATTTGTTCAGTTGTAATCTTAGAATTTTTTTAATTTTTAAAAATAAATTTTTGAAAATACTCAATCAAATTTATGACATTAAAGAGAGAAGCTTCTTTTTTATTCAATGGCTAAGAATAAAAAATTGAAATCTCCGGGAACGAAAGTGAAGAAGAAAACAACTTCCACATGAAAAAACACAAAAAAAAAAATGAATTCAAATGGCTCAACAACTCATCTCTTGTCCTCTTTATTAAGTTGGTGTAAATCGCTTCTCTTTTTCAATCTCTTGTCGTCCTCCATGGCTGCAACATTCGACAAAGTTTTGTCCTTTGATCTGAAAATCAAATAAAGCAAAGAAAGACAAAGTTTTGTCCTAGGATCTGAAAATAAAATATTTGTCAGAGAAAAAGATAGATGGTGGCCAATGAAAACATTTCCATTCGCCTCAGCAGTCACGACGAGTCCTCTCATTTCCATCCCGATCCAAAAAATCCATTTCTTTCTATTTTTAGTTTCTTTGAATATTAAAAGACGAGAAGAATTGTTTGTACTTTCGTTTTGGGCAAGTGAGACTTTCTTGATGTTCTTCTATCTTCTCTAATGAAACATATGTTGCAGTCCGATGTAGTTATTGTCTAAATCGAATATACCACCTAAATATTTGTTGTATCTTATTTTCCTCCGCTTACGATTACAATGACCAAAGTATTTTTATAATTTGGCAACACAATGTATGAGAATGTAAATCAACAATTACAAGTATTACAAGTATCATATAAATAAAAAGGTTACATTTTTATCTATATCTTTTTTAACTAATTTTCCTTATATTGTATTTTTATATTTAAATAGAAAATTACACTTTACATAATATTTTCCGATATGATGAGATCAATTTTAATCAAATCTCAACCCTTCAAAGTGAGCGATTTCAGATCCATGGTGATTAGAGTTAGACCACAAAGTAAATTCCTAGCCGCGAGTAAATTTGATTAATAATATTACACTTTTCAACTTTCTATTTTATTTTTTTTTCCTTCTGTTTGATTCCAAGAAAATTTAGGTGGTTTATTTTTCTTCCCCATATTGACTTGGAAACAATTTCAAAAGTAAGTTCCTAATTAGCACTACATATGTACTATACTAAAAATATAAACACTTATTGGTGTGTTTGGCTATTAATTTTATAAGTATTTATCAAATTTAATTAATATTATATATAATTTTTTAAATTAATATTATCAATTAAAATAGTACTTTTACAGGAATAGAACGTTAAACATTTTAATAATTTTCTTGATTAAGAAAGAGTGTTAAATCTTGCAGATTTATTTACACGAATAGGTTGCGATGCAAAGATTGCTCTGGACATTAATATTTTCTGTGGCAGGAGAATCCAGAGAAGTTATATAATCGGAGGTAGCCACAATTTTTAATTAGAATGGACTGTAATAAACTCCTTTGCTCAATGAGATGCTGTAATGACGACAAGTTTGTGGATTTTTTTGTGTTAAAAAACACGGGCTCTTGCCTTGTTCCTGGATTCTCTTACAATAGGATTGATTATTGTCTTATATGATTTTCTGTTCATTGCCCCTTTGGATGCTCCCAAAGATTCAGCTATTGCCAGGGCGGCGCCCTTCTGGTCTCCGGTGTCTTCAGTTTTCTTGGTTGTTGATACTACTTTGCTCTCTGAAGTAGATGAAAGACTCTTTGCACCACCGGTACAGCTGTTTTTGACACTTGGCAAAGTCTCAGTGAGCTCCTTGATGGCGGCCTTCGATTTGGAGGACAACCATTCAATTGTTTTGCTCATTTTATCAAAGCCTAACATGTCCTGTAGATCAAAGAATCTTCGGGCAATTTGAAGGGACAGTCTCATTCGCCGATCTCTCAGTCCATGAGCCGTGTAGATCTTGCTATGTCGTACTTCATGTTGATGCCATCTTGCTAAACTATGTAAATCTCATTGCAGTTAATGAATAAAGAGTTTTGCATGCAGGAGGAGGTGCAAAGAGTATAATGAACAGAACATTAATTTTTTTCCACGGCAAGTTAAGAGTGCAGGTAAATGATGTTGTTTGGTCCCAATGTTATTTGTGAAAAATACGATAGAATACAGGAGTATGAACTGTATTTTCTATATTCACAACAAAAGAGAATTTCCTTATATATTTATAAGAGGACAACTAAAACGTATAACAAACTAATACATAATATTTTATCATAATTACAAAATATATTATAAATAATATATTTAATATTATATACTATATATTCTTACTGCAAACTTCTAGGCTAATAACAGGAGTAACTAAAATATCATTAGTAAAGAAAAACTTATAAAGTTATTTTTTACTAAAACTCTTGTAACTTAATCTTAGTAACTGTCTTGAGTGATTCATTTCGAGTTATTCTATTTTCAAAATTTTAAAATCTTTTTTTTTCAATGAAATCCTTGAATGACACGTTCATAATATTAAAATTTTTAATTACCAATACCTTAAATTCTATACATTTCTAGTATAAATTTTAGAGAGAGAAAGTTGAAAATCACTCAAAATAAAACACTTAGGTAAATCTCACTCACAAGAATGATATGTGTGTTTTTTTTTAAGAAAAATAATGGGTAATGTTCTTAAAAAAACTCATAGAATAATATTTTTGCTCAGAAAGCTCTAAAAAAATCATAAAACAATTGTCCACTATTATAATTAGTGATTTGATTACAAGAACTTTTAAATCTACCAAGAGTGATCCACTCTAGCAATTTTATTATTCAAAACTTTAAAACTTTCTCACATGTGGAATTCATGAATAATCCATTCAATTGACTAAAATGCCAAACACCAATACCACTAAGAACTCTAAAAGCTTAGAGAAAGAAAATATAAAAAAAATTTCAAGAGCAAACACCAAAGTAAACGTATAACCATGTTATACCCATGTCACATGTTATATATTTTTACAAATGTATTAAAAATATAATATATATATATATATATATAACAATAGTAGCTTTATTGTATGAATTTTTATTAATAAAATTTGTATAAAAAAATTATATTTATGGTATTACTCTCGTCATTTAGATTATTGAAGTACGACACTAAACTAAAGTTTCTTTTTGATACAAATTGAAATTGAATGACTTTTCAACTCATTCTATTGTTTTTGCTTTATTATCTTTTCATTTTTAAAAATTTGCCTACGTTTAAACTCTAGAACACTTAAGGGGGTAAAAGTTATTTATGTGAAAAATTAAAAATTTAAAACTAATAAATCAAAATAATTTAAGATTTGCTATGTCTAGACAGATTAAAAAATAAATAAATTTTTAACTAATCAACTTAAACCTACCACAAATAAATTTCAATAACAAATTTAATCAATAATTAGTAAAATAATAAAAGTAAATAAGACACAAAAATTTATTATCAAAAAAAAATCTTATGAAAAATTTCTTCACATAATAAAAATTTTACGGATTGATAACGGAAGTCACCAAAATATTTCACTAGTAAAGAAGAATTTACAAACATTAATTTTTTTTAAAAACTCTTATAACCCAATCTCGACCAACTCATTTAAGCGACTTATTCTGAGTTATCCCATCTTTTAAACATTAAAATATTCTTTTCTCAATTAAATTCTTGAACGACACATTCACAAAATTAAAACCTCTATTCACAAACAGCAATTAGAAATATGAAGGCTTCACAGTTGAATTTGTAGAAAGAAAAAGTTTGAAAAACTCTCAAGAGAAAACTTTCATATAAATTTTATTCACATGAATGTAATTTTTATTTTTTTTTTAAAATAATAATGAATAATACTATACACACACATACATGTAGAGTATTGTTTACAAAGGTACTGATCACAGACTATTTACAATCACTGTTTACCGTTCGAGTACTATTGAAGCTCAGCTTAAGCAGACTGCCCAGATTATACTAGTACTTTAGTAGAGATCAAGCGTCAAATACTGTTTGACACTGTTTATCAATGTTTGTGACTGTTTATGGTACTGTTCACCTTAGTTGGGTAGGTATTAAGGGAACACTAACCTTCTATCCTTCCCTTTTCATCTACTATTCACACATCATTATTTATAAATACTATTTATACACATTGTTCATCTATAATAATCATGTTTATCAAATTTAAACTATTTTAAAATAAAATGAATCAATTTCAAATATGAACTAACATTTTTCATTATTCTGTCCAAAATGGCTGCAGCCTTTGTCAATACAAGACTGCAAGGTTAAAAAAATATTAAAAAAATAAAGAAAAAGAAAAATTGGGTGGCAGGCGTTGAAAATATTTGCTGGAAGAAGAAAATTTCAAATTGACTCCTCCTCCTCCTATTTCCATCCCAATCCAAAAAATTTTCTTGCTATTTTTAGTTTTTTTGAGATTTAAAAATAATAATAATAATTTTTTGGGTGTATTTAAATTTTGAGTTATGATACTTTCTCGAGTATTTGCGCGTAATTATCAATTTTTAATTTTAATAATGAAATATATACAGCAGTTCGAGAATGTAGCTTAAATTGAGTGAATCACGTAAATATTGTGTATTTTATTTTTATTCACTTATTTTTATTTTTGCTTCCTTTAAGTCTTGTTGATAGTAATTAATTTTTCAACAATTGGTATCAAGCTCTAGTTGTCACTATAATTTTGTTCACTTTTGTCCATCAAATTTTTTTATTTATTGATGCTTGTTCTGGAAATACAAGTTAAAAACTAAGAATAATAATAAATCTAAATATAAACCACCAAGCATTGAAAGAAATCAATCTTTCGGTGAATAAAACTCCAATACTGATGGCTCACCGTCAAATTAAAGAAACTTGTACATCCCTTCCTTCTACGGTTGTCTTGCTTACTAATGACTATTATAAAGAATTATTTACTTATCCACTCTCCTTAAATTGTTGATTTTAACAGTGTCTTTGGCTTCACCCTCCGTTCATTTTTCTCTTCTCAAATTATTTTTGCTTTATAAATATATATATATAACATTTATGAATCCTTTTTAATGAGATGATTTTTCGTACATCTCATTCTCGTGTCTCAATTCACAACAATTATAATGAAAGTACAATACTTTATGACATGATTATAATTATATATTTTTCTTAAACAATAATCTATAATTAAAAAAATTTATTTAAATATAGCAATATTATTAACAATGAATGCTATTACAATCTCAACTTTTTTCATTATACTTTTCAAGTTTTTGTTATATAAAATTTTAAATGTCAATATCATTAAATAGCACTAATTAGTACAACGTGTGTTCGATTCTGAACTCATTCTAAAAAATTTACTTGTAATTAAAAAAGAAAAAAAGAAGCTCATTTAAATATTGCATTTTTATAATTAATTGATTATGTTATACTAAAATTGATTGAACATACAAATTTAATTTTTTTGTTATAATTCACAAGTTTTTGTTTTCAAATGTAGCATTAAGTTAAGAAATGGAACTATAAATTAGAAGAGAACTGATTTTTATGCTCGTAAGAACAATTATTTGGAATAAATTCTATCATACACCAAATAATTGGCGAGTCATAACTTTTTTTGCAAAGGAAAATCTTTTATAATCACTAAGTTTTTATATATTTGTAAATAATTTCTTACATCTATTAAAATAACTGAAATGTCTTTTTTAATCTTATGTTACATATTCTGTTGTGAAATAAAACCATTAACTATCAAATACAAATGTGTAAGAGGGTGAAACATGTTGGTTATCAAGAAAAAAAAAAAAAGATGTTTATCAAACAATTTATTTCTTGCATTCTTAAATTCTGATATTATATCATTTCAACAAGATCATAAATTTATTGATACAAATTAATAATTTATGTAATGATTTGTAAAAATGTGAAAAACCTAAAGCCCAGATATTATTACCCACATCATATATTCATATGCTTGTACTTATATAAGTATGCCCTTCAATTAAACTACTAATTCAAAGTTGTATGACAAGCCATCTTCAATGGAATTGGGGGATCCGAGAAAGAACCATTGGAGATTTGGTCGAAAACAAACTTGGCTGCAGCCTCAGTGTAGTGAATTCCATCCCAATTTACACGAACGGATGGACGCTCGCAAGAACCCACTTTTACTTTTGTGCCATTGATAACAACTGATTGTCCACATTCAGCAGTGCTGTTGTAGTTGTACTTATCGCCGTAGCCACAACAAGCCACTAGTGGAAGCTCAAATCCTGTGATTTAATTTATTGAGAAAAGCTTTCAATCAATAGAAATTTTGTTATATCTCATATGTATATACTATATGATAATAGTATGTATATCGTGAGTGATTACATGCATCCTAATAAGTTCAACTGATAATTGCGTTAAGATTGAGAACAAAGTTTGCTTATATTTATAAAATTTTTAACAAAAATAACAAATAATAGTTTGGATAATTAATGGATACCTCTCCTGCAACTTATTAAAATAACAATTAGATAAAAAAAATATAAAAATACAAAATTATATGTAAAAACCACATATAGCTTCTCTAAACATAATAAAATTTATATGAAAATATAAAATTATCCTTTACTGCTTAAAAATATTAATGTAGTATTTTTATTTTTTCTCTTTTATTTTTATTTTTAATATAAAATTAACTTATTAAAAAGTTGAATGTATAAAAATTATTAATGAAAATATTTATATTAATAAATAATTTTAAAGTATAAATTTTATTTTTAACAAAATATTTTGTTAATAAAAAAATAAATAAATTTGTTAATTGCTTATTTATACATCCAAAAAAAAATTTGGATGTGCACATTTTTAATTTTTATTCTTAAAAATATTTTTTCTAATAAATTATTAAAATATTTTTCAATATAAAAATAAATAATTAACAAATTTATTTTGTTTTGTTTTTATTAAATATTTTATTAAAAGTAAAATTTATGTGTTAAAATTATTTATTAGTATAAATATTTTTATTAATAATTTTTATACATTCAACTTTTAAATAAATTAATTTTATACTAAAAAAATAAAAAATAAAAGAAAGCAAATAAAAATAAAAGAAAGTAAATAAAAATAATAAAAATATTACATTCATATTCTTAAGCAATTAAGGATAATTTTATACTTTCAAATATATTTAGTTATCTTCAAAAGAAGTATTTATAATTTTTATATATAATTCTATTTATCTTTTATTTTAGCAAACCTTAGCAGAGGTATCTGTTATTTACCTATAATAGCTTGGAAAAAATTTTGATGAAAACAAACAAACTAAGATGTTACGTTTTATGTTGTAGAAAAAGGATTACTAAAGTCCTAAGTTTGAGCATTTATTCATAAAGAAGAAATAAATATGATTAAATATGAATAAATTTGGACTGTTATATTTAATATCTTGGCATAGTAACCATATAAAATTGACCAAATTTCTAGGTTATGTATATAATAATAACTTACCGTATTTTTTTGGTTCCTTGAATAGTGAGTACTTGACGGAGTAGACATCAACATAAGTGAAAGCAGCTGAAGGCAAATCTTTCCTTAGTCGAAGTACAGCATTCTTCAAATTGAGATTAAAATTCTGAGCTACGTCATTGTATGGCTTTGCACAACCAGCAGAGTCTTTCTCTGCCGTGGGAAAACTGGCCAAAATGTAAGGCAGGCAACCAATTGGTCCTGTGTTATGGATCCAGAATGACCTAGCTCCCAACTTGTATATATTCTGCATCAATACTCAATTTCAGTATATTATACAAATTATTAATAAGTGCCATATCAATTAGGAAACGAGCTTTATATCATCAATCTTAAGATTAAAATTACCTTCATATTTGCAGAGAACTTGTTGACTACATCAGGGACAGAAGCATTTACTTCCTCTACGGACATGTTACCGAAGAACCCGGCGCCAAGATCATTCTGCCCAATATCAAAAGTGTATAAACCCTTGGAAAAATATTCCGCTTTGGGCATCAAATTTGCAAAGATTCCTCCTACAGAAACATCAAATACTCTTACAAATATATAACACAAAGCTTTTTTTCAATATCAAATGCAATCATTGCAATAATTAATTGGATTAATTAGCTAATTACCTTTGTTTCTAATCATCTGTGATCTGGACTTGAATTGAGTGAATTGTTCTAATTGCACATCTAAGTAAAAAGGGCTGAATCCACCATTGGGTATGATTCTAGTTGGTAGTCTAATAGTTGATGCTGCCGTGGCAAAATTTGCACCATGAGTGAAGTTGGCTCCCAGAGAATCGAGGTATGCATTGAGATAGGGCAGGCCAAAGCTCTTGGCTGAAATTTCCACAAAATTTTTCCATCAGTCAATTAAACTGCTAAAAGACCAACTCTTTAATTCACTAGCTATTTAAGCTTTGTTTAGTACTATTGTTCTATAAATTTCTAATAACAACTGTTGTGAAATAAAATATAATCGTCAAGTATATCGTAAATTACTACTAAATAAAAGTGGGTGTTTATCAAGTAGTTTAACAGTTATATTTTTAAAATAGTACAAATAGAACAGTTTCGAACTATGTCAAATATAAATATATTAAGTGGGTGGTAAATATTATCAACTATGTAAAAAAATAAATAAATATTTATCAAATATTTAATTTGTTGTACCCTCAAAATTATGCAGAAACACACTACAACTGATTGATAAAAGTATATGTATGGGAAACATGTATAGCAGAAAAACAAAAGCGAGGAAAGCTGAAGCAAAGTTAGAAAGTGATACCAATGAAATCAACGATAAGCCGGCCATCGGAGAATCTCCCGGCCGGCATGTGAAAGTAAGTCTGGCCATACGGCGAGTTTGGAGGAGTGAAAGCAGCAGCCAACCCGCCAGTATCCGAATTAGAGTCGCCCAAGTTAAAGATTGCCGGAAAATCACAAGTTTTCAAAGCAAAGACACAGCTGAATGAAGTTGAAATTAGCACAAAGATGCATAAGAGAGAGATTGGATATTCGGATACGCCAGTGACCTTCATATTGGAAATGAGGCGCAACAATTTCTCTTGATGTTCAAGTAAAACTGCCTTATACAGAGATTTATCAAACATTAATTGACAATCGAGTCCCTGAATTTTTATAATTTAATAGATTCATATATAATTTATTATTTATATCAAATAAATTCTTAATGATACTTTTTAAACAGAGTTTGTTTGTGTAAATTTTTAAAATAATTTAAAGGTATTTAAAATAATTTAATTTTTTTAAAAATAAAATTAAAGATTCTATTCTTAAAAGATTGAAATTTTACATATTAAAATTTGTGTAAAAGTAAAATATTTTATATTTAAGAATATTCTAATTATTTAAAAAAATAAGATAGAGAGAGATTGGGGACTTATTTGATATAAAATGGATAAATTATATTTTTATTTGTAAAAACATACAAACTTAAATGGCCATGGCAGCCATTGATACAGTGAAGATAGACTTTTCTTGCATGTATTGATTGATTACCCGAGAGAGACGGTAATCATCGCGTAGGCCGGAGTCAAGTCAGATGCAAATTTGAACTTGGAATGTCGATTACTATAAATTGGCATTTTCAAGCGAAACGTGCATAAGGGTTTTAGAATAGTTTTTAAAAGAAAAAAAAAATTTATTTTTTAAGATAAAGATAATATTTTTTAAAAATATTTTTAAAAAATATATATTTATTTGTTTAAAACATATTATTTTGTAAAATTATATGAAATAAATTTTTTCAAAAAAGTTGAAAACAACATTTTTTATTTTACTTTTTTTAGATATTATTTGAAAAGTAATTTTTTTAAAATAATCAATTAAACATATTTTTAACTTTTTCGTTTTTGAAACATAAAATATGTTTAAAAATACAATCAAATAATAAAAATATAGCGGTGTTAATTTATTTAACATGCAAGATTTTAAAAATAAAAATAAAAAAATTTTGATATTCAAATTTTGTTTATATTAAAATTTGAGTAGAATTTGGTTAATATTTGGTTTTATATAGGGACGTTTGTAACTTGTAAAACAAGGTAGAAAAGTATGCACAAGAATTTAGATCGTCGAATAGTATGGTCTTCGGAATAATGGACAAGAAGAAAACAACAGCCAAACTAAAGTACACCACATTTTATCCAATTTAAAATTAATAATTTACAATATTATACAATAAAATAATTAGATATTGTCCACTCAAAACAACTTTGAAATTTTTAACTTTTTTCTTTTAATTAAAAATTACAAATATAAAATTGATCATATTATTATTATTATTATTATTAACGGTTAAAATTTAAAATAAAAAATAAAAAATTTTGATATCCAAATTTTGTTTATATTAGAATTGGGATAGAATTTGGTTCAAATAAATGTGATGATTAAGAAAAAAATGGGAAAAATAATTATTTATTTTTTTGATTTTATATCTGTATACATGTAACTTGTAAAACAAAAATAAAAAATGAGTACAAGAATTTAAATTATTATAATTTTAACTTGATTGATTAATAAAAATAATAAAATAATTAAAATATTTTAACTTTTTTTAAATAAATAAATCAATCAATCAAATATAAAAATAAATCAAATCCCTTAAAATGCATTCAAGTGTGATTTCCTTAAATCTCACAACTCACATATCCCTAAAAATATATATTATTTGTGTGTATAAATTTTTATACAAACTAATATTACAATAACATTATTATCATATATATTTTATATTTTATTTGAATAAAAAAATTAAAAAAATAAAGTAAATAAATTTTTGTATTATTTTGGGAGATATTAAGGGTGTGCTTCTTTTTTAATAAAAGAAAAATTCAAATGACTTTGCAACTCACATCATTGTTCACTCTTTATAAAATTGGTGATGAATCACTTTTCTCCTTTTTTTGTTCTTTGTTTGGTGCAGGAATTATTTGACAAAGTTAGGTGATGTTAATTGCTTCCTGCCGAGCGACTAATACTAGATGTATTATCCACCCACCTACGCCTCCGCAGGTTTGGATTCAGATTGTTCCAACAAATAAGTTGAACAATGTTAATATTTTCAAAGAAAATTCATTTCAAGCTCATGACTTTGTCAAGAGTCCAAAAGTTTGTGCTCTTTTAAGAAAAGAAGCGAGTAAAAATTGCTGCAACAAAAGCTAATCCTACATCAAGCTCTCTAGCCATGCAACTCAAACCATGAAATTTCACACTTTTACATTCAAATTCGGAAACTGCTTTCTAACTTCAACGAACAACTCAGCTTCCTGCATTTTCTTATGATTCAGTTTCTGACACTTCGATATATTTATCTTATAAATGAACGTAAATACAGAGGGAAAAATGATATATATAAAACATAAGAACTAAAAACATCTGTACAAAGATAATCACACAGGAAAATTCTAAGGATAGTTTGTCGTTGACACCATGCAAATATCACAAATGATGAAAAACTTACTCAATTATATCATGAGAACAGCGGAGTGCCAGATTCCTCGGCAGATAAAGGCTGTAAGGAACGTATTCGAACATCATATTTTCTACGACCAGAGACATCATTGGGGGAGAATGAATTTGATCCGTCTGATTCAGGTGGGTAAGCTGACGTTTTGATATCATAAGCAAATCCAATATGGTTACCACACTTACGGCAGAGAAGTTTGGTTCTGCGGCGGAAGAGCCGCCAGGTGTTTTTGGAAAAACAAGGAATGCACTGAATCTCATCAACCTGAGTAAATCTGCTCTCATCTATGTTTAAGAATGAAATGATCCCTCGCTTCATAGATTTTCCGTATTTCAATCCAATAGTTGAGATGTTCCGATTACAGGAGCTAAGGTTTAACTCGTACCCACAAGCACCACAGCTGCACAAAAACTGCTGTCATGTTCTATCTCCTGGATTTTAATCAAGATGTAACACAAAAAACACAAGAATCCATTGACCAAAAGAAAGTATACTTACATTGGTAAGTTTTGGCATTTTAATCACAAGGAAGGTTGGCGACACATTGAATACAAAAGTAAAGTTTAAACATATTATAAGACAACCTTAGGATAAATTTCTTATAAATGTTTTGTTCTCCATAATCAATGTAATGTTGGGACACCAATTTGAACAGGAAAAAAAAGGCATGTGTGTTCAGTTGGAACTGATAATGAGCTGATAAATACAGTCCGGCTTCCAAAGTGGTCCAATCAAACATCAATGCCCGATAACACATTCTGATATCCCCACTTGCTTTTATTTGATGATAACACCAGAATAAGGGAAGATTAAAGCAGAGGATGCTGCTGCAAAGCCTATCAAAGACACAAAGACAAGGCACCTTCCTAAAGCTATTAACAAGTCAATGGATCCATTTATGGCCAAGACAACCCATAATATTGAATAACCCCATTAGTTTTGCATAGCCCTTGAAGCTACAATTCTAAAATGTACAATAAGCTAATCAAGAAACCGTTGATTATGCTTTATAAATTAGTTAATCATTTTGAAACACCGAGACAATTGAAATATTGGCCTGTACAAAGCAACTAACTTACAAATCCAAAGGTGCTCTTCTTGTTTATTCAGACTTGAAGAGAATCAAATTGTAACCCTTATAAATCTTTACAAGATATCAAAAATCACAGATATTGCACTAATTCAAGTTTAATCATGAATCCAAGAAGCTAAAATTGAAGACAAAGTTTTACATTACCATGTAGTATGGTTTTAATCATAGCCACTCAAACCAATTAGGTAAAGTAGCTTTTACTAGTAGTGCAATTTTGCAAGTGGACAATCCTGATTTTCATTGGAGAAGACTATGACTTCAATATTCTCTTGAGCAGCATAAATTTGGTGAATTAGTTGTCATTAAAGCCATTCCTCAAATCCAAATCCAAAGCATTAAGCTTTACAAAGTAAAGGGTATGTTTGGGACCACTACACTTTCTGTAAATACAAACTTTTAAGTAAAGCAAGTATTTAGAACTTACTCTCCCGCTTATACTTGATATCTAGCCATTCTGTCACACAACACCCCAATCCCAAACATACCCTCAGCTGAACTCTAGCTATTTCATAAGTAACATCCAAAAACCTTCCAAACCCATCTAAAACAAACTATAAACTCAAAATTTAACCTTCCAAACTAGCTCCAAATTACTCAACAAGGTAGACGCTAAGGTGCCCAATTCAATTCCACAAAACAAACTCACTAAGGGTATGTTTGGGACCACTGCGATACAGCTAAAGTATTCCATAAACACAAACTTTTACTTGGGGCTAATCTCGTGCTTATACTTAGACATCAAGTGATTCCATCTCACAAAATCTCAATCCCAAACTATACCCCGAACTAATCTCAATCTATTTCATAATCTCCATCCAAAAAACTTAGAAATTCATCTCAATTAAGCTATACACCCAAATTTTAACCTTCCAAACAAGCTCCAAATTACTCAACAAAGTAGATAATAAGTTTCCCAATTAAATTCGACCAAACAAACATCCAAAGAAACAAATTTATTATAAATTTTTTTTTTTGTCAAACATATATAGAGGGAGAAAGAGGACCTGTAGGTAACATGTGTCTGAGAAGAAGAAGAAGAAAAGGAATAATGGTGATTTCCATTGACAAACACAGATTTTTCCATTCCTTTCACTCAAACCAACAGCTCTGTTCGTGGCTGTGACTTTTGAAACGAGACGAAACTGGATAGGTGAAACTGAACGATCAATCAACTGTATTAAGATTAAAACCCAAACTGAAGTGTCCACCGTTTATTGGTCGCGGACAAACGTGTGCCGCCTGAATCGGGTAAGTAACCGTTTTCTAGATACACAAAACAGAGAAAGAGAAGACATTAAAAGCGAAGGAATAAGGAGCGGAGGTCGAAGAGGTGACTCTGTTTTGTCCCTTTTTTGCTCATCATGTGGGCTATAACGGAAACAAGAAAGTTTTTAATCTGGTTAATAACATCGGAGTCCTAATTTTTTAGAAATTACATAAAATATAATTTTTTATTTATTTATATTAATTAAATCCCTAATTATACACTTTAAATATTTAATTTTAACCAAAGTGTCAAATAAACTGGAAAAATATGACAATATATCTATAAGAACTCGAATCAGCTTCGTATATTAGACACAAAAATTCAAAAAATCAGGTGCACAAAATTATAAATAATTAATTAATATATTTAAAATTAAAAAAATCAACTATGTATAAAATTTAAATTTTACAATATTTAGATTAATAATACAGTGAAATAGAAAAAAATTACATTTAATAAAATTTTTAATTATTTAAAAATTATAAAACATAACTTAATATAGGATATTTTAATTATTTTAATAGGATAAGTACGGATCTATTTGATATCAATGATAACATATTTGTTTATTTATAAAAATTCAGGGACCTAGATGTTAATATTCTTACTGTATTATCATTTACTTAATTACTTGACTCGTGGATCTGTGTTTATATGACACGTGTTAATTTTTTAATTTACTGAGATTGGTTGTTTGCCTACGCACGACTTTTGGATTTAGCTTGAATGACAATCATCAGTTTGTTAAATATTGAAATTTTCCTTTTTCTTTAATTCTTTTAAGAGTAATTTGCTTTAAATCAAATTGAATCATAAGAGGACTATCAAGGAGATAGGGAATATTTGAGATTAATAATCATTATTAATTTTCAGAATCTAACTCTTTCCTTTCTACTCAAAAATCTGTTGAGAAATGACAAAACAAGCAACCCTTTGCTTCTTAAAATCTGCTTCCAAAAGTGATTTTGAAAATAGTTTACTAAACACCCAGAAAGCATTAGCAGCATATCACAATCACTTTTAGCTAGTAACCTTAAACTTCCCTAACTGCTTTTGCTTCTGGGATTTTCTTTCCTCTGCTGAATAACGCATGAATTTATATTCCACGCCACAGAAAGAAAGGAAGAAGACAGAAATTATATAAACTTTTACATGAACATAGTACAAAGTTTACATAATCAGAAAACACAAAAGCAAAAGCACATTGAATTCGATCTACTCTTCATCACCTTCATCGGTGACAAATTTACCTGTTCCAGGATTCAAAGCAGCAAAGAAGAAGAAGATGACATTGAACAACACAAGTGGTTCAAGTTCATTGATTGGAATTCCTGTCTCAATGTTGAGTTGTGCTAGTGCTCCTTTTCCTGTTATGATTTCTCCAATCAATGAGAATGCAATGCCCAGTTGAGCCAATCTTCCTACAAATAGCTCATTTGCCTTTGTGAATCCAAATATGGGACCTTGCATTGCAAAACAAAACATAAAACAACAAAACTCATTTAATGAAGATTATTGTCAAAAGCATATATATAATAATGGTTATTTGTCATTTCAATAGGATTTAAGGATCTAGTTATTACAATTCATAAATTATATTCTCACACGTGAATATCTAAAAATTTGGGGACCATTATGTTATTATCTCGTTGTCAAATTGAGCCCCATTGACCCTTTGGACATTAGTTAGATTTACACACAGCTTGTGTTAAGATACACATACGAAGCAACTACTTGTAAAACATGAGAAAGAATTGGAAATTTACCTCCTTCCTTAAGACCTAATGCTGATCTGAAGCTTTTACCAGGAGGGATGACAGCTCTTTCGAGGCCGGTGGCCGGGGCCGGCTCGTCGACAAACCTACCACGGTCACCCAAAGCTCCAATGGCTCCAAGCAGAGTGAAAAGTATGAAAAACAGAAGCAATGGTTCTGCTTCATAGATAGGAATTCCAGTCTCTAGATTCAATTGAGCAAGAATTCCTTTCCCAGTGATTCCCTCACCCAACAAGGAAGCCTAAACAAAAAGTGGCACATAACATAATTATATTTTTGTAGAAATTCTCCCGTGCATGCTTTTGTATTTACAAAATGCAAACTTTTTTTGGTAAATACTACTGCCCAGAGTAATACAACATTATTTTTATTGCAGAACAACAGGCAATCAACATTATCAGTGGCTTAAGGGACAATCCACACAGGCAAGTGGTTAAGACCCCAAAATTAAGATTCCAAATTGTACATTAAGCTGTGTACTTCATTTTTGGGTTTAATATTAAACGGTAGAGGATACATTTTAATAATTTGCCTACTGTCTCCAAAACTGAGGCCGCCCTAAACATTGACAAGTCTTAACCATTTTGTTTTACGGCAATTTTCAGTTCCGTAAGTCTGTAGTTTACAAAATACAAATTTACTGTAAAACAGTTTTGTTTAAAGCAATGCAAAGTTGTTTTGCCGTAAATAATAGCAAATAAACTTTATATATAGTTCTAAGAAAACCATTCAAGAAAATGATGAATTTGTCAATTTTCGAACTAAGAAATGGTTGTTTTCTGTACGAAATTTGCAAGAAATACTCACAGCAAAGCCAAGCATGGCAACACGACCAACAAATAACTCATTTTGCTTTGTAAAACCAATTCCTCCAGATGTCCCAAATATACCATCTTCAACTTTCTCCTTAGGCTTTGACACAGCCTGTAAACAAAAAGCATAAACAACAATCGAAACAACAACAACAACAAAAGCAAAAACAACAAAAACAAAAACACAAACACAAACCTTCTTGGGAGGAGCTTTGGTTTTCGATTTGAAGAGAGCAAAAGTAGTAAAAGATTTAGAACATGAATCACCAGCAGCAGCAGCAGAATTAGACAGAGGATTGAACAGAAACTGAGAGAATTGCTTATTAGGCTTCAATCTTTGGGTCTGAAACGAAAGCAAAGAATCCCTTTTCAAATTTCCGACATGGGAAGTGGAAACTCCAGACATAAGCAACATTTTTTGAGCCATGAATGTTTTGATTTCTCAAGCCCTCTGGTTTTTTATTTTTTATTTTTTTGTTTTCACTTCACTCTTGCTAGTTCTAGCTAGCTTGTTATAATGTTCGAAGAGTGGGATGATCTAGATTTCCCATTTAGAAATGTGGATACGATTTTGCAGGGTTAGTGATGGGCAAATTGAGCGTCCACGTCTATCTGTACTTTGTAATTCTACAGATAATGTTTTTCAGCTCACAGAAATTTTATTTGAAAGTAATAAAAACATTTTTTCTTCATCCCAAACTAAGGAATTCATTCTTGAGTCGATCCGGCTATGCTGAGTCAAGCATTAAGATAAAAATATGCGGATCCCTGATTTTTTAAAATTTCACAAATAATAATATACTTATTTTATTTATACCAAATTAGTCCTTAATCCCTATTTGGGTTAACATAAAACGACAAAATGATTGCTCATGTCTTATCCATGTTATCTGTTTAGTATATTGAATTAAAATTAATTAAAATTTTAATAACTAATAATATAAATATGTTAAAATATGTTAAATAAGTTATACAATTATAATTTATTTAATTATTTTAATAATTATAATGTACTAATATTTTTAATTTTTGACACTATTAATAGATTAATTGTATTGTATCAGCGTAAAATATTATTATTATTTTACTTGATACAACACAAACAAGATGTATTAATACAAATTGTATCCCTAAAGTGAGGGGTTTATTTGATATAAGTGAACAAACTATATCTATATTCGTGAAATACACAACTTAATTTGATCTGTGAGAATGCATGTAAATTTCTGTGGTCCGGTAAAGGACACGGAAAATCTTAAGACAAAAGACACGTGTACTCTCATGTCCAGTTTTTTCCCAGTGTCTCTCACTCGGAATACTCGGAATGAGTCCACCCAGTTGCTGGAGTTGGAGTTGTTCACCACACAAACTCACTCATGTGCTTGACACGTTTATGATAAAATACAAACGCTGGGACAAGACAGCTCCAATTGACAAGTCCTGATTTGACACGTCAACTACATGCATTACCTGCCAGCTTGGCACTTTTCATTCATATTTCTTTTGTCGCGCCAGGCTGCCACCGGTACCTAAATTTTCTGTTTTTACAGATAAGGATGTAGTTTGTTTCATTTATATTAAATAAGTTCTTGAATCTTATTGAAAAAGTCTGAAATATCCTTTTATATATTAAGTTACGTATGCTCTTATATCGTCACATGGGGATTCAAAATTATAAGAAAATTTGATTATTTTAATAAAAGCTAGAGACTTATTTAATAAAAAGAAAAATATTGCATTATATTTTTTAAAATTTTGAAAAAGAAAAGGATCAAAATGTTATTGACTCTTGTATAATAGATTAGTTAGCTATTGAAATGATTAAATTACCCTTATATTATAGAGAATTAGGGACTTGTTTGTTATAAACGGACAACTTATTTGGCATATTGTAAAAGTTTAGGGGTCCAGATGTTACTATCCCATCATATGGTGATAATGAATTTGTCCCTTTAGGTCATGCAAGCCCTGGTTTCTCTGGGCTTTGGTTTCATTTCAAATTTCAACCCAAGTGGCCCATAAAAGTCTCTGTTGGGTTTTACGATGACCAAAAAGGCCCTTTCATATTAGTTTTTTTTTTTTACCTTAAATATTTAATATATATTAAAATTATTGTATTTTTACCTAATTTTAAAAATATAATTATTAAAATACTTGATAAATAACGTTTTTACTTACCAATTAACATTTATCCCATTTTTTAATTATAATTATAATTTAATAATTTTATTGCATTATAATATGAATTAAAAATAACTAAGCACAATCACATGGGGCCAAGATGGCGGCTAACCATGGGGCATTTGCACAATAATGAAGAAATGATTAAGTTAAGGGTACCATCACATGCCCACGTTGTTGGACAACTCAATCAATAATTGCGGCCCAAATATGAAGAAAGTACTAATTCAGCTCCTTTCACTACCTGTCGCAGGCGCCAAGAATTAGTTAAACTTTAATACATAGAATATAAAATATATTTAATTTTTTAATTATTTTAAATTATATATTTATATTTTAAAATTTTTATATTATATATTTTAAATTTTATATTAATAATTCTATTTTTTATATTTTTTTATTATATTTATTTTAAATTTTATATTAAATATTTTATATTTTAAATTTTATTTTATATTAAAAAATATAAAATATATAAAATGTATCTCAACCAAGTTTAATAAGAATTTAAATTTCATTACGTGTAAATATGTAGTATGTTATAATTATAAATTATGCTTTATATATATATATATATATATATATGTGCGCGTGTGTTATGCGCGCCCGCGTATGTATATTGCATTAGGTGTGTAAGTATGCAGTATGATTATAAATCATGCTCCATGCAGGCGTAAGCGCAATGTGTGTTAATAACTTCTGCAGAAAAATTGAACCACCTGCATTCAGTTTCAATTTAAAGGAGCAAAAGTCTCCCATCCCTATATGTTGAAGCCCGGCTACTAAATAGGCATTAATTCTAATTTTTGCAAAGCAAAAGGTATTAAATGTAGAGAAATATATTTTTCACAATTTAGTATAATATATTTGTAAGATCTCAAAATAGGATCATTATGCTATGTGAATTTTAATTAAAAAGAATTAAATTTTACTATAAATATTTCAAAATACTATCTCATTTTTTATATTCTTTTATTATTTTAAGTAACGTGTCATTTATTAATTAGACAAAAAAAATTTAGTATAAAAATTATTACTCTTGTTTGCAATCTATAAAAATAATACAAAGCTTACTTACAATGATATATCATATGCATCTTCTATTTCTTAACAAAAAATAAGCATAAAAAAATAAAATGATGAACAAAAAATTTAAAATAAATAATTTAAAAATTTTAATAAATAAAATATAATAATTAAAATAAAATTTGAAGTATATAATAAAAAAATTAAAATATAAATATAAAAATTAAGATAATTAAAATAAAAATTATTTTAAAAATTATAAATATTTTACAATACATTGTAGCCAAACCCAACAACATGTAATGAATTAACTCATCAAGGTCACTCTCAGAAAATGGTCCTTAAAATAAGGAAAATTCAACATACTTTTGACTTTCTTTAAATGATTGATTGCCAAACCTTGTACAAAACCTATAAATAAATATGATGCATAGCTATATGTCATTCAATAATTGTAGTGACAATGTATGATATTCCCACAATCACACCATTTTCTTTCATTCTTTTATCACACATTCAAATAATTGCACTACAAAGTTGCCAAAACAACCCATCAAATAATTTGGCAAAAGGGTTTTTCTCATTATTCTTGATTGATTTACTAGTGAAAAATTAAAATATTTTGTGTAATATTCTACACCAAAATATACCATAGATATTCAAGACTTAAGAGGTTTGCCTATAATTGGAGTGTGGATATAATAAACAATATAATAACATTTGAATCCTTAAATTTTTTATTATAATAATTAATAATATAATTCTTTATTTATATCAAATATGTCCCAAACTTTATCAAAAAAATCAATATATTTTTAAAATATTGAGGTTCTACCAAAAGCTTTGATAATAATTTTTTTAAAAAAATATGTTTAGAGAAGCAATTTCTACTTCCAAATTAATTAAAGAGAAAACTAATTTTACACTATATTAAAACTAAGACAAGTTTTTGTCATTGACAAGAGATAGAGTATTTATAATATTAAATTTGACATTTGTAATATGGAAGTGTAGCTTAAAAATAAAGAGTATTTGGATCATTTCAATATGAGTTATGAACTATTTAATATAAATAAATAAATTTTTTTTATAAAAAATACAAAATAAGTAAGGGGTCTGTATGTTATTATCCCCGAAATATTATATAAAAAATGGGAGTTATCTTTCACTTGCCAAGTCATTTATCGTAGAGACCCCAACAAATTCTTTATTTTAAAAATTTATAAAACATTATAAACATGTCATTTAAAATAATATTATATTTTTTTTATTATTATCTAAATTTTTATTTAACTTTAAGTTCAATTAACGAATATTCTATAATTACATCAATTAAATTATAAATAATTAAAATAATAAAAATAAAATATAGTATTATTTTACGAGTTAATTAAATATTCTAAAATAATAAAATATTTATATTTTACAAATTATAATTATTTTATATTTAATTTGATATTGCATTATTAGAATTATATAAAAATTCAGATGCAAAGCGTTGACAATTGACAAATGATTGCAAAAGATTATACTCCTATTAGTAGCAGTACGTCAAAGTCTGTCCATTTTAATCACAATCATCAATTCATGGCAACAAAAAGTTTAACCGGGAATATGTGACTTGTCGATGGGCCCACTTAATAAAGTAATTGGGCCCATATATCTTGAATTCCTGTGGGCCTCCACCACCGTTTACTGTCCTCCACGTGACCTAACAGCCATTCTGGTGTTCTTTAATTTAATCATAAATCTTTAAAAAAAATATGTCAAAATTCTTAATTTAGATCATGAATATGAGTAGGCACATATATAATTTTATTAAAAATATCAATTAAAAATTCATTTAATTTCATTTAAATATAATTTAATTATTTTTATTTATAAATTTATTTTAATATTTATATATTTTCTAAAATATTATAAAATAAATAAATTAAACCCTTTTTTGACTTGATAAAATTTAAATTTTAAATCTCTTGCATTAATGCAAAAAGATTTATAAGTTAAACTAATTAGTACGATCTTTATTAAAATTATTGAAATATTTTGTTAGTTTTAATATATGTAATCTTACGTTATTGTAATCAAAATTTAAAATTGTATGGGTATGGGGTTAGTGCGAACTATTAAGACCACTTTGATACAAATGGTAAAATTAAGGCCTAATTTTGAAAATATAAAAGATTGTAGGGACCTGAATGTTATTATTCTATTTTTATTCAATTTGCTTGAAATAATATTAAGAAAACCCAGTTTTGAGTTTTGAGCCGGGGGATCATCGTATCCTATGCAATATCAACCGTCCGATCAAGAAATTGGCACAAAAAATAAGGAAAATAAACTCCAACAGACAAACAGGGCCTTAAGTGGCGCCTCCTCATAAGATTCCTCCACTAAGTCAAGACAAACAAACAACAGTGATCATTAAAAGCTGAGAGTCAGACAGCAACCGAACGAGAGAGAGAGCCTGGAAAATTCTAAACTTTTATGAGATAATAACATTTGAGTCCCTACCTTCTTCATTTTAACAAATGAGTCCCCATCTTATTAAAATTACTAAATTTCCATTGTGCTAATGAATTTTAATTTAGTAGTAAACCACCGAATGCAAAGGAAAGGAAAGGAATGCTATTCACTTGGTTTGTGGGTGATTACTTCTATTATAATGGGAGTAGATAAAAATTATTTTCATTTAGGGACTTATTTGCTTAAAATGGACAGAGTATCTCCTTATTCGTAAAAACGTTAATAATTAGGGACCTGGATGTTATTATTCCATCATTTAATAAACATTTATTGTGGTGCAGTGATCCTCAAGCATGGGCGGGAGCTTGATTTTCAAAAATACGAAAAATAAATAAAAAAATAAATAAAGCCGATTTTTTAAGAAATAAAAAAGCTGCAAAGCTGTTTTGTTTTGAGGTCTCATTCATTCATTCATTCATTCATTTACACAATCACATGCTGCTTTTTCTGCTTTCAATATTTTAAAAAACAAAAACAAAAATGGAAAAACAACAAGACATAGAAACCCACATTATCTCCCAACCTGGTTTCCGTTTCCTGATTATGTCTACTGATTATTTTCAATGAACCCCATGCATTTTTTATAATATTCCATCGATCCCTTAAATTTCAATTTTTTATCATTTCGTCCCTAACTGTCCGTTGCTTAATGTATCATTAGATGAAAAAAAAAATAACGTAAAAACAAAATATTATCTCTGATATTAAATACGATATATTGAATTATTTTTTTATTAATAATATATAATTATATTTAATATTTTGGTCTTAAATAATTTATATTAATTAAGTTAATTTGTGCACTCAAAAATATGAATTATTACGCTGATATTGAAGTAGTTAATGAATTTATTAATATTTTTGTTGTTTAAAATGTTTCTATTCGGATGTGTTTTGTTATTCTTATATTTTTTATAATATAAAGTGTATAAAAAAGTAGTAAATAAATTCTTAAATTGTGAAAATATTAAATAAAAATATTATTTTAATATTATTTTTATTTTATACAAAAAATTAATCAAATAATAATACTAAAAAACACCTTAAACAACTGTAGAATGGTCATTTAAAGTTTTGGTTCTTTAAATTTGTTTTACTTAAGTGAAACATATGTATAAAAAAAACTTGTACCTACTCTTGTAACCATTAACCAACAATGGGGCGAAATGATGAAAAAAATAACTTTAAGAAACCTATGAAATATGCTAAAACATACGGAGTAAATTGAAAATAATCATTTTATTTATTTGTTTTGGTTGTGGTTCCTTATTTCAATCTTAAATCTGAAAAACTTCTTTTGTTTTAATTTATTTCTGCTTTCCATCTGGTCTCTGAACTTGTTTTGGTCTCCAGTTAAAGGTATTCTATCTTCTCTTCTTCTGCTTCTATGTGCATGTCATTTTATTAATTCAGTATATTGAGTCTCAAGAAAACAAGGGAAGCAAAGTTTTGAGCTTTATCGTCACTCATATTTGGGATCTTTTCTTTGAATACTTGTCACTGTTCCATAGATTTTGAATTTTTGGAAGATTATGAGTGTTTCTGTTCTTGAATTGCTTCCATTTCGTAATGGGTATCTAGCAATTTCACAAATTAATGGCTTTTTCAGGTACTTTTTATAGTCTTTGTCTTCTTGTTTATTAGAGCTTTCAGTTGCTTCCTTTACGCCAATGTTTGTGTGTGTGTGTGTGTGTGTTTTAAATTTTCTCTGCTTTTTTTCCTTTAACAATTTTGTTGTTGAGTTGATTAGTTAATGGTTTAGATTTGAAGCAAAGCTGAGAAAATGATCAGTTTAGTCATCTTTTTGTTTAATGTTTGAGATTGTTGAAGTGGTTATACATTTGTGCTTTATAAGAGCCGAGCGCGAGTATCCTATGTCAAACAATGAAAGTTGATTTAGGATATCATTTTTAATTTTTGCTTTGGTTCTTGCTATTTAAAATTGGATTTATGATGGGTTCTTGGCGACAATTTGAATGCTGGATTGGATGTGCTTGCAGATAAAAAAATCTGTGATGTGACGTGCTAATTGTTGCTGGAATATTATAACTTGAAATGGAAAAACGAAAATGGTTATGGAAGAGGAAGTCTTCTGAGAGAAGCCCCGGAGAAACTGAGAGTTCGGGATCGATATCTTCACATTCTGAGAGATACTCTGATGATCAGGTCAGTACTGATGCGTCCCTATTAACAACTTATTGACTCGCAAAAGATTGAAATGTTATTTCCAAGCTCATAACTAAAATTACCAGACGTTTGTTTGCCGAAAAGGTTTCATATTTTCAACTAATTTCAAGCTTAAATATATTCCTTGCATTCCTGGTCCCCATTGTGTATTCCTATTCCTAAATGTAAGTCTTAACTTATGGATGACTTTTGAAAAAATAAAAAATAAATAAAGCTCTTTGATGGCTTCCCGTAAGTCTTGTTTTTCTATGATGGAGAAATAAAAATAATTGCACTCGTTGTCTTGCCCGTTTGAAATCCCAACATTTTTTAGTTCTTTCACCTCAAGTTATGAACTGCCTGAACTGGATATGCGATTACACATAAGTAAACTCTTGCTTTTTGAATTGATGAACTGGTTTTGTTTGGATCCCTCAATAAGTCTACAATGAAAATTCTCTCGAGCTTTAATAAATTTGAGTCCTAGTCCCAGTTTGACAGTTTCCCTCCCTCATAATGCTTTTAATTTCTTTCTCTTAGAAAGAACTTCCTTGTCCTTGCTTATTTTCTATGGATGTGTTTCTTACCCCAAGCGATAGAATATTCTTGGAGAGTTGAAAAGTGTTGAAAGAACTATGAAACTTCAGTGTACTGTCACTGGTTACGCTGATTGCTACTTTCTTAAGTTTTACCAAACATGCAATAAGTGATTGTTTTGAGAACCTCACTCAACTTTAAAATAAACACTGTACGAGTGATTAATCCTCACTGACAAAAGCGCTTAGCGTGTCAATGGAACGTAAGTCCTTTGCTTATAACACTCTTCTCAGTAAATATTGTGTGACAAAATCTCATTAAGTAATTATCTGGTAGTGTGGAGAGAAATATTTTGTAGGCCAAAAAGGCATCCTAGAGATTTCATTATTTAAATTTTTTGTTGTTATGAGTTTTGACTATTTTCTAATTATTGAAGCAGGAAGTTCTAAAGGCATCTCCTAATGACAATGCCCAATCACCTGAAGTCACATCAAAAGCTGTAGCTAATGGAGAAGCTATTAATGATAATGTTAGGACTCTCACAGAAAAATTATCTGCTGCTTTGGTGAATGTTAGTGCCAAAGAGGACCTGGTGAAGCAGCATGCCAAAGTTGCTGAAGAAGCTATTGCAGGTATCATGTAGTAACTGGCAGCTAGCTGGTACTAAATGCAAAGTTTGCATGATAAGTTTTCTTAATCATGCATTGTAGTTGTTGCATTGTTGTAAGCTTCTTTAATCATATTACTAATCTTATTATTTGTATAAATTTTCGTATGGAATTCAGGTTGGGAAAAGGCTGAAAATGAAGTGGTGATCTTAAAGCAAAAGCTTGAGGCGGCTGTACAACAGAACTCAACACTGGAAGATAGGGTGAGTCATCTTGATGGGGCACTGAAGGAATGTGTTAGGCAGCTGAGACAAGGAAGAGACGAGCAGGAGCAAAAAATCCGTGAAGCTGTGGAGAAGAAAACCCGTGAGTCAGAATCTATGAAGCTTGAATTTGAAAGCCAACTTATGGAGCTCCAGAACAAAGTGGAGACTGTTAAATCCGAACCTCAAGTTGTCATTGACCCTGATCTTTGCCAGAAACTTGAAATTTTGGAGAAAGAGAACTCTGCCCTCAAAATGAAGCTCCTGTCTCAGTCCGAGGAGTTAGAAATCAGGGCGATTGAGAGGGACCTGAGTACCCAAGCTGCTGAAACAGCCAGCAAGCAACATTTAGAGAGCATAAAAAAGGTGGCAAAACTTGAGGCTGAGTGCCGGAGGTTAAAAGCTATGGCTTGTAGAGCTTCATCGATAAATGATCATAAATCTACTGCCGCCTCCTCCATTTGTGTTGAATCCCTAGTGGACAGTCAATCAGACAGTGGAGAGCGGCTTAACATTGTAGAGATAGATATTCGCAAGAGGGGCGAGACAAGTTGCTCTGACTCATGGGCATCGGCTCTTATCACTGAGCTTGATCAGTTCAAAAATGACAAAGCTGTTGATAGAAATCTCCCAGCCTCTTCGACTGAAATTGATCTAATGGATGATTTTCTTGAGATGGAACGGCTTGCTGCATTGCCCAATAGTGGAAGTGGAAGTCATGTTGAATCAGAAGCTGTTACTGAGCGATCTACTCATACAGAGAGTCCAATAAGAGCTGAACTCGAAGCCGTGATTCATCAAATAGCTGAACTGGAAGAAAAGGTAGAAAAGATGGCTGAAGAGAAAGCTGAACTGGAAGAAAAGGTAGAAAAGATGGATGAAGAGAAAGCTGAACTGGAAGAAAAAGTAGAAAAGATGGAATCAGAGAATACTGAACTGGAAGAGAAAATACAAAAATTGGAAGCAGCGAAAGCAGAACTGGAAGGGAAAATAGAAAAGATGGAGGCCGAGAAACCTGAACTGGAGATGGCGCTAACCAAAAGTCATGGCTCTATTGAGGCATCACAGCGTCAGCTGAGGGAGGCTGAAATGAAGTTGGAGGAGCTCAAAAGAGAGCTGAATTTGGCAAATGATTCAAAGCAGCTTGTGGAGTCTGAAGTCAGTAGCATGAAAGCCAAGGCTCAAAAAATGTCTGCAACTATTAACTCGTTAGAAGAAGAGGTCAAAAAAGAAAGGGCTGTGTCAGCACAGATTACAGTTAAGTGTCAGAAATTGGAGGAAGAACTCTGGAGAACAAAACAAGAAGTTGAGCTGCAGCAAATTGCAAAGTCGAAGAGTGATTTAAAGATAAAACAGGTAGGCCATCATGTAGTTATCTTAACGAATTTATTGATGAGCAATCTACGAAACATTTTTAGCTAGATACTATAGACTCCACTTATAATGGCTGCTTATGGCAGGAGGACCTGGAAATGGCCGCTGGAAAACTTGCTGACTGCCAGAAAACAATAGCATCTCTCGGGAGGCAACTGAAATCTCTGGCAACATTGGAAGACTTTCTGATTGATACTGCAAGCATACCAGAATTATCTCGGGGAGCATTACAGGTATCTAAACCTAGTGAAGAATCATGGAAGTTCCATTCAAATGAAACATTTTCACCCAAAAGAGATCTGAACTCTCCGAGTATAGCTGTTGAGAGTTCTGGCCCTTCAATGAGTAAGAATGACAGTAACACACCCCAATCTGCATCGTCATCTACGTCGTCTGCGGTGTTATCCAATCATGTCAATCCTGAGAAGAACAGAAATGGGTTTGCAAAATTCTTTTCCCGGACTAAGAATGGAATACAATTAGAACTTTAGGGCAGGTAGAATGAAAAGAAAAGACTGAACATTTGATTTGTAAACACAGGATTTGTATCACTTAGAAGGAGATGCTGATTAAATGCTGTTTGATCAGCAGTAGTTATTTTATTCTGTTTTATTTTCTTCCATTTATACACCATTGTTTTTTGTTGGTTTGTGAATCAAAAATTTTTAATCAAAGTTCAGATTACTCATTCCAAGTAGTGCTGATTAATTACTTTGTCTCTGGATACTTCAAATTGGGTTGGTTCATTCTAATTGTAGTTCTGAGCAGAGCAAAAGACAGTTCCGAGACACAAGATGAAATTAGAATCAATGAAGACAAAAAATGGGGTGAGAGAGGCTCGAACTCTCGACCTCAGGATAACTCAGAAGCTATGAGACCTACGCGCTAGCCAACTGCGCCACCACCCCTTGGGTAGTTTTCATAAGACCATTCATATATATTGTATAGAGTTTCAAAACACTTTTGTTCACCAACCCCAGAAGCAGGAGAGTTTGTGTCACTGACCTCTTCTTCGTCCTAAAATTGAACGACACCATTTTTTTTTTCGGTTTCCAATTAATAAAAAGAAGAATAAAACAACAATGCCACACGATTTTATTCATTGAATCAAACAGAAAATTATAAATGAAAATACAAATTTCTGTTTACAGATATATAACAGACTGTCAGCAATCCTGACAAGCAGGTTCCATGGTGTAGTTATTAGCATTTTTTACGGCAAAAGGAAAAATTATTACAACCACCAAATGATTTAATTCCACACAAGTTGTGAATTAAAAGTTACAACATCTTAATATCAAACATATTTAAAACCAAACTTTGTGTAATGACTCCTAATAATGCTACACCTTGTCTGAACATAGAGATTTCCAGAAAGATAGAATGTAAGGCTAAGGCATATAGCCCTGAAACAATTACTCTTGTAATCTGCATTATATAAGAATATAGATTTCTGAACTACGGTAGAAGAGTACAAATCAAAACTCCCAACAGATTCCTGACTGTAAAGTTATCTATAGGAAAATAAAAAAAATGAGGAAGAGCTTATCATCTGCATTCTCGTGTTCTGGTGATTGGGGATTGTTTGAAATGAATCATAACATTCGGTAACTTTACAGAAATGACATGGCTATTCCTTTTTGGCATTAGAAATACAGAGTGGGATAAAATGTTTGGCTTACTATATAAAATCAATGGCAAAAATGAAATTTTTTAAGATACAATAACAACTGTTTCTTTGCTCTTCTTTCTGTCATTCCTGATGATGATTATTCGCCACCTGCTGGGGATTTTTCTCCCTTCGGAAAGCATTAAGGAGATCTATGCCGAGAAAAGCATTAAGCAAATTCATGCCAGCCATCCCAAACAAAGCAAGCGGCAACTCTATACCCTTTTCGAATTTGGGAGCATCTCTGATTAGCTTGATAGTGATCAAAATATGAGAGGCAAATCTCGCTAGAAAGAATGTGATCCAATTGAGAGTCCATTCTACTCTTACAATTCTACTCCTGGCATTGCGGACACCAGCCATCCGTCGCACTTTCCTCACATGTAAAAAGATGGAATGTAGCTGTATCACAAAAATGAATTTCACACTCAGGATCATACAACATTATGATTAAATGATACACAAAAAAAAAAAAAAAAAAGAAAGTACTAACAGGTGGAGAGATTACACATACAATAAAGAAAAAAGAATCATAAAATATGCAACAACTTTTGGTAAGATAATGATATGTACCTCGCAAATGAGAGTGAGAATAAGGTAATTGATGGTGACATTTCGATACAAAGCAAGAGTAAAACAAATGAGCAGCAACAGATGATGCACTAGAATGGCAGGGATCAAACCGCTGTATAATCGATAAAGCAGCATATCCAACTGATCATATGCAAAGTAACCACATGAGAAGCACAAAGCGGGATATGCCCATGGCCAAGTATCGCCAACCAACTCCGAGTGCTCAAACATACCATTTGAACCATTTCTTAGACATTTATTAACCAAAATGAACACCACTGCAAAGGACATAGATATGCAATTGATACAGGATACTAGTTATAAAAATGTTGAAATACAATCTAATCAAAAAAATATTAATGCATAATCCAGTTTTAGAATACGAAGAACGCCAGCTTGCTGTATCTGTTAAGTTTGGTTTAAGTTGTGCCAGGAGATCAGCTTTAAAATTTTTTGTTGAGCTTGAATTTTGATTCTTCTCATGCTTGCTGACGAAGTGTTTAGAATCAATTATTGCATATTTTCTTCCATCACAGTTTTAAACATTTCTCTGAAGGAATAACTATATAGAAAACAATGCTGTATAGCCAGTTTTAAAATTGGCTATAAAACTCAATGGCATCAACATCAAACAAGACGTAGGCCGTGAATGTGATCATCCAATTTTTTTGCAGATTTATACAAACATCTTTGATCTCTCCAACTCCTAAATTATAATAACATGCCTAGCTAACGAACAATTTGGTTATAGAGAAATAACTATACAGGAAACAATGGCAATCGGACACTCAAAGGCATTGAATAGGAATTCATGGTCCAACACACACACACACACACACAGACACACACACACAGACACATACATATATATATATACACACACACATAAGAGAAACCCCTGTCTCCTCAATCCCAACTAGCTATAGACCACTACCATGTCTTGTTTATTTTTAGTATAATTTCTAATGATGCCATTTTCAAAGCACATATCAACAAGCTTAAGAAGATTGACTAAATCCTCCAAACTTTAACCTTAGATAGTTTCACTTTCACCTCCATGTCGATAATAACTAATAAAAACACCAACAACAAGAACAATGATCCCAACTCCGAGGCCAGCAACTACACAACATTCACACCTTTACCAAAATTTCATGTGCCAAGCACTTCCCGTCATACATCCTGTCACGTATACACTCAACACTTTTATATAGTCTTTTTCCATCCAAAAAAAAAAAAATTACTTTCCACTTCAGTAAAATGAAATCTAGCAACAATTATTTCATTTCTGAAGAAAACAAATATCAAAACCATTTTCCAGAATCACAAAACATCAAGAGTAAACAAACGCCATAGCATTGCATTAACACAAAGAATTGATAAACAAGAAATAACCAGATACCCATTTCAGCAAAGGAAGCAAAAACCTAAAACAAGATTTCGAAAACAAGCAAAATATTAGAACCTGAACCGGATGTGACGGTGGAGTGGAGAAGAGAGACAGAAGTGTTGACAAACAGAGGATCACGAGAGATTGAAAATCGGATAACCCAATTAGCTATTTGGTAAAAACAGGCACCAGAGACGATAAAGAGAAGTTGTTTGCGCTTGTTGAATAGAATTTCGAACAAAACAGACACCGACCAGAGAAGCAAAGTGGCCAAAAAGAAAACACCCGCCTTGTTCTTATCGCTCTGTTTGGAGCTTGTTCTTGCCATTGAAGAAGAAGCTCTGAGAACAAAATTCTACCTATTGATTCAGTGTAGAGACAGAACTGGAACTTGGATGAAGCTTTCTCTTCGTGCCGTTGAGATGTTGGTGAGTTAAAGAAACGCATTGTACATGACCTATTGTACGACGGTTGTACAATAAAAGTTTTTTAAAAAAAAAAATTGATTTTTTATTTTATTATCATATATTTTTGAATCTTATAAATAAATAAATAAAATAAAATCCCTTTATTTTCCCCAAATTATATTTACTCCATTTATTTTTCGTATTTCATGCAAGAAACACTTTAACAATTTTAAAATAATTTCACTTTAGTCCCTAATCTTTCACAAAAATTTTACTTTACTTAATTAGTTTAACATTTTTCATAAAATCTTTGAACACTTTAATATTTGTGCTACCTTGGACTACTATATTAACATTACTTTAGTCTCTCTTATCTTATGAATGTCGAAACTAGTACGTGTATTATGTGAACCTAATAAAATACGCTCAATAGATATAAAGAAATGACACTATTTTTTATCTTTTAAGGGTTTAAAATGATGTTATTTATATAAATAAAATGGAGTTAAAATATTCAATGTAAGTCGAAGTTGGTAGATGTTAGTGAATTTTATGAAACTACTTCAGTATCCTTTGGGCATTAGATGGAATGAATAGACGGAGGTTTAGGGACTAAAATGAAATAAAAATATAATATTAAGAATATTTATAAAAATTAGGGGCTAAAGTAAATTATTGGGAACAATAAACATTTTTTTGGTCAGATTACTTACAAAAATAGTTAAGAACAATTTTATTATTATTATTCAAAGTGCAAGAAGTTAACTCTTGAAGCAAAATAATTAATTTTATGGTAATGTTATTTTACCTAAATTAACATAAAAAAAATCAATATTTATTTTAATTAAGAAATTGTTGAGAATAAAACTTTATAATTTTTAATTCATTACTTTGAAAAAAAGGTATAACTCAAAGGGATTACGTGGAAAGTTACTTAGTTAACTTTTGATTCTTTTCTTGTAGGTAATGTAATCACTATTCACTTTTCTTGTGAAGAGTTTTTGCTTGTGATATGGGTACAAAATGATCAATATAAGTAGATAAATTAGTATTATTTTTAATATTAGTAATTTTTAATAAAATATTTGGGTACATAAAATTTGAAATCCAAATTTCACTCTTTAAATTAGTTTGTTGCTCTTTGAGTAACAATTTTTTTTTTTTAATTTTAAAATTTTAAACATCTTAAATATAAAAAAATAAATAAAAACATAAATCAACCAATGCTGTAGAAGAATTTTACTTAAAATTATTTTTAATGCACAAAATAGAAAATAAAAAAATTTAAAATATAAACTATATAAATTAAAATAATTAATATAAAATTTAAAATATATAATATAAAAAGATTGAAGTACGAACGTAAAACTTAAAATGATTAATATAAAAGTTAAAATTTTTTTATGTATATTACATTTAGCCAAACTCATCAAAATGTGAAATTTAAAGATAAAAAACTTAATTTTCTCTCAAGTAATGAGTATTCTATTAAAACCAATAAAATTAAATTATAAAATTATTTATTCTCAATTATTATGATAGATAACATAACAAACATATAAATTAAAATAAATAATTACGTATTAAACAACAACTTTAGAAGTGGCAAAGCATTGGGTTGGGGATGGACATCTCCAAATCCGCGTATGCATTTGTGACAAAAATAAAATACCAAACTTATACAAAATTTATAGTAAATTTAACATTTTATTATCAAATTTATGTGAATATTTGTTGATTTTTAGTGAGTTTTTGTTTTTTTAATGTATACTTATATTATTATAAAATATCAAATTTAAATTTACAATATATTTAATTAAACCAATAAATTTTAGGTATTAATTTAAAATAAAATGTATCATTCACATAAAATATTAAATTCATCAATATAAAATAAAACTAATCACAATAATTTCATAAAATAAATACATAACAACTGTACTAATTTATACATAAAAACTACAAAGTATGTAAGAGAGGTTAAAAAAGCACTCACTAAGTGTTTTAAAAAAACTTACAAAAAATACAAACTTTAAAACTTTTGTTTAGTATTAAAACAAAATTTTTAAATTTTAAATAATATTTTTTCTGATTCTAAAATCAAACAATACTATATTTTAGTTCTTTGAATAAAATATAATTTTATAATCTAAATTATAGTAATTTATAAAGTTGGTATTATTTTAGACAAATTAATTAACTCTCAAATAGATTTATTATATTTTTTAAAATTATATTCTTAACCCTAGATAATCAAATTTATATTTTTTCTTTAGTCTTCACTCATCATAAAATAATTTAAAAATTACATACATAATACTTGGTAATTTAAAAATGAAGAGAATTGACAACTTGAAAAAAAATATTACCACTTAAAAATATTTCTTTACTATTTAGTGAAACCTAATACACACACACACACAGAAAATAATGTGTAAATTAAAGTAGTTCTTCTCCCATTTTTTTATTTATTATTTTTGGTGAATTGTTTATATATTTAGTTAGAGTTATAATTTAATTAAAAATTTTAATTTAAATTAAACGTAAGATAAAATAAATTTTAAATAAAAATATATATTTAAAAATAAAATAATAATATATAAAAATAACTTAATAGATACTCAGTTGATATTTATTTGTATACATGTTCATAATAAACTTGTCCAAACTTTTAATTTTTTCAAACCTCTTAAAAGGCATAATAAATTCATTCCACTAAGATAAGTATTGGTGTGGGTGCAAACTTGTAAATAAAATTGTTATCCCTAAATGACTCCTAATATTATTATGCTACCTGCACTTGATCAGGATATAAGTTTTTTATTTTAACATGACAAATATGACATTATTGACATCAAATTTTAAGAGTCATCACTAAAAGAAGAAGAAGAAGTTTCCGAAAATATCCCTAGACAAAGATACTTTTACTTTGTATAGCATAACATGTGGCCAAATGTTTATAAAACCAAGCAATCTCATTCACAAACTAAATAGTATCTAAGCATATTCCAAAATCATGTCAAGCACCCAAATTCCCTCCTTCCCCTTCGTGCAATTTTACTCCACCTCAAGCCATCAATCACAATCACGATTGAAAAAGTGGACGGACAAGAATTTTTTCGTCCCAAACACAAAAGGTTACAAATATTTGAGTCCCTGTAATTGTATATTTTTAAAAACAAAAATAAAATTTATTTTATTTATATAAAGTAAATTCCTATTTTTTATTAAAATAATTAAGTTACTCTTATAATATTAAATTTTGACCCAATATCATTTTATAAGAGAGATCGAACATGTAACATCATATCGGTATTATACTGATATAAATTAGAGGTATTCCATCGATTTAATTTTATTTTCAAATATTTGTGTTATTATTTATGTTTTCATGTTGATTTGTTGATTTATTGAACTTTCAAGTTCATATGAATTCTCGTGTTAGGTTGGTTCATTACTCTTTCACACCGTGACTCACTTTATGGTATATTATTTGGGGACCCATTTGATATAAATAGATAAAATATACAGTTATTTTTCAAAATATGAAAAAACAAAGATCCGGATGTTATTATCCAAAAGCCGAATACACCGAAACATTTCCAAAGTGAAAACGCGACAAACAAAAACGAGAAAGCAGATGGTAAAGATAGAGAAAGATATCTCAACAATCCGAGCTGGCAGCAATCGAAGATATAAAGGGCCCCACAAGTTTCAAGACACTCTCTCGTAGACCAGTAGAGCATGTGGATGCACAAGCAGTCACGTGTACGACAGAAGTGTCCACGTTTATCCACGTGGCATCCAACGGGAGGACAACCGAGATCGCGGGAAACACCAACCTCTTATCTACGAAATCCCAAAAATAAATCTCTCTCGCTAAGTCTGCTTACATTTTTCTTTCTCCCTTCTTTTCTCCCTCTGAAGCGCGTGCTTTGCAAACGCCATGACCGCCATCGTTACTGCTGCAGTTCCGTCTCTTCCAATCTCTCTGTGTAGACCGGCGAAGATTAATACCAAGAAGGTTTCATTATTTAAATGATTTGTTTATCTGGGTAGCTTTTAAATTTGGCGGAAAATTTAGTTTTAGTTTAATATTTAGCTTTTGTCAGTGTTGTTGAAACTTGAAATTGTTGGGGAGGAACCAACCCAACAGAAATATGTGACATATTTTTATTTTTCTTTTCTGTATTCATGAATGTATAACTTAGATCATCTTATAGTTTTAGTTCACATCGTGTCACCTCAAGTTAATCCCAACTTGTTATCTTTGTTGCCGCTTCGTTTGCTTAATATTGAGAGTTAAGATCAGTGAATTATTGCTTTCATTGTGATTCTTGTACTGTTAAATTGATCTCGGCCTTTAGCTCAAGAGAAGAAATTTTGTCTTGTTGGCTGGCTTCTTTAGCTTAGATTGTGACACTAATACCGAACAGATGATATTTTTTATTAGTTTTCGTTATAAAATCTTATCTGCATAGCTGCAAGATGTGAAGTATTATGTTTTGAATGAGTCATTGATTTAGCCAGAAAAAGAAAGAGCATTTGTGAGCTTAACTTGCTTGTGGGTTTTCAGGGCGTTCAAGGAGGATTTAGGGTGTTTGCTGTATTTGGGGAGGATGGTGGGTTGGTAGATAAGAAGAGTGCATGGAGCACACTCTTCAATGTGGAGGATCCAAGGTCTAAAGTCCCACAATGTAAGGGAAAGTTCTTGGATGTGAACCAAGCTCTTGAAGTAGCTCGATATGATATTCAGTACTGTGATTGGAGGGCTCGACAAGATGTGCTTACAATTATGCTCCTCCATGAAAAGGTCTCAGCTATTTCTGAACTTCCTTCAGATGTTTCTAATTTCTTATTGCAATTATATAGCCATGTATGCCTAGTGTTATTATGGTATTTTATCTCACAAGTTGTGAACATGATCAATCAAACTGATATTATCATATGACTAACATCATAATAGGATTTTGGTTGCTTTCTCCTGCCAATTCTCACATTTATGAACATTGGTGTAGGTTGTGGAAGTTCTAAATCCTTTGGCACGTGATTACAAGTCAATTGGCACCATGAAGAAAGAACTAGCAGGGTTGCAAGAAGAACTAGCTCAAGCACATAATCAGGTTTGGAAAATTAGCAGACAACAATAAGTATCATTTATCTCAAATTACTGTAAATGCTCTTCTTAGTTAGGTTCAGTGACTTATGTGGAATGAAATGCTTTTTCCAGGAGCAATTTTTATTGACTCCACACGTAGTTCAAGGACACAATTGTTACTGTTAAGAAATATAGAGGATACTTCCGTAAATGCTCTAATCCCTCACCATTTGACTTGACTGTAAACAGAAGCTATGCACACTTGTTGGCATTTGGGAAATTTAATATAAAGTACAATTTGTTTGGCTAAATACAATTTTCTCTTCAAGTTCTCTTTGGCTCGCTCACTTTCTTGCATTTTACAATCATTTTCTCGATAACTAAACATCCAACTAGACTGAAGCAGTCGTCATCATTAATCTATTAGGACACACATCCATCACTGAGAAGCTAAAAGAAACCTAATACTATGTTCTGCCCCTTTGATCATGTGCTTACTCTATAACTGTTATCTCATAACCAATTTACTCATGACCAACAACAGGTTCATATATCAGAAGCAAGGGTTGCCACCGCCTTAGATAAACTAGCTTACATGGAAGAATTGGTTAATGATAGGCTGTTACAAGATAGAAGTACTTCCGAAACTGAGCAAACAAGCACTTCTCCAAGGACTTCTATGCAATCTCTGGATACTGTAAAGGGAAAATTGCCCCGGAAAAGCTTGAACATTTCAGGTCCAATTCAATCTTACAATTCCCGCTTAAAGAACTTTTGGTACCCAGTTGCTTTCTCCACTGATCTCAAGGATGATACTATGGTATGTCTATCAGTATTTTGCTTCTTAATCAATGTAGGCAAAGCTTGTGTTTTGGGAAAGTGAAATAATTGAGATAACAAGGGTTACACATTTTTTGCTTTTATTTCTTTTACCTTTGGTTACATTAATATTGTCACATCGCCACAGTATATTCACTCCATGTGCTTTAACAAGTTTGTATGGAAACCATTTACTTCGTGGATTTTTCTGACAAGTGTCCAAGCACCTTTCTGTTTCAGATTCCAATTGATTGCTTTGAGGAACCATGGGTTATCTTTCGTGGTAAAGACGGGAAGCCTGGATGTGTCCAGAATACATGCGCGCATAGAGCATGTCCGCTTCACCTCGGTTCAGTAAATGAAGGCCGTATCCAATGTCCTTACCATGGTCAGTATTAATTACATGCATTCATCAAAGATTATCCTCAATATTTGACATTAAACAAGTCTTTTCATGAAATTTACTGACCCATGAAAAATTTGTTGCTGATAAATATCAGGGTGGGAATATACAACAGATGGGAAATGCGAGAAAATGCCATCTACACGATTGCTTAACGTTAAGATAAAATCAGTGCCATGTTTTGAACAAGAGGGAATGATATGGATTTGGCCCGGTGATGACCCTCCGATGGCCACTCTTCCTTGTTTATTGCCTCCTTCAGGATTTGAAATCCATGCTGAGGTATCGTATATAAAGGCATTATAATTGTTTCAGATAATTATGAATGCAAGAAGTATGTGTATCCTGCTAGCTTGGTTTTATGAAAGATATATCTCTTCTCATATTTCAGTGTTGTTGAATGGCAGATCGTCATGGAACTTCCCATCGAACATGGGCTACTTCTAGATAACCTTTTGGATCTTGCACATGCACCGTTTACTCACACTTCCACCTTTGCCAAGGGATGGAGTGTCCCCAGGTTTGTAAAATTAATGATATTCACTGTAATTTATGAATTGGAAAATTTTAAAAGATTCTATTTGTCTGGGGCTAAGTGGATTCACTTTTCTTGCTTTGTTGTTTCATGCACGGCATGAATTCTCAGCTTGGTGAAGTTTTTGACACCTGCATCCAGCCTTCAAGGATATTGGGACCCTTATCCAATAGATATGGAATTCCGACCACCATGTATGGTGCTATCAACCATTGGTATCTCAAAGCCAGGAAAATTGGAGGGACAAAATACCCGGCAGTGTGCAACACATCTTCACCAACTTCATGTCTGCTTACCTTCGTCACCAAAGAAAACAAGGTTACTATACCGAATGTCACTAGATTTTGCTCCCGTGCTGAAGCACATTCCTTTAATGCAATATGTATGGAGGTATTTTGCAGAACAGGTAAAAGTTGTTCCTATCAGCCCATGCTTGTGCATACGTGTTTCTCTTTTCTAAGAAATGCTTGCTTAATTTCTTGAAATCAATCAACACAGGTGTTGAACGAGGATCTACGACTTGTCGTTGGCCAGCAAGAGCGAATGATTAACGGGGCAAACGTCTGGAATTTGCCGGTAAGCTATGACAAACTCGGGGTAAGGTATAGATTGTGGAGAAAAGCTTTGGAACAAGGAGCTAAGCAATTACCCTTCACCAAACCAATGTAAATTTCACGTCCGACAAATAAATTGACTTCTCTCTAAGCTCACATCACAACCAAAGCTCTCCGTCTCAACTCCACTCTCGAGCAAGGCTTGCAAATAATCAACAATTAGCCATTGAAGTTGCGGGATTTGGTTTTGGTGTTCTCGGAGGAAAACTCACGAGACATCACGGAAACTGTGAATTTATCTGAGGCAGAAAAGAGTGTGTCTCCGTATACGGAGGTGTATAATTCTAGCGAAGTTCTGCATTTATTGTTTTCGTGTACAGTGTCATAATTTTTTTTCACCTCTTCCTGGCGGATGAGTGATCTCTGTTTTATTGTAGCGTCACCATGTTCAATGAAAATCCAAGATTTGCAACTGCTCTTTGCCAAAGATGATTCTGTGTACAAGTGCTTTGTGCCAAAGAAGAAAAAGAAAAGCAATAAAAGTAAACCTAATTACAGACAACAGAAATCAGTCAACACTTTTTAGAACTTTCAATACCATCGGCATCGGTGGCTCGCATAAACACTCTCCGGTGGATCAATGGTATCTGAGTCTGTCTCTTTTTTTATATATATATATTATTTATAATCAGGGCATAATTTATTTATTTATGACAAATAGATCCCAACTCTATTGTACTAACAAACAAAATTGTTCTTGTACACAATATTATGATCAAGCAATTGCAATATCCGAATAAATCTGTTAAAGAAGACGAATCCCATTTTATTCAGACAGTTTTCCGAATAAAAACTTCCATTTTGTTCATGAAAGAAACAAAACCTTACACCTACATTTACAAAATTCATGTCTGACCACACTAAAACCCAAAAAAGAGAACAAATTTACAATTACGGAGCAGAACCACAGAAGGGGCAGAAACTGAACTCGGGTTCAACAACTCGGTAACAAGAGCGACACCGCAAAACATCAGAAACGGCAGACGGCGGCGGCAGAGATTCACGACCAGTCGCGGAAAATTCCGGAGGAAAAAAGAGATTACAGTTATTACAATACATCGCCGGCTCTTTGTCCGGCCATTTCCAAACGGGAACGAAGAACAACTTTAAGACTTTCTCGTATTCAACGAGATCGGCTCTTGATCAGCAGTTGATGCACATGCCCTCACCGGTTTTCAGAACCCAACGAACCTGTTCATTAACTCCGCCAACGAAGAAGAAGAACATTTCTGTTTTTTTTCTTTTTTTTTTTTTAACGTAATTGAATTTTAATCTCGATTTTCTGGGTGCCTGGGTTTTACTGTATACAAAGGATTCGAGAATTTCGGATATGGAGTTTGCTGGAGGGTTCTGGGTTTTTCTTGCTAACTCCTAATAGTCCGGTGTCGTTTTGAGGCCAAGGAAGGAAAAGAACATTAAGAAGAGTTAGAATGCGTTTTGGTATTTATTGGCTATTTGACACCAAATTAATGAACTTTGTCTAAATACAAAAATATTTATTTATTTTAAAAAATGGATATATTCAGAAGGAAAACAAAAACATACTCAAAAAGTAAAACTCAGCTCAGCTCAGTTTTGATTTCCACCGTGGTAAAGAGTGTGCACCAAAATGAGCAAAAACTTGTAAGATGAACTGTGAATCATCTGCTGGTATTCAAGAAATTTATTTGCTGTTAATTATCTACACGAAAACTTGACCCAGGTTAGACTTAGATCAATCATTTGGATTCTTTCTTTACCGGTACTAAGAAAAGTAGTAACTTACCATATCTTGAACGAAACTGATGAAGCAAAAATTACGATGTCAGTTTCTGTTGGATTTCTCGATGAATCTGTACAAGAAATTCGACATAGGAGGGGCCACTCGGATGCTTGTCTTCTATCATATGTGAAAAGAACAACATTCCTGGAGAAAAAAGAAAAAGATCAACGTAAAATGATCAAAAACTGGGTAATTCGCTTCTCTTAACGAAACCTTGCAATCATTGGACAATTCGATAAAATTTATTATGTACTTGGCATGCTACATATATAACCAAATATGAGCCATCTTAAAAGAATTTAGAATGATCATTATACAGCTCCACACTAAAATGAACTTCGGATTGACATCGAATTTTTTTTTTTTTTAATCTAAATAATGACATATTAGTCAAGGTTGTGCCAGAAATTTATGTCAAAAATATTGTAGCACACTCTAAAAGTCTATTCTCAGGGGATTTCAGCTAGACAATTTATTATTTGGGAGAATTCTTCCCCAAACACACCTAGGGATCAAACGCCTAATGCAACTTGCCACCGTGAAGTGAGTTGCAGGTGGCAACTTGACATCAATTTCCTTTGACCATCAATCTATATAAAATACTTTGTTTCATGGCCGAAAATAACTGCCAAATAGGTCGGTCAGCCAATAAGATGCCAACTTAAAAGGTCAGTTAGCCAATAAGGAGCCAACTTTTAGAGTCCTATTCATCTAGTCCGATCCTTTTTGGTATGCAAGGGTAAAATATTCATTAAAAACCTCACAAACTGATTGCTAAATAGAATCCATCAGCACAGATACTAAGACGACACTGATAAGAGAGAAGGTATTAAGAAGCTTGTACAACGCAATAATAAGATTATGCAAAAGGGGAAAACAAGATTACAACAAATGGCAGAACAAAAAATGGACAATATAAGATGACTACAAGTTCATAAGAATACGGATGACTTTTGCATAAAAGGATAAGGACTTTGCCTAGCAGCATATTAAAATTTCCAAATTTGCATAAAAGGATTACAAGGCACTGACCTGAAGCATCTCCTTTCTTGCACAACTTCATGCTGCAAGAAAGTAAAAGATTGAAATGCACTCAGATGGGGAATCATTTCAATTGGGAAGATATCAAACCTTTATTTTTTTTAAAAAAAAAAAAAGAGAAGAAAATCTAACAAACAGAATCAAGCATACCGGAGGTAGGAACATCTTTGGCGACGTATCTCATTTACAACATTATTGAATTTCTTTGATAATGGATTGTCATACTGCTGCGGCATAAACTGAACACACATAGGGTGTAAGTTATGGATTAAAAATTTACAAAGGCAAAAACTAATCCCAGTTTTTTCTGGTACATATCACTTACTAAAAGTACTTCTTTTAGCAAACCAAATAATCACATGATACAAACTTTTCAAAAAAAAGAATTCTTGTGTCTAGATGGTTCAACAGTAATAAACTTGGATCAGGCAATGGATGCACGCCATTTGATATATGGATTTTAATATTGTTGTAATTTTACATGACATTATTTAAAAAAAGGGGAAAAAAACAGTAAAGTTCCCAATCTAATCTGGAGATGGACACAAAACTGACCATGCCAAAAGGTTAAAGTCCTTTTGCCCCACAATTTATGCATTCTTGAAAGGATTAAAATGAAACTACCTGGGTGGGAATTTCATCAACTGAGGAAATGCCAAAAAGTTGTCGCAACATATCTGAATCCACAGAGCTACCAACATATATTAAGCAATCTTGACCATTCTCAAGAAGATAAATGCCCTTGTCACTCACATTTTCACTGGAAAGTGGAATTTTAGAAGGAACATGTGATCCATTCCCGTCCTGTCAATCAAGCAGAAAATTACCAATGCCTATTAGGAGTGTATTAAGAATATGAAATCAAACGAAAACCGATTAGATGGTCAATACCTTTGAATTAAGGTCATGAATGGGTACCATCCTGGGGAACACCAGCAAAATTGTCAAAGGTATAGAAAGGGAAGAAGTTTGACTAGCCCAAAAGGACCAATCATCAATTCTCCCATCAGTTCGCAACCCAGTGTCTTTGAGTAATGCTGAAAAAGATAAAAATAAACACAATAAATTATCAACCCAAGCACAATTTTTTTTTCCCAAGAAGACCCAACATGTTTTAGGACAAACCAATTCACCAATAAAAGAGACACAAAGGTGTACAGTATTATTTTCCCAACAAGACCCAACATGTTTTAGGACGAAGCAATTCACCAACAAAAGCGACACAAAGGTGTACATTTGGAAGAAAAAAAGGGACCACCAGAAAAATAAATAATACACAAAAGTCATTCAGAAATGGGTGTAACTGATTCAATCTCACTTGTTTAAGATGCATCCAACCAAGCGTTGCATTTAATAGAAAAGTTGTGTAATATTCAAGATTCATTTTAGCTACTATACCCATTCACCAAATTACAGCCATGTCTAGAAGTAGACATGTTTAAAGGGTTGGGCTGGCTTGGGCCCAGCACGGCCCTTTAACAGTAAAGCCCAGCCCAACTCAAGCCCATCACATGCCTGGGCTGGGCTGGAAGGTAGGGGCAGGCACATGGGCCTGTGAGCCCCGGTCCCACATATAATTTTATTAAAAAATATTTTTTTTTGAAAATTATAAAGGTCCACAGACTGGCCTGACACAGCCCATTAGAGCCAGGGCCTATAGGTTGTGCCGGGCCTCTTTCTTTTTCTGCCAGGCCAGGCTGGACCTCATGTGCTCAATTTTCGTACGCTGGGTCGGCTGGTCCTTTTGACACTCCTATCTGGAAGTCTATAAATTACAAAAATACAATGCCCCAAGAACTTAAAATAAACATAGTCATAAACATAATTAGAGAAACAGAAGGGAAAGAATGAAAAAAAATGGGCCATTCCAGAACAGAGACAATTTTTCAAAACCTCTAGGCTCTTGAATTTCTTTGTTTATCTTAAGTTTCTTGTTGCCTACATTTGTGGTTGAAAGGTGAAAAAAATTATCCTATCGTTAATGATCAATGATTATTCAATTAAGCATCACATTTAAAAGATTAAAAAGCAAAAGCAGAAAGCTCGTGCTAAAAATGATCTACTTTAAAATATAAGTTTTGATAAGGAAACTAAAAAAATAAAATAAAATTCATTTACACCACATCTTTTCACATAACAAGTCATCTTATCTATTTCTTTTTTCAGCGTAAGAGCCTTTATGCATCTATATTTGCAAGAGAAACCAAAAAAAAAAAATGAAAAAGAATTCAACAAGCATTTGAACTGCTTTAGAAAAGGCTAGTTTATTAGAAGAAAGTTCAGCTTGAAACATACCAAGGGTGTATAGTGGTAGAAGCTTAAGTGACTCTGGAAGAATGAGCTGTCCAGTTGATGAAACTGTCACACAGAATTTCCGATATGAAACCAGAATGTTGGTGCAAAACTTTATCACTTGCTCCCTAACATGCAAGAGTGGAATGGAAGGGATTTCATTGGCAGCTACATAGAGGGTAAATTGAAAAAATATTATCAGCATTCTTGCATATTTAATTACAAGATTTATAACATGAAATGTAGAATACTAGTTTAAAAAATAAAATTAGAGCATCATTTTTAATTTGATGGGTGCAAGTAAGCAGAATACTAGTTAAAAAAATTGCTGGTGTGTAAAAGAAGGCATAAAATGAGGGACAAAATGAAGATATAGAGAACCAAATTACTTTGCTTTAAAAAACAGGCAAATTGAGTATCCAAGTCAGCCGAGCGGAACAAATTACTAATCATATTTGTGCATGGCAGAGATAAATTTGTTACTCGAATTCTTCTTTGGCCATCTACAGTGGTGTAGAGTAGAGCACACTGTAAAATAGAAGATGCAATATAAGTTAAGGCTAGAAACATTCACCTTTCAATAGTAAAATAAGTGACAGACCCTACAGAAGCTATAATGGAACCTGGAAAGCACACTCTGAACCATCCCACAATTTATCATCATGCATTAAGGTTACCATGATGGACTTATCACAGTCAATCTGCAGAATTGAAAGGATTAGTCAGGATTGAATAAGCTCTGCAATGTTATGATAAATGCAATCAGTTAAAGTCAGAAATATGTCAATGAATTATTGTATAAACAGGCAATAATCATCTTTTCTCCAATTAGCCTGGCTTAATTTGTGGGCTAAATTATGCAAGAAAGAAAGGATCAACTGTGCAGTTCTGGCAACATGTAGTTTTTTGCTTATGAAGAACATTAATGTTTTTGGTACAGATAAAAGAGCTGAGTTTTGTGGAAGTATGCTGTCATTGCTCTTTCGCAATTGATTTGGAAGGAAAGAAATGGTGATGTTTTTCAGGACAAGAGGGGAGGTTTCTAATTGTTTATGGGATGAATTCAGTTTCATGCACCCTAATGGCCTGCAACTAAGGGACTTTAAGGCACTTCATTCTTCTTCAATGTTCTTAAACATAAATAAGTAAATAAATAAAAGTTATATGTCTCCAAGGTGATAGCCCAGTTGCTTTGGCCCCTTGCCATGGAAGCAAGAGGTCAAGGGATTAATTCCCCTCACACCAACCTTAGAAGGGGAATTTCTTTAATTTCAGCTTGTGCATGGCATGGAGTGGGATTTGGGGTGTGGAACTTAAAAGTGTAGGTCAGTGGCTCATAATGTTGACTTAAAAATAGATGGTCCTTGCCCCACCAAAGTTCTTTCACTGGGTGCGGTGGAGGCAAGGGGTTAAATGGCAATATTTCTCTTCACGGCACATAACGGTAATATTTCTTTGCAGTATCCCTAAATCATAGTTCAAACTTCTTTGCAATAACATTACTGATAGTAACTGTCAACATCAATCATGATATGGAAAAGAAGTTCATAAGCAACAACGACTGACAAATTTAAAAACTTGGCTATTTTAGTGGAAGAGAATGAAAAAGTACAAACCCCAGGTAGGTCAACGTCCATAGGAACAGTTTTGCAAAAGTTTCCAGAGTACTCTTGCACTTCAATACCCTGTAAACATAAAAGAAGCAGTTGGCATACTATTATGATGAACTTACGTAGAAAACAGCAATTATCATCTTAATAGTGACAGAACCGGCAACAAATTTTCAACACCATAAACATAATACCTGGCTGCATCTCACACGCATGACAGCTTCAAATCCTTGGGGCCTGATGATATTCCATCTAAGATCATTGTAAAGCTTAGCAGGATCCGATAGAGCTGAGAAGGGGTAATAATAATATACCTGAAGTAACCCACACAAACAAGGAAAAAGATACGAATCTGAAAGATAAGGAATCGTTGGCAAGACGACATAATTACAATTGTAATATATTTTGACATTTAGTTACACTTCCAATTTTTTAGTCATAGGAAGGGCTAAAAGATAAGTTAATTCAAGTGATGAAAGGATTATCACTGGATAGTCAGCAAGGTCTATGAGTTCTACACTGTGAGTCATTTGTAACCCATAAAATGATAACTTTGTTCATTTGACCATCTAACAAGGTTGATGGAGAAAGGCACAATTACATTTTTGTTCATGATATGCATTAAGCTGATGTGATAAACTACAATATATAATAAAAGAAACAGTCTGTATAAGAAAATAGACAATACAGCCAAAAACAAAAAGCTAGGCATTAACTAATACCTGTCCTCCAGTAGTCCTTGGGATGACAGAGATAGAAGCAATGTCTACATAAGTTTGTGTAGTGATAAATAAGTCGACACAGACCTAGAAAATGTTTGAAAAGAGAATTAAACTGGACAAAAGTATATTAGTCTCAACCTCACAACCAGCTTCATGGGCAGCATTCTGAGTAAATATCTCTCGCTCATACTCAAGAAAACCAAATTACTTGCATTTACCTGATACTCAGCCAAATCAATTGCCATTGTCTTCAGAGTTTTGTCTGCCGGTTGCAGTAATTTATGGGTCTCCTAAAATCATAGATAAAGTAATTTTTCAATACAAAGTACAACATGACCTTCTGTTGACCAAAATTTCCTTACACCATAAATAGAAAGAAAGAATCCATTTAGAAAACAAGTGAACTCACAAATTGTCAAGTAGGTGGAAAATTAAGACAATCCAATGTGGAAAACTGAACAATAGATTACAAAATTGAACTTTTTCCCATTACTTAAATGCATCTAAATAACATAATGACTATTTTGTAAACAAAAATTGAGACATAATTTATTATAATCTCTCTAAAATGAGATAAAGAGCTAAACCTTCCAACCATAAAATAACACACACATAGAAAACAAAAAAGCAGTTCACGAAACTAATTAACACACTAACTATTATATGCTCAATAGTATTGAATTCATTTCATCAGAAACACAGAACATGAGCCAAAAGTTAACCTCTCAACTATAGGAACATAAGTAAATACCCATTCAGGAAATAAAGTTCAAGTTAGCAGCCGTCCAAAAAAGTCATTTTCCAGTTGTAAATTTCAAACAGTATGAACAATTTGGGGTATTCAAAGGGAATCAATAGCTACACAAGGCATGTTAGAGTATATTGCAAGTAAAACAGCAAAAGAGATCCCGTAGGGGCAGGGTGCATTGAGTCAAACATTTAGTGCAGTAACTGTCTCAACATTACAAGCATATCTGCCTCATTTTCTCTACCCAGTCCTAGGAAGCATAGATGAATTACACAGTAATTTAAAATGACAAAGAAAGACTAGAAACAATGTTCACTTCATACTTAATGTTAACTAGATAAATATATTTCTGCAGCAAAAGATGCATGTTTCTTTAGTAGGACCAACCTAATGCATCTTACGCAGTAAATGCAAGACTAATGCAGGTTTATTACTCCTGGAAGAAACAAGCATCAAGAGAAAACAAAGATATGAAATATTTATACCTTCTCCCCAACAGAGATGTTAGTTCTACCTTCAGCCTCCCTGGAAGATAGGTTTCCAATGCCTGTTGATGGCAAGACTGTACACAAAATGGTACAATAATCACAACACAATGGAAAAAAAGGCTAGTATAGCACATGAACCTCGGCAATCATTTACTTACAATGGTTTGATTCTACACAACATACATACACGTATGAGTGTATTCTTTGTATTCTTTTAAATTTGAACTATAAGTAAACTTCAATTGCAATGTAATGTTCACTCAATTAAAATGAAGAAAATAAAAAGTGTTGATCACTTGACATCCAAATTCTAAACCATCCATTTTGCTTCCTTCTGGCAAAGAAACACAGCCTGAGTTTTCCTAAAAGATACAAAAGCACTGGATTGGACAATCTGCCCCTTTTTTTAATGTTTCCACACACCCAACCCCCTCTCCACCCATCCACAAAAAAAATTAAAGAAATTACCACTCCAAGGTTGGTATGACGGTGAATCGATCCATTGACCTCTTTCTTACACGGTAAGAGGCCAAACCAACTAGGCTATATGAAACTCCAATTACTACACAATCCCATTTTCTGATGTCATGAAACTCCAATCTCTCATGCTCAGAAGTCTAGATCCCAGTTCTTCATTCTGCACAAGAACTCAAATGAGCACTTAGAAGCTGGAACTGCTGCTTCTCTTTTTTCACATGACTTCAATGACAATGCTCTTACCATGACCCAAAATGTTATTAATCACAAAACTACCAAATGCACAGACCTCTTTTTCTTTTTAAAAGAAAAAGATATCCTGTGTTAATGTAATGAGATTTATAGAAAGGTGGACATGACCGTGAACAATTGACACTGTGCAAATAGATCCTTACAAATGTGTCCTGAAAAACTCTCAGAAATAGCTATGAACAGGTCCAGAAGTCAATCCAAGATACAAAAATTAGCCCACAACTGTGTTCCAGTTTAAGTTTACATAGAAGTACAACATATTCAGGAATGCTTTGAATACACGCTGAAAGACAAAGCTAATGAACAGACTTTGTACCACCTTGTATTGTAACCTGACCAATACCTAAACAGTTTGATTTACAAAAAATAATAATTTTCTGGACAAATTTTCAGCATCATATTCTAGGGCTGCAACTCAGATTCAATTCAAACTGAGAACCAAGACAAACGGGACAAATTAGGCTGCTTTTGTTGAATCTTACTGTGTTCCACATTAATGCATCGCAAAATCCTCGAGGCAGGTTTGGTTCTTGGTTGCTTTATTTTATATAATTATTTTCATCAGTAGTTAAGCTTGGTCCTTTAAAAGCATGTGATGCCTTCACTTTTGCAAGTTGTACGAGTCATCCGACAAGTTATCAGCACAAATTAGCAGAAGCTTTTTTTCTACTGTGAATAAAATCCCATATCGGAAGTGGATGCACTGGGTGGAAATCATTCCCCAACTAGCCTTCTAGTTACTACATTGCAATATTGAGCAATGCTGGGCTTTCAACGAGCATCTTTCTTTGGATCATACAACATCTCAGCAAATAGCATGCAGGAAATGCTCCAACATCTTTGTATGTCTTAGCTCCTTCACTGACCCAAAAGGCTAAAGTGGGTAAGGGATTTAACTTCCAATTCTCTCATCATACACCACCATTTTGATGGAGCTTAAAATGTGTACAGGTGCATTAGCTGTGACCTGCGAGAAAATATTTGGGGAAACACATCCTCCTTCCATGTGATCAAACTGAAGTAGTGTAGATCCCACCAACTTCCTCCAGATCAAAAGTATATAAGTCTTTCTTTTAATTCATGATAAAGATTTTGTTTATAATCTGGATAAACTAGTTGAGCCTCCTATGCCTCCAGAGCGTCAAATAATCAAGTGACAGCATTTGGCAAGAGAAAACTATCTCATTTTGTCCCTTTAACGTAAACAAATATCTCAATTTAGAAACTAAATTTCAATGACAACAAAGTGTTGCTGTTTTCTATTGACTTTTAATCCTCTCTTTTGTAGATATATATGATTAAAAACTGTTAAAACTATGGAATAGGATATGCATAATCAATTGCACTGACCAACTGAAAACAAACATGTGACCAGAGTCATATATATTGAGGCCAGAGAGAAACAGATATGAAGATTTGTGAGCTTGCCTGACTGAAATACAAGAATCTTCCCTCCAGTACTCTTCATTGCCAGAAAAGCAGCCTGAACAAAATTGTTAGATGTTTATGAATAAATAAATATCCATCTACCATTGAAAACATTCAGACCTTTTCAACCACTCTGCTTACACTTGAAAGCCCAGCCTCTTTACTTATAAAGTATTCGACTACTGAATCAAACATCAAGGACCAATCAGGCTTTAAATCCAGCCTCACCTAATTGCACCTCCAAACTGTCCCACCTTTCCTTCACGTTTACATCCTTTAGCATTTTTCCCAGCAATTTCCTAGCCCATCAAAATCATTTTACCCCACAAGAAGTCCTTGATCATCTCTTTCAAGTGCTGCCACACATTTGGTACAGCATGCGCCTTAAAGGCAATATTCTCCTAAATAGCACATAATTGCAAGAAGTTTGGTAAAATAAACTCATTGTTAGAACCACTGCGATGTGTGGAATAGATTGGTGGGTCGTAAGTGGTGTAGATCTCCCCTTATTCTGTGCCATCATCATTCACTGCCAAAAGAAGGCAGCACACCCACAACATATCTCATTTACATGCCCCCACTGCACTTATTATGCTTAACCTCCAAGAAATTAACAAGCATACAGCACACAGAATGCATGTATACTGTGAACTTCCTGAAATGGCATACCTTGATTGCTGCACCAAAAGCCGATTCTGCAGTTTTATTGTACTGAAACATTGTTGGGATGTTTTCCAGCAGCAGCCCTAAATGTTGGCAGCACTACATCCTCGAAACAATACCAAAGTTACTATAAATATTCAAAACTTCTCAAAACAGGTACAGATCCACTCATCAGACATGGTTAACAAGTTGACTTCCAGTTATAACTACGGCCAAAAACCATAAAGAACCCACAGTCAAGATCTAACCTCAGACAGCTGAACAATAATATCTGTTTGTAGAGGAGTGTAAACATCTTGTACATCAGGAACAATTAGCATCAATGGCTGCAATACAAATGGAATGTTAAATCAGCAAGAAACATCTTTAAATAAATGTGCAATACATAACTAGTAACTGCCACAAAATGAAGGATATGAAATTCATAAGATAGGGGAGGGGAGGGACCAAAATACCATTAATTTTTTTAGCCATAGCATCAATAAGAATCTTACTTCTTTTACAGGTACAAATTCTCAGAGTTTCACTAAGCAAGCTTCTTCCCAGTACAGTATTAAGAATTGTGGAACTATTTCAGCCAATTTCACAAATATCTGTAATCATAGATTCATAGTAGTATCCTAACGCTTTAGATGAATGAAAGACATTGACGTAGACCAAGTCTCTAGTAAACGATTACGCTGAATTATTTGCAGAAGACTGGGTTGCCACACAATGAAACTGAATACAACCGATGCAGATTTTCCTTTGTTTTCCAAATTATACTTTCCAAACAAAAGTAGATGGAATTTTTCTTCCAATCAAAAAGCATCGAGTACCATAAGAAAATGAAGACAAATAATTTTAAGCCAGCAACTTAACTGTAGTGTAGAAAAAAGGGGGAAGAGTTTCAACAAACAACTAACCTGCTGCAATGCACATTTTAAATTGTAAAAATGAATTGTTGAGTCAAATGTAGCAACTCCCACCATCGTTCGAGGACCTTCCTGCAAAAAAAAAATCAATACATTGGCCATTTGAACTTGAGAGTGCATGTTATCAATACATCAGCCATCTTGAACTTGAGAGTGCATGTTATCTCTAATGAAACCACTGCAACTATACGAGATCCAAATTTTGCAACTTTTCATATTTACAGAAGCATAAGTGCCATTTTTCCCCTAGTTCAAAAACATATGTTACGTATTTATGTAAAATTTAACAAAGTGAGAAAGATCTTTTATGTGACAACAACCTTACAAGGGTTTCCTTGAGTATTTAGTTAAACAACTTACATGAACATTAAAACTAAGCATAAAGTTATTAATTTTGCTTGCAAAAAAAACTAATCAATCCAAACAAGATTAGGTTTGAAACTCACTGGAAGATCAGAAATAACTTGACTGATTGCACTGCAAGCTGCAGCAGTTGCACCAGTCTGTATTGCATTTATGGACACATCAATGAGGAAGAAATAAACGGCTGGCATTGGATCACGAACCTGCAAATGGGACATGCAACACAAAAGATAACTTATCCTTTGAACCAAAGAAGACAATAAAAAATGAAGAACTTAAAATTAAAGAGCCGGAGAGAGAAAATGAAGATGGTGAAAGAAAGAGAAAGATCATAACAAAAAGAAAGTAGCTTTTTTGGTGAAATAATATCACACTAATGATCATGACAAGTGCACATCATAAGCTAAAGCTGGATATCCAGATGTGAGAATCTTTGCATCTGTAAATGTATGTATGCATGTGTAGTTTTCAATGATTGATAATGGAGACACTGAGAACCCAACAACATCAATAGTGTGCTACTGTCAGGACTAAACTCATGGTCAGAATAGAAAGGTCACAGGACAACACAAACAACCTGTCAAATTAACTGACCATATATTCCTTTGAAGCAACAAATTCAACAGTTCCTCTGGATAGCTCAGGCCTTTCATCAGCATCTCTGCGCCTACCATCTGGACCTAGATTGCAATGGTAGTCACGAGGAGTCTCATCAGTGAATCCTGCTCAAGAAAAAAAATAATAATAAAGGCCTTGTGGATTATTTCACCACCTTAACAGACAGCAGCTATATGTTAAAAGCTCAACATATTTCAAGAGCTATTAACCCTAGGAGTAAAGTTATCCTTGATAGAAGTTACACAACCTATATTAACCATGTAAGTTCAAACAAGCTAAAGCTGACAAGCATGAAACATCATGACCTATAAGGCACCTTAGTGAAAAACTAATATTTATACCACTTGGATTAACATTTAAATCCAAGAAAGAGAGTCAATAAACTTCCCAAAAAGTGAGCAGAAAACAAGGGAATAAGTAGGACTGTTGAAGACAGTAAGCTCAACAAAACACAACAAACAAACCAAATGCAACACACGAACTATTTGCCAAAACACTGAATAATGAAAATAAAAGTACAACAATGATTTACACTGACCACACAAGTTACAGATGAAGCGCTTTCCCTGATCAATGAACTGCATAAAAGGATTTATGTATCCTTTGCAACGAAAGCATCGAACAGGACCATTTTCCCCAAAGTCCACAATCTATAACGAGTGAAATTCATAACAGAAACAGATGAAAAGTTATCATTTTATATCCAAAATATATGAACTACATACTGGAATCATCCCAAATTAAAGTTATGTTTCATCAGATTCATGCATTACCTGCACAGGCTCCTCAGATGGATGAGAAAGGGCCAAAGGTTGAACCAACAAGGCCAACTGCATCCCTGAGGTTGCCAAAAGGTCAACTGTGCATGGGACCTGTTGTATCAAAGAGAAAATGATAAAATGATAATTTGTTAATTTCATTTAAAAAAAATTTATTGATGTTCAATGAAATTGATCTCTTTACGACTGTTCAATATTATACAGATCAATGTTTTTCTAAAAAAGATATCACAGCACACAAAAAATAACCGTATCCCATGCAGATTGTAAATTTGATCACCACCTGACTGATTGTGCACCTCATGTATCGCGGACAGCAATTCCCTTTGTCTATTGTAATGAAGTCAGTTGTAGCAGCCTTCGGAAAACAATAAGAGGACAGAAAATTGCAATGGACAAAATCATACATAAGAAATTAAATAAAATCACAGGAACACAGAAACAAGTTGCAAAACAAATCCAGTAATTTCTTCCTTCTATTTGATTGAAAGTTCATAATATACCGGAGGAGGATTAGCCTGATTTCCTTGACGTGTTTCATATATGATTACTGAGGAAGTTGGTTCAGGCCTTGGTATTTGACGAGGATCAACCTTTGATGACCCTGGCCAGTAGGTTTCAGGTTGGCCCATAGCAGGGGATATGGTAGTCATTGATTGACTTGGTAGTGATGGAGGCATTCCAAACGATCCTGGGGATTGTGCAGAACCAGGAACTGAATGAGCAGGAGTCACCTAAAACAATTCATAGTCTTCCAAATTCAGAGTATAAATCAAAGAAAAATGTTTCATTTGAACTGGAATTTCAATACACAAAAGGAAAATCCTCTTCTCAACTTCATGTGATTACCCGCTGCAGTTGCATTGGCCCCGTATGTAGTCCATCAAGTGAACAGGGGGGTGGTGGTATGCCTCGAGAAGCAGCAGAAAATGGTGACGGTGGTTGCAAGGGAACATCACCTGGTGCATTAAGTGCTGGAATTCCCAAGACAGAACGCACACTTGGTGCCTGAGTAGGGGCCTGCACTGACGCCATTTTTGTTGGAGGTCGAACAGATGGTTGCGGGGCACTGCTAACTGGGGCAAATGGAGGCCCATAAAATTCTGGTGGTACATTACTCACAGTCACAGGACCTCCAGATGCACTAAAAGGTGGCACAACTGGACCACTACTCAAAGGCAAAGATGACCCGGTATGACTTGGACAAGCACCCAAAGGTGGCATTGGTTCTGAAACTAAACCACTCATATAACCCATAGACTGCAAAGCAATAGCAGGTGTTGAACCAGAAGGCCAGATGGATGAACTAACCATTGAACTGGGCAAAGACCCAGGAGGCGGTGGTCTAGATCCAAAAGGTGGTGGTTGACTAACAGGTTGACCACTAGGTCTTAATGGGGGCATATTTTGGGACAATGTCGATGGTGGAGGTCCTACAGGCCTTGTAAGCGCACCTGGAGGCGGGTCTGGCCGCGAACTAACCGGTAATCCAGGAGATGGTGGAGTAGATGGGGAAAAAAGCGGTGGTTGGCCAAATGGCGGAGGCCTAGGACCAGAATTAGGCATCGAAGGAGGCCTATTTGGGTTCAAATTGTTCATATCATTGGCTAACAAATTCGGATTGTTTTGAAAATCAAAGTTATTATTAGGTGGTCGTAATGCAGGTGGAACTTGTGAATTATATCCAGGCCTAGGAGCCCCCGGAGGCACAGGACCTGCCATAATTCTAATCAATCTAACAATAAAACCCTAGACATAAGATCTGATCCATATAATGTCGCAAGTACACACCATCCAAATCTATAAAAAAAAAAATGACATATTTCAATAAATTTGACAAATTCTCAAAATTCATATAGACGAACCCACAAAAACACAGAAGATACAATGCAGGTTGAAATATTGGTGTGACCAGCATAATCAAACAAACAAACAAAAATAAAGTCTTGATTATGAGACCCAAAAAAAAAAAAAACTGCTAACGGAAAGAGTAATACCTTTGATATGTCAATTAACGGACAAATGAGGGTTTAAACATATGTGAAATAATGTGGATTACGGTTTTAGGGGCGGAAGGATTGGATAAATTAGGGTTTCGTGATCAAAGAAGAGTGAGATTGGATGCGTGAAGAGATTCAAGAACAAGGAAGGAGAGAATTTGTAAGTGCATAAATGAGATATTAGTATATGGGGATCATGTATGTATGTACGTACGTATTTATACGTGCTTTCGTATAATCACTAAACGGCGTAGTTTATGGGTCAAATCGGAAAATCGTTACAACTTATGTGCAGTGGCAGGGCGAATCCATCCAAAATGATGGTTTTTTTTTTTTTCGTTTTTAAATATTATAATAAAATTGATAAATATTAATTCAGTTGAGATAAACTTAATTTAAATTAAAAATTAAATCTACATAATTATTTTGAAATTTATATTTTATATTGTATTTTTGTTATTTTAATTAATAAATAATAAGTCATTTAAATTTAATTAATATAAAATTTTATATAATAGTTTTTATTTTTGAATTTATAATTTATAAAATTAAAAATTTAATTTAATTTTTCAATTATATTAATATTTTAGTCTAAAATTCAAATTAACAACTATTAATTTAGTTCAATTCAATTTGTTTCTCATTATCGATTTGGCTCAAATAAAAATTAAAAGTTTCAAATTAGTTTAAATTTATAACTACATTCATCTAATTCTATTAGTGCCGTGTAACTAATTGGCATGAAAAATGACTTTAATTTTGTATCACAAGACTTTCATCATCGATTTCAATTCTAAAAAAAAATGTTTTCTACTTAATAAAGTTAAAAATAATAATAAAATAATTATAATATTATTTTTAAAAAATATTATAATGTGTAATACATGAATTTTCAAAAAATTTTAATGTATCTTATAACTTAATTTTAATAAATTAATAATTTTCTAAATTCTTAAGAAAAATATATATAATTTATTTTTAAATTTTCAATATACAAATTAGTTTTGTATTTATATAACAAATTAATGGCCCATTTCAATGTGGAAATGATTCCACCTAACATGGAAGCAAAATTAGAAGAAAGAATTTTTCATGTATTTGTATGATAGAGTCATCCAATTATAGAGAAAAGAGAAAAATATAAATTTATAATTTTTTTTCTATTTTTCAATTGAATAATTCAACTAAATTATTGATGTTAATAGTAAGAATGATATATGCAAAGACTTTTTCAAATTAAAAAGGTGTTTGATAATGCTATTTTTTTTAATATAAATCACTCGTTTTTTTAATAAATCATAAATATTGACTAAATAGTTAAAAAAAATTATCATTGACATTATTACAATTTTTTAATTATTTATGTGATAAAAATATTAAATATTAATATTAATAAAAAATAAATAAATTTACTAAAAACTAGTATTACCAATCACATCATAATTTTAAAGAATTCTAAAATTAAAGCAAACTCTTAATACAAAATGAAAAATGAAAATTTCCCGCACACTTTTTTAATGAATTTTACAGTAATACCAACCTTTTCACGAAAGCACAATTTCTCTGGGTTCTCTAACTAATTACATAGCCAGTAAGCTTCCAAAATATAGACCAATACTTACAGCTTCAGCCACACAATCCTTAAATACTCAGAACAAAGTTTTATATCACAACACCAAACCATAATCTTTCAGATTAATAGTTACTGGATCATTACATGTAGTTAAATTTCAGTATAACTGGATCTGTATGTGACAAGAAAATCTAACTAGTATACACAGAAGTATCTCATCTGGAGGAAAATTATACCGGTTTCCAAACCGCAAGCACTTCCTGAAACATTTCCAGCATCAGTTCTCGGTCTGCTTGCCTAAAAAAGTTGTTGATTTCGTCTCTAACATCATATATCTTGCCGAAATCAAACAAATATGCCAAGCATCCTTTCTTCAGTTTGTTCAACTGGTATAGCCAGGCCTCTTGCAGCCTCTCAAGTACGTTTCCTGAGTTGATGTCTTCCAAAAGGCTATCCTCGCAAGCATCTTTTAAGTCTGCAATGTCATATTTGTTTGCTGCACCCAGCAATGCCAGCCTGTGCTTCCAGAAATCCTCAGGTTTTATGGTTCCATACAAGTAACTGAGAAGGGCCATGCAAGATTCAACCGACATGTCTTCTATGTAGATTGTGGATGACTCTTTTTCCTTGAGGTCGTGATGGAACATGCTCTGAAAAACAGGAGAACTTGCCGACAGAACTGCCTTGTGAGCTTTTAGAGTGCCATCGGCAATGCGGATAATGACATCTGCATGGATGGCCTCATCAAGCATGCGAGAGAGGCACCGAAGTGTGCTTTGGTTCAAAACTGATTGCATCGTTCCACCAATGGCCCATATAGAATTGGCTTCGCCACCCTGTGTTACCACAGCAAAATAAAAATTTACAGATCTCTTCAAGACTGTTTGTTTTTTCATCTGAAATTTGAATATATCATATAAATCTGAATGATATGTTCTTTTTTCATTCATAACAACTAAATATCAACATTTGAATACTAGTAATTTGACATATCATTCCCTTATAGATAATTAGAGAAATCCTATATAGCACGGATAAATAAATTTATTGGGATACTTTCAAAATAACAATTAGATAAACTTATTTAGATATTTATATTTGACACAAGTCAAAAGTTTCAACTTCATTTTATTCAGATGCAACCATCAAGTTGAGTGCTAAGTTGAAAAAAAAACATTTAAATGACTGAAGCTGAATTGTATTCAGTGTTTAGTAAATAAAAATAAAAAGGCACTTAGTAACACATAATTGTGAGACAGATAATAATAGTACTTTTGTCCCAATTTGCATCAAATATGAAATATTACCAATGCACGTTTATAAATGTCAACTTTATCACTCTAAAACTGATTTTTAAAGGAATTTACATTCAGAGGGCAGATCTTCAGGTCCAGAAACTCGACATCAATGATGAATCGGCCATGAAAAGCAGTATCAACATACCAGACAAAATCGTCACATGTCCGAAGCAATTTCTCATGAGCTGAAATAAAAAGATATACAATGTTATGACGATTGATTACAAGAGTTGGCTACATAATATGTAAAATACACTCAAAAATTGTGAAAGCAACTGAATCAAAGAAACCAGCTACTTCACCTCAAAAATTGTGCAAGTTTCTCTCTTTTGATTCCAACAACTGGTACAATAGACTCTACATAGTTTATATTAGCGGCAATGATAGCATTTCAGGCTCAATATTTCATGATCATACTCTACCACCCTATATCCATTCACCATCCATTTTGATTGCTAAGAAAAACTAAGAAAACAAACAGTTAGCCAATTGTTATGGCTCAGATCCTTGTATCTCCTTTTTCATCGAAAAATGGAAAACACAAATCCCCAATCAAATTATGTAATTCTCGTACGAAATTAGGATATATTTTTCATTTCATACTAATCACATCCAACTATACACAAACAATAAAACCCAGCTGTTATAAACACAAATCATACTCTACTTTCAATTTAAAAGCTAGAGATGTGCATACGTGGAGAGATATAAAGTCTGCGATTGGCGCCGGCATTAGAAACTCTAACATAGAATTTTGCAATCGGGGGCTGTTCTTTTGACAAACGAGAGAGCTCCGGAAACAAACGTATGTACAGATACCGATTTTTCTCAACAGACAAGTGCCTGATTACCACAAAAAATTCAATAAATTAAAAAACCCAGTAAGAAAAACAGCCAATTATATCAAAACACGAATTCAAAATCTATGCATGCTAAACGTTTACGCTTGTAAAGAGAATTTCAATGATTGATCAACCCAAAAAAATTCAATAAATAAATAAAAACCCGATAATTAATCAAAACACGAAATCAAAATCTATGCATGTTACTATTTACGCGAAATTTATATGAATAGGTTGATTTTGCTTTGCGTGCCGAACTTACCAGTTCCAAATACCGACCTTAAACGGGTCGGATTTTTTGTAAGAGCAAGGCCCGAAGTTTTCAATTTTCCACTGAGCAAGTCTCGAGATTGTTTCCACTCGAGAATCGGCCATTGTTTTTGTAAGAGCCTGTAAATTTGTACAGTCGTTGTCTGTACTGTCCAGAGAGACAGAGATCCTTGTCTTGTAAGAAATTTGGCGAAAAGTAAAAAATAAAAATTAATCGATTATTCTTTCATTTTATCAAAAAATATTATTAAATTATTAAAATAATTAATTAATTCTCAATTTTCATTTTTTTTTTTTATAAAATCATAAAAATAAAATAATAAATAAGAAGTCAATTATGCCAATGACATAGGCTGGCACTTTCACTACACTTCTCTTCTACTTTTGGCCACTTTCATATTTATATTTCCTCCGCGTCATTGCCACAAAAGCACAACCGACATCTTATACACTACTCATATTCCAAACATAACATAATGTTATTAAATTTAATTATCACTTAGGCCCTTCATCTACTGTAATAATTTTTTTATTACCAGAACGTAGGTTGTTTACCACCTGACTAGCACTGTTGTTGTCAACGCTCAAAAATTATCTTACTCATTTAAGTAGGGATTATTGAGTGGATATATTTATTACAAATATTATGTCCGTAAAACTTAAAAATTAAAAGTGTGTATATTAGTAAACAATAGACACATATTGCCTATTTTTCAAAATATATAAATATTAGGGACCTGGATGTTATTATCCCAGAAGAATAACTCATTGCCACTCTCAAAAGGGCATTATCGTAAAAACACAATCTATGACTCACATACCGGACCCAATTCTCGATCCCAATTTCCATCTTCTCGTCATTTTCGTACATCTCGAAGTATATATATAAAAAAAGAGAGAGAGAGAGAGAGAAATCGACGCATTTCGGGGGCAGAACCCGTTGTAATTACAATTCCGGATCTCCATTACCAAAAAGACGTGATCATCGCCATGTCGACTTTCATCGGTGACGAAACTGCTCCCTTCTTCGGCTTCCTCGGAGCCGCCGCTGCTCTCGTCTTCTCTTGTAATTTCTCCTCCGCTTTTATTTCTCATTCGTCATAGAGAATATGAGAGAACAAATAAAATTTTGAATCAAAGGATCTAAATTAAATCATGAATTCTGACAAATAGCGGATGAATCTGAACTGTGTTAGGTATTCACTTTTTATTTTTATAATAATTGTGTAATTACTTCTATAGTTTATTGTTAAATGTCTTTTTTTTTGGTAAAGCGCGGGAAAATTAAGCACGTATTTTCGCATGGTGTATTCGAGTCTTGATAATTCGAGCAAATATTTCACAAACAATGTTGCATGTAAGTGTTTATGGTTGAAACAAACGGTTGCCCTTTCTTTTTCCATTTCTTTTTTTAAAGTTATTTTTAGTTAATGGCCATTTTTATAGGCATGGGAGCTGCTTATGGGACGGCGAAGAGTGGGGTTGGAGTGGCCTCGATGGGAGTTATGAGGCCGGAGCTCGTTATGAAATCTATTGTTCCAGTGGTGATGGCTGGAGTTTTGGGTATTTACGGGTTGATTATAGCTGTTATTATTAGTACAGGGATCAACCCAAAAGCTAAAGCTTATTATTTGTTTGATGGGTATGCACATTTGTCTTCCGGGCTTGCTTGTGGTCTTGCCGGGCTCTCTGCTGGAATGGCGATTGGAATTGTCGGTGATGCTGGAGTTAGGTAATAAGTTGTTGTTTCACTGTTTCTTTTTGGTTTTTGTTCTTGTCATGGGGTGCTCAGAAATACAAAATTTAATCATGTTACTTGATGAATTCTTTATCATAATATTGCTTACTACTTGATTGTTATACTGGTATGCTTGTTGATTTTTCATTGCTTATTTGCTTGATGTATCCTCGTTTTTTAGAAGGCTTTAGGCTTTATGTGTTTAAAATAAAGGTGGACTATGACCACTTATCTGATTACTTGTCCTTCTGCTTCTCAATGAACAAAGAGTGTTGTTTCACTTTGTCATTTCTATTTGTTACCTTTCCTTTGTTCCAATCATGTTAGCTGGAGAGCAGCCTACGATATTATGACCAGCTTCTGAATCATAGCATGCCAATTGTTAGTGTACAAATCATTTCCTTTGTATAGTGCAAAACCTTAAAAAAATTTCTTTGTTAGGACTTGACTGATAGTAGTAGCTTTTGAATTTTCAATGAGGCTGGCAGAGTGAGATACCCTCAGCCTCCTCCTGTGTGTCCTTGTTTTTTGGCCTAGTGGAGTAATTTCACATTGAGGAACTATGTGGTTGTGCATGATATGAACTGAAGGAAGATAGAGATTCTTTGCTTTAGGTACTTCTTTTAATATGCTTTGAAAGTACAACAATTGAAGTGTTTGATAAATATAATTTTTAATGGGACCACTTGCTCTTGCGCTTATAATAGACATTTATTGATTCTACAGTTGTAGTTTCAAAATTACAACACCTCAATACCATACATACACTAATTGGGTGATTCCATGCTTGGAAATTTCTTTCTTGCTATTTTAACTTGGCTTTTCTTTCATTTCTTAACTGCTTGTTATTTCACACAATTTTCCTTATTCTCATTTCGTTGAAATGTTGGTTTGTGTGTTCAATTTCAGTTGTAGGCTGTACAATATGAATTAAGTTGAATGCTTTTAATACTGAAAAGGATTTCCTCGTAAATTTTTTCCGTGGATTATTTTTTCAGGGCTAATGCACAGCAGCCTAAGCTGTTTGTGGGTATGATTCTTATTCTTATCTTTGCCGAAGCTCTTGCTCTTTACGGTCTCATTGTCGGAATCATCCTCTCATCCCGAGCAGGCCAATCTTGGGCAGAATAAATGAAGGTTGAATCAGTGATTTGTGACATTTATCCAATAGATCAAGAATTGAAGCTGTATGAGTCGAAGCTGACTGAGGTTATGTGTTAATTTTTTCCCCTCTCTTTTCCATTTTGGTTGATAAACTCGTGTATCAGCTGGAATTTGTTTCAGCATTATTCATTTATACTCTCTTGTCACAAGCTTTCCTTCTTTTCTGGATTGCTTGAAGAATGTAGAATATTGAGCTAGAAACAATTACCTTTCAAATGATAAATCTTCTTAGACCCTTAGGTTATTAACATGAAAAATTCTAATAATGTAAACTTAAAATGTGTAATTCAAAAATTAAAATCATGATTGTATTATGGCAATTTGTTTTGTTTAATTGCATATTTTGAAGGGGCATGGTGTAATTTTGGGTAACTATTCAATTGTGTAATTGGAGTTTTGATACCAATCATATACCTTCTTGGATGGCAGAAGATTTGGAATATAAAGTTTGCTTATTATTATTCTTCTCAAATTTAGTGTATAAAAAAAGATAAAAATATTCATAAATACAAAATTATGGCAAAATCTTTCTCTAAGGCTTAGTTATGGTACATCCATGTATTAATACATTCATTTTTTTTTTTAACTTTGAACGATTCTTATAAATATTGAAAATAAAAAATATAAATTTAAAATACTAAAATTTTAACCTTATTTAAAGTTTTTATTTTTTATTTTAAATTTTTATAAAAACAATTTAAATTGTGTGTAATAATTTTTTTTTTTGAATGTATCAATAAATGGATACACCATAACTAGACCTTCTGCTCTAACCATTACTGTTCCAATCGCATCAATAGTTCCAATTCAAAATATATAATTATTGATAAATATCTCTAAAATATGAAATAAATTTTTAATTCAACCATTGTGATTATCAACACTAGATGCATGGCTTAAAGTTTAATTATGAGCCAAAGAAAGAGTTAAAAAATTTGGCAGATTGTAATGTTACAACTTGCATCAACTATGCTGAGAATCATCGATAATCTTATTATCATATTTTATATCAATTAGCATATGAGTTGATTGTGAGTTTATAAAGATGAATATACAATATTATTTAGTAAATAAGTCTTTTAGATTGATAATAAGTGTTTAATCAATAAAAAATGATATCAGAACATACTCATATTTTCATAAACTCCCAAATAATTACACTTTGAACCTCAATAAGAGATTGTCACATAAAATGTATATTGATTAAAGATAGTGAGGATAGATAATATAAGTTAGGTAGATTTACGATGAATGAATTTATTCATAATGAAAAAGTCATGTGATTGAATGAATGAAAAATATTACATTCATATTAAATAAAATATAAATTAGTCTCAATTTTATAAGAATGAATATGTAATATTATTTAATAAATTAGTCTTTTAAATTAATAAGAATCGCTCGGTCTATGATACTATGCTATAGCCAAATTAACTAATTAATTATCTAAACCATTATGATTTTTTAAAGTCCATAACTTGATTTAAAATATTAACAATCAAAATTAATCAAATGGTGCAATTGGTTCAATATACAATTCAGAATGAACCAATTATGAACTAATTATGCAACCAACATCACAAAATCAGGATGCCATTCTTGAATCAATAATTGTTAATTGTCAAATTAATAATATTTACACATAAACTTGTAATTTATTTATAAATTTCATATTCACCATTACATTTTGACATTCTATACGTGTCTTATCGTAAATTTCGCGGTCCATCACTGATACATCAATTTTGACTCTTAATAGGAAAATAACATTTCGATACCTAATGTTTACTTTTTTATTGTGGATATTATAGTTTATTTATATTTATCAAATAGACCCCTAACTATTTATTTTTTAATCGTATCACTGAAAAACAAAGAAAAATATAACTAAAAAAAGTCAAATCTTTTTATTTCCTTGAATCAAAAATATATGTATATATATTGACCTTGTGAATCAAAGTCAAAAAGAAAAAAAAAATCTTTGGCTTAAAAAAATTCGAAATTAAATATACAAAAGCAAGATTCAAGATTAAATGCACAAAAGCAAGTAAGTCTTAGAGTAGCAGAATTTGATGACTTTTTAAAAACAAAAGTTTGTGAATTCAATTGAGATGGGACGATTCTTTAAATTAAACAAAAATACTAATATTAAAATATATTTTTTCTTGATTCAACTAATAAATCATGAAAAAATATTATTATCTCTCCTATTTAAAAGCAAGAAATCCATTTGAATATGATAAAAGAAATTGGCTCTACTTGAATTTAATTTCACTTTGGCAAAATTCAAATATTGACATCATAATTTTTTCTTTTTATATTTTATGTATAAAATTATTAAAGTACATTGACATACTGTATTTTTCTATTAGCTCCTTTTAGAAATAATTGAAATATTCTTTATAATTAAGTTGCACCAATCTTACACTGTGCTAATTAAAGACTTAAAACTTAATACAGTGAGGGTAATATGGTTATTTTTAAAAATTAGAAACCTATTTAATATAAATAAAAAATAAGAGACTTACTTAATATAAATAAATAAATTATACTCTTATTTATAAAAAGATAAGAAATGAAGGACCCAGGTGTTATATTACTACTCTTTTTTTTTTAATTGTAGCCTTAGGCTTTTAGATATCCATGATAAATAAAAAACAAGCAAACTCTGCCTAGAAATGAACCGGAACTCGCGACAAAAGCAGAGAATAAAGGGAGTAAGAAGAATGACAACACCATCAACGACGGCAACAACTTCAGAGAAGGAAACACCGAAGATCGTGTGGAAGGAGAGCGAACGGAGGTTCGAAACCGAAGACAAAGAAGCATATATTCAGTACGTGCTGAGAGAAAACGGGAAAGTTATGGATTTGGTACACACTTACGTGCCCAGTTCAAAGAGAGGTTTAGGTATGGCTTCACATCTCTGTGTTGCAGCCTTGAATCACGCCAAATCACACTCGATTTATATCATTCCAACCTGTTCTTACGTCTCTGTAAGTTCTTTTCTGCCTTTTCCTTTCTGGGTTTGCTATAATTGGCTGGATTTGTTGTTGGTATATGCAAACTGTGGTGGGTTTGCTGGATTTTGAATGAATTGTGCTTCAAATGATTTGGGGTTTGATTGATTTATGTTTATTATTTTTCTGTGGCCATTTTTTTAATTGTATTGTTCTGCTTTTAGAGAAGGAGGAATTATACAATTCACACCTTGATTGATTCTTGTTTGAGATTTGGAGTTCTGAATTCATTCTGTCTTTAATGTTATAATTTTCTAGCTTCAACTGTTTCAACCTTACAGTGTCCAAGCTTATATGTTTGATTCTTTTCTTTCGACTTTAAGCTTCTAGACGAAGTAGCAATTCAATATAGGACTTGGCCAGAATACATTTTATGAATTCTACGTAAAAGTTTTAAACTATGAGGTAAAGAATATTAGATGTATATTAGCAATTTCCAAATTATAAAGCTTACTCTTCAGCTACAAGGAACTTGATCCACAACAAACAGAAGGTTTTGTTTTTTTTTTTAATTTACTTGAGCAACAATTTTGAAAATTTGATTTCTCTTCATCTTCATCTTATCTTATTTCGCTTGAAGGGTTGAATGAACATAATGCAACAAGTTGAACAAAGTTCGAAATTATATAACAATCTAATAAATTTACATCATACATAATATCGTAAGATGATTATACTGCAACAACCCAGAATTCTAAATTTTAGTTTCCTGAATATAGAATGAGTGTTGAATTATTTACCTTGTGAAGTGAAAAGTGTCTGCAAGTTCTGCGTTTTTCATTTAATTTTTCCATTTTTGCCTTTTGACAGGACACTTTTCTTCCCCGGAACCCGTCCTGGAATTCGCTCGTGTACTCGGAAGACCTAAAATCTAACATATGATGTACCTTCAGCCTTCAAGCTTCAGAATTAAGGTAATATTATGTTACAGGGTGTGGAACTGTTTTGTGAAATAAGTGGGAGGCTTTCTGCTCTTGCCTCTAGTTGACCTTTTGTTTTACCGTATTGTGGAATAGAAAAGACCTTTTGGTTTGCATCTTTTCTATTATATTACGGATTTTGTTTACTAATTCTAACTCTTTTTTTTTAACATCAAAATCCAATTCGACTTGCCTGAATTAAAAGAATAAGAAAGAAAAAGAATAGGCCTATGAACAAAAGTTCCTTTGATTATTCTATATAAAAGCATACAAAATCGCAAGGTGTACTTATAATCTCAATTTTCATAAAAAAAATTATTGGCCAAATACTAATAATTCTATATATTCCCTCAGAGAAGGAATTGCCAAAAGCAAGATAAGACAATGAACGACCACATTTGCAGAATATTCGTGTTCCACCGCATGTACTCAACAAAATAACAAAAGCTAGCCCCAGTGCTACTTTATACGGCTACACTAAATAACTCAAAATGCCGGGAAGCATACATTTTATATTTACAGCAAAATATGAAGATACTTCATAGTTCAAAGTATCAGCCGGGAACAAAATAATCCATGTTCTCCACGGGCAGGTTCAAAACTGACGTTTCGACCCATGTCAGTGTTGTGTATTTAATGGTAAAACAGAATCCACGTGCGTTTCTTGAACACAATCGAACGGAATTGTAAAAGAATACCACAGAAACAATCATACAAACAATGAGAAAACACAGAATTATGTGGTTCGGCTAGATGCCTACATCTATGACAGCAAATACTCAAGGAAGAGCTTTATTGATCAAATAAAGATTACAAGTACACAGTGGAGGCTCTCAGCTTTCTAAAGAACTCAATAACACAGATTGGTTGCTTATATCTCTAGAAATTCATCCCTCAAGATGACCCACTTATCAGCTAAATATATTCAGTTTCCCATAACTCAGCAAACTAACCCAATTACGTGGCAAAACGAATTTGTCCTTGTCATTTAAAATTGCTGAGTGCACCTCAATGAGTCTTTGAGAACACCCCACAACAGTCAGAAAAAGGAAAAAGGCTAACATTGTAATTTACTGAAATAGTAGTGTAACTTACAAATAAAATCGTAAGCTTATATGAGATTAAATCCATCCTTCCCCAGAAAGTGTTAGCAACTAACTCATTATGATTCACATATGCATATAATTATTCACTTATTTGCTAAATTTCAGATGTAAGGTCGTTACACAAAACAGACTCGGACAATCATTCGTTTACCATGTGTGTCCAAACTATGTCAGATCATACTCTTTTAGTTGTGATGCTGAACCTTAAAATTCCGATACCAAATGTTGAAAAAGATACAGGAAAACAATCAAGAGATCGTTGATGAATGAGATGGGCACCACCCTTGACCGAACCCAACATCTTATAGTAAATCATATGCGTGCATGCCGACATCTGATACGTGAATAGAAATATAAAAGTAATAGGCATCCATAAATCATGCACATGTGTGCAGATATTTCACACATGAATAGAAATCTAAATTAATGGGCAATGCCTTCGAGGTTCATATCTTATTTTAAGGTACTAAAACCAATGCTCATACAATTGCCCCTAAAGGCACAGATTATGATAGGCCATTCGCAAATAAATGCTTGTTAGAAAAAGCAGCTGCCAGTCTTTGTAAATCCCATAAAATTTTACACAACGATTCTAGCAATTTCAAAGGTAAGATCCAACATACCTCATCAAATGGAACGAAGACAAAAGGTGTCAGACCCCTCTTGTGCGAGACCACAGGTACATCTGGGTTGCGAGTTTCATCATCCTGCCACCCTTCAACCACTCTGAGGATGTCCTCATCAGGGCCATTGGCCTCACTATCATTCACACCACTTGTAACAAGTGAGAGCAAATCCATCGGTTATCAACCCCAGCTGTTGTTCCCCATAATCTACAACAGAAAGCAGATCAGCGAGTTAAAAAAAGGTTAAGTCTTGCATCAGGTAATACCAACAACGTTCAGAAAGAAAAAGAATATTATTCTTTTGCTTCGTACCAGTGCAAAGCTTTTAAAAAAAAAAAATGAGGTGGCAAGTGAGTGTAATACCTTAAGCGGATTGTTAAGACTGTAGGACGCATGCCAGGGTATAAGATGGCAGCTTCTACCTGCAACAAGTACCCAAAAAAAACCTTTCAAGATACACATATTGAGAAATAGAGAAATAAATTGGAACAAAAAGAAAATTGAATCTTGCAGAATATATAGTAGTAAGTAATCTGGCAAACAAAATTACCTAACCCTGCCATCTGGCAACGTGTAATGGCCACTATATATGCAGTCTGCTTTAGATGCACGAAAGTTCATGAATTTTACCACATCCTTAATCATTTGACAACAATTTTGACAATTGCAGGAGAAAAAAGACAATGACAGTCAAACACAGAAACATGAAATTAACTCCTCACTGCATTAGTACTACAGGTTAAAGATTATACCTTGTAAAGAAATCTGCCAGAAGGAAAAAAATCAAGAAATCTGCCAGAAGGAAAAAATCTAACTTATGGGAAGCAGCAAACCTGAAAAACCATCAACAGAAAGGCAGAATTAAGAACGATTGCACAACAAAAAGAAATTAAACTACTTATTTTCTCCCAGCAGCACCATAAACAGACAATCTTTCAAATTTTCATGGCCATTCCATTGACAAAACATTTCACATTTTCCAAAGATATATTGAGCAATTCTGAGCAATTAGTTGTTGTAACAACATTTATACAACAGCACATTTGAATTGATATAATTCAGCAAACAAAGTGTAGAGTGTGCAGGTAAGTCCCTACCAGATAAGAATGCGGAGAAATTCTATCCATCGTTTACATTTTATCCACATTTGTAACCAATAAAAGTCAGAAAGAATGACAGAAATTGCAAGAAGAAAAATTGGCCTAGGATTTCAAATGAATAGATCAATATAGAACATAATATCCTTATAATTTCACAGATCTTGCTTCTGCTTTGAAATTAAACCATTTTTACAATTTTAGACTTAATTTTATATGCTTGGTAATCATATACATGGACCACCCTTTTTAGCAAAATGAATATGTATGTATAGATTATTGTTACAAGAAACATACTATGTGAACCGGATTGGTAATCTTCCATTCCACAACTCCCACTCGGATGTAGGTGTTGCTACTCACACAAAGACCTGAGGTTCGAAAAGTGAATTAGTTCCATGAATATTCTAAATGGGACATAGTAGCAACCATCCTAATCTGTGGGACTGCCGATATACATTTTCATTGAATTAAAACAAAATGACTGTAGCAAATCTTACCATCAGTACAGATCCTTGGTCTTAAAAGCCGCATTTTCCTCTATGAACCCTCATATCTTGACTGCAAAATCTTGTAGTTTTCTACCATTCCAGAGAGCTTCACAAAAGTGATCACAGTTTCAAGATTGAATGATTTACATCTAATAACTAAGTAAAGGTTCATTACCAATTCCAAGTTTACCTGCCGAGCCTTAAAGCATGCATTTCGCCAAAACATGGGGTTACAAATTGTGTACCTACATTTCCGACAGACACAAGACACTCTCCCTAAGTCATATGGGCTCATTCGCGCAAAGATCTACACATGAACATTCATTGTCGCTATAAACTAACTTAAAATAACCAGAAAGTTTAGCCCTAGCTGTCAAAACAAGTAAACATAACCAAGCATATTAAGGCTTTGCTTCGGATTGTCATACTTCCGCTGTGATTTGCAACTATAACAGGTAAAGTATTTGGTAACATAAAATTTTAGTAGGGACCACTCACTTTTCGATACCATTTGACATAAAATGATTTCATCCATAGCAGTTGTAGCTTCAAAGTCACAATCCCAAACAAAGGCCTAAAGGTTGGAAGTGTTTTCTTAAAAAACACATTTGACAAAACATGGCTCCTACAAAAGCGCTTGAAAGCACCTCCTGGTCAAACACTTAACAAGCGCTTCTCCAAAAAACACTTTTAAGTTCATTTCTTATCCAAAAAGTGTCTTATACAAAAGCACATGTCTCTGCCTACTCGTATACCTCAATCAAGCACTATAAAACAAACATAAAGACCCTTTCATAGTCTAAAGGCTTACCGTGGTTCAAAAAGCTCTCCAAAATGCACTATGTCACTGAAAAATAATTAGACCACAAAAGATACCTCATACTAAGTCTCTAATCAATTATCGTTACAATTTCCTCAGCAATGAATCAACATAGGCGTCTAATTCAACGAAAGTTACAATTAAAGTTCATTACCTTTGGAATCTCGAAACAAGTAATACCTCGAAAAGCAGCTCATCCGGCAAGCAACGGTGTATAAACGCCGAATCCACATACGGTTTTCTACTTACGCTTCCAAACGGTGCAACAGGCCTCACATTAATTCCATAAAGATCTGAAACGAAAGCGCAGAAAACAATAAAATTTACGACAGCACCGACTTCGGCAACAGGAATGGATATCGCGATGAATGCAATTCCAATTCGGTTCCATTCTAACGCCACCGAACTAATTCAAAACGACGACGTCTAAAATCAAAGATAACAAAGTACCGAGCCAAGGCCATCGCCTGACGAAGCACCGTACGCTCTTTAACCGCAGAGAAGATTCGAGCTCAACGGGAACTGATACTGCAACAAAACGAAACCGTTTTGGATTGGAGGATTAATTAATTCATTCCAGTGGCAGAATCGTAAATTCATTTATTTCTTTGATAATATTTAAAACATTTAATAATTATGGCCTAAAATCACTGCACTTAAGTGACCAACTAACCCTTAACCTCAAGTTGTGTTTGGTTTTAGGAAAGGAAAGAAAAAAAGAAAGAAAAAGAAAAAGGAAAGAAAAAAGGTAATATATATTCTTTTATTTGTTTTATGAATGGAATAATAAAAGAAATAAATTTTATTATATTTTATTTAAACAAAAATATCTTTTTATATTAAAATATAAAATAATTTATATATTTAATAATTAAAAAATAAATTAATTTTTTATTTTAATTCTAATTAAATTTAAATTTTTAATAATTAATTTACTAATAAATATTTTAATTTTAACTATATAAAT